>JBAMNC010001657.1:0-120041 GCA_037902135.1 Cetoscarus ocellatus | reverse complement strand
CCACTAAAAAAGTTGACATTGGGCTTAGGATAAGAATAAGAGGCTGAGAATTAGAGAATGAGAGGCTGAGTACAGATGGACCAGTTGGGGAAGTGCCATCAGAGGAGCCGTCTGCACCAGGAGCAGAGAGTCAACCACAGCCACAGGACACCAACACAGAACCCAGAGGAGCGATGATGGTCCTCAAGACTCCACCAGGAACCTACAGGACAGAGTCCTGCAGCCGTAGCCGACCATAGCCCGTGGCGCAGAGGGCTCCTACAGAGGAAACACTGGAGATCCTAAAGATAAAAGAATAAAAATATGTAAAAACTAAGAGACGAATAAAATCTAAGAGCTATAACGTAAAATTGAACAACTAAAACACTAAGGTAAGAAAAGAATAAAAACCATAAATAAAGACAATGTAAAAGTCTAGAATAAATAAATGTCATAAATAAAATCTTAATTAATGTGTCATCTTGTGGTTTTTATGTATATTGTGCCCTTAGCCAGTAGCTCTGCTGTCTAATACAAATTTCCTGCAAGGGACAATAAAATTTATCTAATATAATCTAATCAAATCCTCTCATAAATGCTGAAGCTCCTTCTCCTGGGGCATGGACCTTCATGAGGGCAGGCTGAAGATCAGGCTCATACTTGAGGATAAATCTGATCTTTAGAGAGCGACAAGCTTTGAAATCAATCAAACTTTATTTGTATAGCACTTTTCATACAAAAAAAAATTCGTAGCACAAAGTGCTTCACATAGAAATGAAGAAACAAAATAAATTAAAATAAATAAAAAGTAGGAAATCAAATACAATGAAAAATACAACCCACCCCCCACTCTCACAATCCACATACAGCACACGCACTCACTTACACACACATGCAAAGACATGAGGAAGAGATTCTAACAGAAAACATGATAAGAGGACTGAGGAAACGGAGCTAAGACTAAAATAACAATTAAAAAAAAATACTGACAAGAAATTAGATTAAAATAAATAAATAAGCATACTATAGGAAAATAACTAGGTAAATAAAATACAATTTTAAATAATAATATGGTAAAATGAGATAAAATGTACTGAGGTAAGATAGTGTAAAGAAAATCAGTTAACAGATAATAAAATTCCAAACAATAAATCTGAGCTAAAATAATATAACATATTAAGGGTTAAAATGAATAAATAAGTAAGACTAAATAATAATAATAATAAATATAATCAGCTAAAAGCCAGACTAAAAAGGTAGGTCTTGAGTTTGCTTTTAAAAATATGAACAGTAGGTGGCGCTCTCAGGTCTTCGGGCAGACTGGTCCACAGATGGGGCCATAGTATTGAAATGATGCTTCATGTTTTAGTTCTAACTTTGGGTACTGTCAAAAAACCACTACCTGAAGACCTGAGGACTCTACTGGGCTCATAGGGTAAAAGCAGATTGGATAACTAAAAAGGAGCAAGACCGTTAAGGGATTTAAAAACTAATAAAAGAACCTTAAAATCAATTCTAAAAGACACAGGCAGCCAATGCAGAGACCTTAAAAAATGGGGGTGATGTGTGCTCTCTCTCTGGTCTTAGTCAGCATGCGTGCAGCTGAGTTTTGACGGAGCTGAAGCTGTGAAATGTTCTTTTTTGGAAGACCAGAAAGAAGAGCATTACAATAATCAATCCTACAGGTAATAAAAGCATGGATAAGAGTCTCTGCATTGGCCTGAGAGAGAAACTGGTGCACTTTGCAGATGTTCTTTAAATGATAAAATGACTTTTTTGTTACATCCCTTATGTGCAGGTCAAAGCTGAGGTCTGAATCAAATATAACATAAAGATTTTTGGCCTGCTGACACGGATTAAAAGAAAGTGCTCGGAGTTTGTTCTCCAGTTTCTCTCTCTGAGGACCTGTACCAATACCTAAAACCTGAGTTTTGTCCTGAGCTGAAGAAAGTTGTCTGCCATCCAAGACCTGACGTCTAAAATACAATTAAAAAGGGCATCAATGGGCCCTGTGTCATCAGGAGACACAGCGATGTAGAGCTGAGTGTCATCAGCATAGCTGTGAAAGTTGATGCCGTGTCTCCTGATGACGTCGCCTAAAGGTAACATATAAATATTAAAAAGTGTTGGACCTAAAATTGAACCCTGTAAACCACAGTTTACATCGTAGAGTCCTGACTGGCATTCCCCCATGTTCACATAAAACTTTCTGTCAGTGAGATATGTAGTGCTGTCAGGAGATTTAAAAAAAAATGAGCGATTAATTAATTATAACCTGTAATTAATTAATCTAATTAATCACATTTTTAATCTCACTTAAAGAAATTGTGGGAAAAAAAACCCTTAACTTGAGGTATTTACATTAAAATTCATTAGATTATTGTGGTAGATCAAAAGATTGTTCTCCACCCCCCTAAAACTCAAGCAGAAGAAGCCCAATGCATAAAAACTCCAATTTTAACAGCCCAATAAGGTGACAGGGGCGGGAGCTGCGGATGTGATGACAACAGGAAGTGACAACAGGAAGTGTTTGAAAACAACAGCAGTGTGTAAAGCGATCTCCATGGATGCAGCAAGATCTGCAGTTTTTATCAGAGATGGACTCGATTTCTCCTTGAGAAGAGGAGCAAAGAACGTCACTTCAAGCTTTCTTACGGGAAATCATGGTTTTCCTCTGCTCCCGACCAGGGGTGCTGGGAAACTGGGAGAGATGCGAAAGTGTTTCGCGAACGATCCAAGCCAGAGTCATGGTTACCCTACGATATGAAATGTGCTCTCCTCAGAAGTCTACTGGGAGAACTTGGTGGGTATTGTCTTTGACGAGATTCATGTCACATCTAAGTGGCAGATGACACATCTGTGTGGTATAATTTAATGTAAGATAGGACAATGGTCTAAGGACTGAAGTACTCATAGTTTAAGTTAACAACAACATGGTCTACCTGCTCGTTACACTGTGGCTTGATATGGATTGGTCTGTGAAGAGTGTGACAAGCGGACTGGTACCAATACCAGCTGCTCTGGTATTTTAAGGTTCTGCCCTCTGAAAATACTGAAACAGTGATTTGAGATTAAAAATGAGATTAACGCAATTAAAAAATATAGCGCGTTAATTACGACTGCAATTAATTAATTGCGATTAACGCGATAATTTGGCACCCCTGGAGATATGATTTAAACCAATTTAAAAAAGTGCCAGAGATTCCAATAAAACCATTGAGCCTATCTAAAAGAATCTGGTGGTCTACGGTGTCGAATGCTCAGGTCAAGCAGCACAAGCACAGGGAGCATTTTTTGATTCATATTTGTCCTGAGATCATTCACGATTTTAACAAGTGCCGTCTCTGTGCTGTGGTTGGTCCTGAAACCAGACTGACAGATTTCACCAATGTTTAAAGTTTCATAAAATCATTTTAATTGGTTAAAAACAAGTTTCTCTAAAATCTTACTTAAAAATGGCAGATTGGAAACTGGCCTGTAATTATCTAAAATCAATGGGTCCAAATTATTTCTCTTCAGAAGGGGCTTGACCACTGCTGTTTTAAAAGCAGTAGGAAAAACACCCGTCTGGAGAGAATAATTACAAATATTAAGATGATCTGATTTAAAAGAATCATAAATTTGTTTAAACAGGGATGTGGGGATGGGATCTAAAAGACATGTGGCTGGTTTTAGCTGGGAGACAACTTTGTCAAGCATTTCAGACACAACCAGGACAAACTTCTCCAGTGTTTCCTCATTAGAGAATAAAAACTTGGGGGTTTTAAAAGCTTTAAGTTGGGTGCAGGAGAGATTTGCTCTTATTGACTCAGTTTTACTGCAGAAGTGGACTGCAAAATCTTCACACACTGACTGTGTGGAGAGGTGATGGGGGAAGTTAAAGACAGGGTGAATTAAATGATCAATTGTTGACAAGAGGATTTTTGGGTTATTGCGGTTCTCGGTTATTAATTTTGATGAATGATTTCATCTTGCTTTTTTGATTGCATTATTGTGCACTGACATTTGCTCCTGAAAAATTTGGTAATTGACTGCTAATGTATTTTTCTCCATCTCCTTTCAGCAATCCAACAGTTTCATTTTAATTGTTTAATTTCTTCTCTTCTCTGCTAGTGATAATCATGGGTATTTTTGAGATTGTGGATGAATCAGGGGGTCCGAGTCCGGTAGAACACGTGATGCTGCTAAAAGTGGAACTAAAAGCATTGGGACAGGAACCAGGCGGACATCATCACTGCCGGACATATCAGCTGGTGAAGCACGTTGTGTGGGCTTGTGTGAGGTGGATGAAGCATGACAGTGCAGTTTACCGTAGTCTAAATTGGCGGAGAGCAGACGGCTCCCAGTCTGGTTTAAATGCAGCCCGTCTGCCCCGAACAGATGAGTCCTGTCCCAAAAACTGTTAAAATTGTCTACGAAGCCCAGGCCGTGGGCTCTGCTGGCCGAGGACAGCCAAGTGTTGAGGCTCAGCAGCCTGCTGAACCTCCCCATTCCTCTGCCACAGGTGGGGGTGGGGCTGGAGATGAAGGCTTGGAGATGGAGCTGTTTAATGATGGTGAAAAGCTGGAGAAAGTCCTGTTTTAAGATTTCCGACTGCTGTTTGGACATGTCGTTGGTGCCAACGTGGATCACAACTGTGTCAACCTCGGGATGTGCTCGCACAATATCTGGGATTTTATCCGCGATGTCGAGGACAGAGGCACCGGGGAAGGACAGGGTGAGAGCGCCTCTCACGCGCACGTTCCTCAGGATGGAGTCTCCAATGATGAGGGTCATCTGAGCCCTCTGGTGAGGGCGTTTGGCCATCTCTTTGGATGAGCGGCCAGGTGGAGACCGTAGAGGGGGGCGGAGGGGCGACACCACCGGATGGATAGCGCGGGCCGGGCCTCTCCTCTTTACGGCCTCCCTCAGCAGCCTGCGGCGGGCCGAGGAGGCCGACTTGGCGGCCTCAGGTGGATGCTAAGAGGCGTGAGCCTCCAGAGGGGGGAACTCCTGCTGGCTGAGGATGTTGAACCTGTTGGTCAGTGGAAGCTCCGTGGGCGAGGAGAAGGTTGTGTCCGGCTGCATAGTCCCCCGTGAGGAGTGTTCACGTCTCCGCTGTCGCGCCCTCTCCGGCCCGACACCCTGCACCGCACTGGGTCCAGGGCGGGGGGTAAATTGGAAAGAGCTGGGTTGGGAGGCCCATGCCTGCAGATGATGAGCAGATGCCCTCCTTTTGCTGCGGTCACCCACTGCAATCTACGTTCCCCCGTGTGATGGAGTGGAGCTCATGGGGGCCTTGGGTTTAGTCCCGAGCCGGAGCCAGTGATCATCCAGAGATGAGAATGGAGCAGGAGCCGGAGCCCCATTTCCAGAATCCTCTTTATGTGAACTACACAACATTTTCTGGACTACAACACCCACAGTAGCCTCTTCTTTTTTGAATGTAAATTTTATATTGAAAGGGAGAAACCCATAAAAAGAAATTCTTAAAAGACATTTTTAGGACCTACAACATTAGTGCCACCCTTTAAGGTTTATGCCACAGCTCCTTAAATTAACAGCACTGATAATTACAAATCATTTTTTTGTTTCTGTGATGGTTAATATACCAGGATGTAAAAGTTCTTTAACTGGAATGATATTTTAATGCCTAAACATAATTATTATTGTTATCCATGAATTTTATTAAACATTTACTGATTTACTAAAAGAACAGAAAACAATAATGGGGCACATTATTATTTCCTAAATAAGATATCAAATTATATTTATTTACATACTTTATGACATTTCAGAGAAGCCCTGTGAGGTTCAGATTTGGGTATAAAAAGATGAATCCAGTTTAAATTCCTCATTCCTGTTCAAAATGTATGAACAATAACAATAACATTTTCAGATTGAAACAAGTTTCTGAAATATTTCTAAATATTTATACATATATAGCTGTATTTATATTAGGGATGAAACAGTTACCGGTAAAATGGTAAACCGCGGTAAAATTTCAGACGGTTAGTATTACCGTGTCCTGTTTAAATTACCGGTAAACCGCGTTTGATTACCACACTGTGTCAATAACTCACAGTGATGCTGCTCATTGCCTGGAAAAGCCAGAACTATTGGCCCTTTTCCATTAGCCCTACTCTACTCGGCTCGGCTTTCCCCGACTCTACCCGGCTCTACTCTACTCGCTTTGGCCTGCTTTTCCACCAGCCCGGTCCCCTGCCCAGCGGGGGCGGGGTCGCTGTGAAACAGCTGGGCGACACTGCGTTCATGTCATTTTGAGCGCGACACAACGACCAAAACAATGGAGGACTTGGAGGCAATAGTATACTTGCCGCTCGGTCTGTGGCTTTTTGTTACAAAGAGGAAAGCAGAAGAAGGCTGCAGGCGGCGAGAAGAAATACCCTTGAGAAGTACAGGAGAGTTTTGGAAGCTATACAACAGTTTGAAGTCGAGGACGAGAGCAAAGAAAAGACGTATGAGGGTAAGCTAATGGAAGCTAACGCTAGCTTGTTAGCTAGCTCGTAATGATAAAGCCCCGTGTTTAACACTGTGTTGGCAGCAAGTTATTGCCATAAAGTAACAATGTGTATGTACTGCAGTCCTGTTTTGGGCATCGCGCTCAAGACCCATCGGTGACAACATTCTCTGACCAATCAGTAGCCGGCAGTCGGTCGACGTCACCTTTTGGTATCGACTCAGCTCGCTTAGAACCAGAGCAGAGTAGGTACTAAAAACTGGTTTGTTTTAGGAGCTACTGTGCCGGTGGAAACGCAACGCAAACCGGGTAGAGCCGAGTAGAGTAGAGTAGAGTAGGGCCAAGGCGGGCTGGTGGAAAAGGGCCATATGTGTCTGCTCCTCAGTAAAGCAGCCGCGGTCCCTCACAGACGGAGGCACACATACACAGTTTGCAGTGTTTGGCCTCTGAAAGTGAAAGTCTGGCCACTGCGGTTGGTGCCCACACAGACACTATAGCGGAGATTTTTCCTCTCGAAATGGACAAAGTCTGAAGTCTGGTCGAAGTTTGGATTTTACAAAGATGCCGAGGGTAAACTGATTGAAGACGGTCACCCTGTCTAAAACACGATGCTGCGGCGGAAGAAAAAGACGCACGTGATTAAAACTATTGTAACTCCTTGAGTAAGTGAGCTGACTGAGCCGGAGAGAGTGAGAAGATTAAGAGAGCCATACATGAGTGAATTATAGGTGATTTATCAGTATCTTCTGTGTAAATAATGTATAAATGTTGTAAATAATAGCATTAGTATCATTCTGGAGTTTGTTCTTGAAGTTCTTTTGGCGTTCTCTATTCGCTGTATTTTGCGAATAGGTCGTCTTTTTCCGTCATAGTTCTTGTTTTATGGATTTCATCAATAGTAATTTGGAAATATTGGAGGAGGAAATGTGGAGGAGATCTGCCAGGGAGAGGAGAAACCAGAGTAGAGTCATAGAAGGGGGCTAACTGGACAGGAATTGCCTCAGGGACTATTGTCAGTAAGAAAAAACGCCTGGACATGGTCTGATATAACGAGCTGTAACATGGACACCAATGCTGTAGGCAAACAAAAATGTTTGAGTGTATGTAAAAGAGGTTAAGTTTATTTTGGTCATCTCAGAAACTTGAACATGTTCATTTACAATTGTTTATGAAGAGTTTAAAGTTAAATCAGTTTTTTTCTTTTCTTGTAATTACACACAGTTTAAGCATTTATAACAGAATAATGACAAATACTTGCCAGAATTGTTTACTTTTATTTCTCGTGAAAAAAAAGGGTAAAAAAAAATAACTAAAAGGGCATTTCCTGACAAATTTATTGACAAAAAAAACAGAAAGACCTGTTATAATTGTAATATTAAAGGGGTGAAATGATTTCTAGTGTGTGCAAAAGTACTTTTTGAACATTTTGAGCACACTGCAACAATAGTAATGATAACCGTGATAATTTTGGTCACAATAACCGTGATATGAAATTTTCATACCGTTACATCCCTAATTTATATATACACATATACATATACATACACTGCCTGGTAGTGTATACACACGCACACACACACCCACACACACACACACACACACACATATATATATATATATACAGTATATATGTATATATATATATATATATATATATATATATATATATATATATATATACACATATATGTATATATATCAATCAATCAATCAAAACTTTATTTATAGAGCACTTTTCATACAAAGACTGCAACTCAAAGTGCTTTACATAAAAACAAATAAAAACATTCCGTCAAACCCACCTACCGACCCCCATATTACATGAGTGTTTACTCTTACGTAAGCGTGCAATGTTTACTCATGCACAGCTACGCACACACACACACGCACACACACACACATACCCCCACCCACCCACCCACTAAAAAAGTTGACATTGGGCTTAGGATAAGAATAAGAGGCTGAGAATTAGAGAATGAGAGGCTGAGTACAGATGGACCAGTTGAGGAAGTGCCATCAGAGGAGCCGTCTGCACCAGGAGCAGAGAGTCAACCACAGCCACAGGACACCAACACAGAACCCAGAGGAGCGATGATGGTCCTCAAGACTCCACCAGGAACCTACAGGACAGAGTCCTGCAGCCGTAGCCGACCATAGCCCGTGGCGCAGAGGGCTCCTACAGAGGAAACACTGGAGATCCTAAAGATAAAAGAATAAAAATATGTAAAAACTAAGAGACGAATAAAATCTAAGAGCTATAACGTAAAATTGAACAACTAAAACACTAAGGTAAGAAATGAATAAAAACCGTAAAAAAAGACAATGTAAAGGTCTACAATAACTAAATGTCGTAATAAAATCTTAATTAAAAGCTAAGCTAAAAAGGTGCGTCTTGAGCCTGCTTTTAAAAACATGAACGTTCTCTGCAGCCCTGAGGTCCTCTGGCAGGCTGCTCCATAGTCGAGGCCCGTAAGACTGGAATGACACCTCACCATGTGTGTGTGTCCTGACCTTTGGGATGACCAGGAGCCCGCTGCCAGAGGAGCGCAGGGTCCGCGAGGGTTTGTAGGGTAAAAGCAGTTCTGAAAGATAAAAAGGCCCAAGACCATTAAGACATTTAAAAACCAATAAAAGAACTTAAAGTCGATCCTAAAACACACGGGGAGCCAATGCAGTGATTTTAAAACCGGTGTAATGTGGGCCCGCCCTCTGGTCTTAGTCAGGACACGTGCTGCTGAATTTTGTAGTAATTGTAAACCTGAAATATTCTTTTTGGGAAGACCAGAGAGCAGGGCATTACAGTAGTCTATAGGACTAGTGATAAAAGCATGAATCAGCGTCTCCGTGTTGGCCCGAGAGAGAATGGGGCGGACTCTGGCGATGTTCTTTAGATGATAAAAACCTGTTTTTGTTACATTCTTAATGTGTGGGATAAAAGTCAGCTGAGAGTCAAACATTACGCTCAGGTTTTTTTACTTGTAATGAAGGATTAAAAGACAGTGCTTGTAGTTTGGGTAAGAGCTTCTCTCTCTGGGCCTCAGGACTGATGACTAAAACCTCAGTTTTGTCCCGGTTAAGCTGGAGAAAGTTTTCTGCCATCCATGATTTGATTTCTAAAATACAGTTAAAAAGAGCATCCATTGGCCTGGTGTCATCAGGAGACATGGAGATGTAAAGCTGTGTATCATCAGCATAACTGTGAAAGTTGATTCATGTCTCCTGATGACACCGCGAAGAGGGAGCATGTAGAGGTTAAAAAGCACAGGACCTAAAATCGAACCCTGAGGTACTCCACATGGACTTTCATGAACTTTAGAGGAGGATGTGTCCACACTTACCATGAATGTTCTGTCTGTGAGGTAGGAAGTAAACCACTTGTGTACAGGACCAGAGAGGCCAACCAGGTGTTTGAGTCTGTTTAACAGAATAGTGTGATCCACTGTATCGAAGGCAGCACTTAGATCCAGCAGAACCAACACTGTCACCTTTTGTGAATCATAATTTACTCTAAAATCATTTAAAATCTTTGTTAAGGCAGTCTCTGTACTGTGGTTTACCCTAAAACCAGACTGACATTCCTCATGAATATCATGTGTCTAAAAAAGAATTAAGCTGAATGAAAACAAGTTTCTCTAGAATTTTACTTTAAAATGGTAAGTGAGACACTGGTCTGTAATTATTAGTTTGTGTGACAGGTGGCTCACAGGACAACAGCTTCAAGCACAGCTTAATAGTGGTCATAGTAAGTAAGTCTCAGTTTCAACTGTGAAGAGAAGACTTCGAGCTGCAGGTTTGACAGGACGAGTTGCAGCAAGAAAGCCATTGCTAAGACGCCAGAATAAGACAAAGAGGCTTGTCTGGACCATGAAACACTGCCATTGGACTACTGAAGACTGGAAGAAGGTATTATGGACTGATGAATCAAAATGTGAAATCTTCAGTTCATCACTCAGGATCTTTGTACGCTGTCGAGTAGGTGAAAGGATGGTCCCACAGTGTGAGACATCAACTGTCAAACATGGAGGAGGAAGTGTGATGGTCTGGGGATGTTTCCCTGGATCCAGGGTTGGTGACTTGTACAGAGTGAGAGGCACCATGAACCAAAATAGCTACCACAGCATTCTGCAGCACCATGCAGTACCCTCTGGTATGAGCCTAATTGGTCAGGGGTTCATCCTACAGCAAGATAATGACCCCAAACATCAGTCCAAGCTATGCCAGAACTACCTCAGGAAAAAAGAACAAGATGGTAAGCTTGAAAACATGGAGTGGCAGCACAGTCTCCAGACTTGAACCCCATGGAGCTGGTTTGGGATGAACTGGACAGAAGAGTAAAAGCAAAGCAACCTACAAGTGCCACACATTTATGGGAACTTCTGCAACAGACGTGGGAAGAACTTTCTGAAGAATATTTGATTTCTGTTGTAGGAAGAATGTCTCGAGTGTGTTCAGCTGTTATATCTGCCAAAGGTGGCTGCTTTGATGAGTCAAGAGTTTAGAATACATTTGGGCCCATAAATTGATTTCATGATTTCTGTTTTTTACTCCAATTACTTATTTGTACTATGGTTTCATTTCAGCGTGCCATGAAACATTAAACTGAATACTATTCAGTAAAAAACTGGAAAAAATTGGGGTATTCTAAAACTTTTGACCAGTAGTGTGTGTGTTGCTGCCATTCTTATTCAGGTCTCCCTTGCAAAAGAGATCTGTTGATCTCAATGGGACAAACCTGGTTCAATAAAAGTTAAATAAATAAAAATAAAAATTTGAAGGAAACGCTCATCTTAAAAATGACAATTACTACGATTTTACAAAATTCGCAATTACAGTATGTACATGCTCAAAGAAGTTATATATCTACATATTTATATATCTTAACTCAAATGAAAGAAGAAGTTCTGAATCTAACAAGAAAAAAAAACAAGACACTTTCATCTACTTTATCGATGTAAGTAAATTTCTGCTAAGTATGTTTTACTCACATTTTTTGAGTTTCAGATAAACATCACTGTCACAGTTCAGTCTCAGTCTCAGTCTCAGCCTGCCTCACTCCAGCGCTGAGGTAATCAGCTCAACTCCTGTCACCTGCGCGCCTGCTCACACCTGCACCTCATCTCCAGCAATCACTCCGCCTACTTAAACCCCAGCTCCACACTCAGTCAGTGTCAGATCGTCTTCGCTCTCATGCTAAGCACACCAGACCTGTCATCCGGACTGATCACCCGTTGCCGACCTGTTCCGTTCCTGTTCCTGCCTTTATCGCCTGATCCCCAGCCTGATTGCAAGGTACTGCCCAGCTTCTGCTCTGCATTACCTGTTCGTCTGATCCCTGGCTATCGACCTCGTCTTCTGTTCCTGACGCCGAAAGCCTGCCTGTGAGTCCTGCGTTGTGGTGGTCGTCTTCGCCTTCCACTTCACCTCCTGCCGTTAAAGATCCTGTGAGTCTGAACTCTCATCAACTTAAACGCCCTGTGGGGCCTACTGTGCTAGTGGCTATCACGTGGCTGAGCGGACAGCGTCTCCGGCTCTAGCTCCTAACATCGCGGGATCGACCCCCGCTCTCTATTCACCATCTCCTGTGCCTGTCTAAATAAAACTGTTTGTTGTGAACTTGATACACTGCTTCGCATCTGGGTCCTTTCTGTCTCCGTGTCAATCACAATCAATTTTAGCCCTATTCTCATAGGAATGTTGCTTTCTTGTTTTTGACATGTAAATTTCGTCACCTTTTCCCCACATAAATACATACATACTTCTGTTTTAAACTGACTGGGGGGCTACACTGAGGATGTAGGAGAGTTGTTTGTGGCCCGTTGGCCACCAGTTGCCCATTACTGTGGTAAGAAATATTTCCACCCCAGTAAAAATATATGAATCCAACAATCACATCCTAAAAGCCCCAAAACCTCAAATCATCTGATCACACTTAAAGGAAGAATTATCCACATCCAGAGTCCAGGACCAGGACCAGTCCAGGATCAGGACTCAGACCAGCCAAGCAGAAGTCAATCAAGTGTTGTAGCCCAGCAGGGAGGCTTAAAGCAGGAGAGGCTGATCTCTCTGTGACATGGACTGAGGGCCAGGATCACTGGGTGGGAACCAGAGTCCGTCCTGTGGCAGAGACAAGGACAAACAAGGTCAAAAAATGAGACAAATAACAGCAGCAGAGGAGGTCTGGATCTGTTTGGATCAGTCTGGACCAGATTAAGACATGGTTCTCATGAGGACTTTATGGATATCCTATACTAAGGCTAAGATACAATAAATACCAAGGCTGCTCCATTATGGCAAAATTTCTAATTGTGATTATTTTGATAGATACTGAGATCACCATTACAAAACCAGCTTATTCACTGATTTTACAGCATGTGTGATCCGATCATTGAAAGGCTAGCAGCACTATTATTCTTTTGGAAGTTCTGTGTCTGGCTAGCCCTCATCTGACCAATGAGAGCACTCGTTGGTGGCATGTACATTACACTCCAAACCTTACTTCCGGCGCTGCTTGAATGGCAGTCGGTTACAGCAGCTCCTGCTCATTTTGGGTCTTTTCCTGCAATTTAACTACTTTTGTAAAGTATTTTTAACTTATTAACTTGTCTCAAAGTCTGCACAATGGAAACCAGAGTTTTCGGCTTACTCTGGTGGTTCTACTGTATTTTTCACTGTTTTCCACCATGTCTGGAGATACCGTGAGGAGCCATGGTCCTATTGTTTACAGTAGGGATCAGCTGTTAGTGCTCTGTAGCACAGCGGTGCTGCCCCAGGAGAGACCCGATGTACCCTGTGAGCTGAAGAGGAGGAGATGGGGGTGCCTTGCTGGAGTCCATCGCCGAGCCAGGAGGAGGAGATACAGACCCGTCCTCCCGTCCGTTATTATGGGGAATGTGAGATCTCTCCCCAATCAGATGGATGAGCTAACAGCGCTGACCCGGCATCAGTCGGAGTGTCGGGATTGTAGCATTGGGGTGTTTACAGAGACATGGCTAACCACGGTAACCCCAGACACGGCCGCTACACTGGACGGCTTTCATCTCTCACAGGGTGACAGGACAGTGGAGAGCGGTAAGAGGAAAGGAGGGGGGCTGGCAGTATTTGTGAATGATAGATGGTGTAACTCGGGGCACATCACTGTCACGCAGCAGATCTGCTGTAGAGACATTGAACTGTTAGCTGTTAGCCTGCGGCCATATTACCTCCTGCGCGAGTTCTCGCATGTTATTGCGATAGTTGCGTATGTTCCGCCGTCTGGTAATGCCGTAGCAGCGTGTGAGATCCTGCACTCTGCAGTCAGCCGGCTACAGGCCAAACACCCTCAGGCCCTCCTCCTCATCTCTGGTGACTTTAATCATGCCCCTCCATCCTCCACTCTGCCCACATTCACCCAGTATGTTACCTGCCACACCAGAGACAATAAAATACTGGACTTACTGTATGCAAACACCAAGGATGCATACAAGTCATTACCCCACCCTGCCCTGGGGAGATCAGACCACAACTTGGTTTATCTCCAGCCTGTGTACAAACCCCTAGTCCACAGGCAGCCAGCTGTGACCCGTACAGTGAAGAGATGGTCCGAGGAGACTGAAGAGGCTCTGAGGGACTGTTTCGAGTCAACTGTGTGGGAGGAGCTCTGTGATCCTCACGGGGAGGACATAGATAACCTTACGGACTGTATCACTGACTATATTAACTTCTGTGTAGAGAACACTGTACCCACCAGGACTGTACGGTGCTTCTCAAACAACAAGCCCTGGATCAATCCAGACATAAAGGATCTCCTGAAGGAGAAGAAGAGAGCCTTAAGGTCAGGAGACAAGGAGGAGCTGAAGGCTGTGCAGAAGGAGCTGAGGAGGAAGATCCGAGAGGGGAAGGACAACTACAGGAAGAAGATAGAGGACCAGTTGCAGCAAAGAAACATCAACAGAGTCTGGAGGGGCCTGAAGACCATCTCAGGCCACAAGGAGCCAGACTCTCCAGCTGTGGGGGACCAGAAGTGGGTGAATGATCTAAACCTGTTCTTCAACAGGTTTGACCAGACACCTGCCCCTCCCCCCACCCTGCCAGCCCTGCCGCAACTCCCCTCATCTACATCTCCAGGTCGTTGTCCCGCCCTAACCTCCACCCTTCTTTCCACGACCTCCTGCCCTCAACCACCACCCCCTACTGCTACTCCCGACAGAAGGCCAACACCCCAATCCACACCCTCCAGCACCCAGTCCCCCTCCTCCCACCTGTCCCTCACGTCCACCCAGGTGAGACACGAGCTCAGGAAACTAAAGACCAAGAAGGCTGCAGGTCCGGATGGCATCAGCTCCAGGCTCCTCAAGTCCTGTGCAGACCAGCTGTGTGGGATTGTGGAGCACATCTTCAACATGAGCCTGATGCTGGGGAGGGTACCACAGTTGTGGAAGACATCCTGTGTGGTACCAGTGCCTAAAACACCGCACCCCAATGACCTGAACAGCTACAGGCCGGTGGCACTGACGTCCCACCTGATGAAGACTCTGGAGAGGCTGGTTCTTTCTCACCTCCGGCCTCTGGTGAACTCATCAATGGATCCGCTTCAGTTTGCCTACCAGCCTGGCATCGGGGTGGATGATGCTGTCATCTTCCTCCTGAACAGAGCTCTGTCTCACCTGGAGAAGCCTGAGAGCACTCTGAGGATCATGTTCTTTGATTTCTCCAGTGCGTTCAACACCATCCAGCCTCTTCTTCTGAGGGACAAGCTGGAGCACACGGGGGTGGACCACCACCTATCGGGCTGGATCCAGGATTACCTCACAAACCGACCGCAGTATGTGAGGGCACAGGGCTGTGTATCTGACATGGTGGTCTGCAGTACAGGGGCCCCACAGGGAACAGTCCTGGCTCCATTCCTCTTCGACCTGTACATGGCGGACTTCATGTACAGGTCAGACAGCTGCCACCCGCAGAAGTTCTCTGACGACTCTGCGATTGTCGGCCTCATCACCGAGGACGATGACCGGGAGTACAGAGGACTGACCCAGGACTTTATGGACTGGTGCCAACAGAACCACCTCCTGATCAACGCGAGGAAGACCAAGGAACTGGTGGTGGACTTCCGTAGGCGTAGACCCCCCCACCCAACACCGGTGAGCATCCAGGGCTTGGACATTGAGATTGTGGACTCTTACAAATACCTGGGTGTTCACCTGAACAATAGACTGGACTGGTCTGACCACATGAGTGCTCTCTACAGGAAGGGCCTGAGCAGACTGTACCTGCTGAGGAGACTGAGGTCTTTTGGGGTGCAGGGAGCTCTCCTGAGGACCTTTTTTGACTCTGTGGTAGCATCAGCCATTTTTTATGGAGTGGTCTGCTGGGGCAGCAGCATCTCGGCTGCAGACAGGAACAGACTGGACAGACTGATCAGGAAGGCCAGCTCAGTCCTGGGGTGCCCCCTGGATTCAGTGCAGGTGGTGGGACAAAGGAGGATGCTGGTGAAGATAGCATCCATGATGGAGAGGGACTCCCACCCCCTGCAGGACACTCTGACAGCCCTGTGCAGCTCCTTCAGTGACAGGCTGCGTCACCCGAAGTGCGTGAAGGAGCGTTACTGCAGGTCTTTCCTGCCTGCTGCTGTTAGACTTTACAACCAGCACTGCTCCCAGTCACCATAAACTGAGCAATTATCTAACAATGTGCAATAACGTCCACGTGCAATCATTCACATTTATGTGCAATTACTTTGTGAATGTGTTAATAATCCTTATAGGATTTGCTCTTTAGTCTTTTTTGTACCCAAGCCCTTTTTATATTGGTAGAATAATGTACATACCGCTACTTTTATACTAAAGTCAATCAGTCTATTTTTTTTTAATCTTTGCTGCTGTAACAATGCAAATTTCCCCATGTGGGACAAATCAAGGTTTATTCTATTCTATTCTATTCTATTCTATTCTATTCTATTGACCTTGTTGGACCTCCTTATTGAGATGGTATCTCAGCAGCTTTTCATTTAGGGAAATAGGAGTGGAGCATTAAGTCTTTCTGCTCTATACAGAGGTCTGATGATTGAAAGTGGAGTAAGTCACTTCCCACGTAAAGGGTGTGATTTATAAAAATAAACTTGGAGGGAGACTGTGCGCGCTGGTATGTCAACTTTGATGCTGGCGTACAAACATTTTGGAAAAATGAGGAATCTGGCAGCATGGATGGTGAGGGGGTGAAGTGAAGCCAGATTCATCTCATACATTTAATGTTATCACATAGCAGATTATAGACCCGCGTCATCATAAACACCAGAGTCTTCAGTGTTATAGACATGTTCAGTTACTACTGTATGCAGTGTTCATGTATCATACTTCATCCTCACATGGATTAATTAGTATCAATAGTATCAGTGCTATTGATTAGTAAGCAGTCTAATTGCTGAGTAAGTATATAAATAGTGCAGTGACACTCGTGCATAATGCTGCACAGTGGATGCTCTGGCACTGCTGAAGATCACACAGACTGTGGATCAGGATGGAGAGAGTTTTCAGGGACCCCAAAATTTCCTGGCCCATAATGATGACTGGCTAATAAGCTGATTTAGATTCCCCAGAGCAGTGCTCTTGGGTCTATGTGCTGAACCGGTCCCAGTGTTAAACAAAACCACCCGCTGGAACCGAACCATCCCAGTGCGTATAGTTGCTGACACACTCTGGGGTTTCTACAACCGGCTCCTCCCAGCGGGAATTAGCCAACAGGCATGTGTTTGATATGATTAACAATTTATAATGTTAGATTTTCTGTCTGGGTATGACATAATACAGTTAAACTCTGTTCTTAGGTCTGGGACATCACAGCCATCCCTCAGCAAAATAATGCCAGCTGTGTTGGATGGCGTTATAAACATGACCAGTCGATACATCAGGGTTCCTTACACTGTGGGTGAACAGGCAACACAGGCAACATTTTCACAAGCAGAGACATAATGAATTGATCCTGTTTCATGGTTCACCTCCAGCAACATCTTGAAAGTGACAACCTTGATTCCCCACAAACAAAAATATGACAGCACTTTGTAAAAATAAACTCTTTAGAGGTTATTTTTTCCCCTCAACCTCCACCTGTTCCTGCCAAGATTTAATCTTTGTGTTCCTCCAAACAGACCCAGCTGTCACACTGAGTTCGTAAAACCAAAGTAAGACTAAAATCTGTTAAAATATGTTCTGATATCAGCTATGTTGTGTTTTAATGTTTTTTTGTCATGAGTGTGTCATGAGATACTCTGTAAAAAGTGCACCACAGGTCTAGAAAAGGTTAAAAACATCTGATTTAGAGGATATGATTATTTACCAGCTTCAGTTCTTTTTGATTCCGTCACACATTTAAAAATAAATGTGTTTTTAAAGATGGAATCAAAAAGTATTCAAGTAATAACAGTTTTGACAACCTCATTGTGTTAATGTTTGATTAGACTGGTTTACCTGTTGCACGTCGAGTCTTGCTCTTGTAGTAGATGAACCCGACCAGAGAAAAGATGATACCCAGGGCCAGCCCAGTTGCTCCGATGGCGATCTTACTTGTCTCTGACTCTGGCATGGACGGATCTGGGGACAGAGGGGGACAGAGACCAGTGATCAGGTGAAAGTATTTAGACATCGGTCGTCTTAGTGCTCTGCATTATTATGAGTCCCTGCAGCTGGAGTGTCAGGATGAAGGAGAGTCAAACTGATCAGGTGGACTGGGATTCACCTCAGAGTTTGTTAGCTTGATGCTAACTCAGAACAGACACTGTCTTTAACAGGCTAACAGATTATCCAAACACTTCAACGCTGCAGTCATTTTAGCTTTAAAAATGTTTTTTCTTTGCAAAAGTGAGAATATGAAATAAATGGATGCTTAATTGATCATTTACGAAAAATATGTTTGTTAAATAGATTTTTTTCCCAAAGAGGAGATGCTTTGTCTGGATGTTCAGAGGCTAATCATTTCAGAGCTGGACAAATGCTAACTGTTTTTTGTTGGCTGTGTTAAAGTAAAAACAGTCTGGAAATGGTCAAATGGGGAGATTAACTACCTGCTGGATCACCATGCTGCCTATAAAATGCTTTTTAAGAACACCTTTCAGATTTTTTTTTTTACCTTAATGTAGCTTAAGCTTAACTTTCCAAACAAAGTGGGTAAAAAACAACATATTTAAAGCACTGTGCAAGTTTGAGGAAGCTTACTCTTACTGTGATTTACAGTATTGAACTTTTAAGCCAGTCTCAGCTCAGCTCATTAGTTTTCATATTTATAATAGTGACGCAAAATATAATTAATAAATTTAAATACACTGAGATATATAAGGTAAAAAATAAAAGTGATAGTTGTTCTAGAAGTTAACGAGTGTACTGTTCATAATTTGCATTAATAAAAATCTTCCCATTAATACTTCAAAAGTTAAAAATAACAATGGGATATTTTTACCTTTTGATCTTATAATTTCACAGAGGTATTTTAACTGCAGTGAAAATCCTCTAATACCACTTTCCCACAGAAATGACCAGGTAAACTCTGTTTTTTTTTCAACGCGGGTTAACCTGCTAACAATCGGCAAGTGACTCCTTTCCCACTGCCAGCAGACCCGGGTCAAATCGACAGCAGATGAGCATGGCTGTTTGTTTTTCCTCTGGTGCATCAAGCTGATCAAGCAATCCGTCTTTATAAATGTACAAACTCAGCCCAGACTGGACGACATTCAAGCGCCGATGATACGAAGGCAGATGGAATTTGTTGCTGAGTTGGCAAAGAGTCACGTAAGTTACAGACGGAGGGGACAGGCGCCATATTATGCCTTGGGTAATGAAGGCAGGTGTGGCTGCCTTCATTACCCGCTGTTACACAGATGAGACGAAGCTTCAGACCTGATGACTGATGTTTTCTTGTCTTTGATTTAAAGTCTGATGCAGATTCACAGTCGGCCTCATATGGACCTAACCTGACACCCAGATTATATATATGAGGGAGGCTGAACCTTGAAGCACATATCTGCAGGGGGATTGAACAGTCGATCTGCCAATCACATTCAGAACAGGCCAGTGTGGTGGGCGGGCACTGCTGCTGAGGGTCAAAGGTCATCAGGTCAGAGATCAAACTGTGTTAGAAAGCTGTCAGTGGAGGAGTTTAAGTCTCTTCTCCATGTAGGAATGTTCTCATTGTTGGTTTTTGTTTCTCATTAATGAAGAAATGTTATCCTGTTCTGATTATACTGTGATGTGACGTCATGATGCCACACCTTCTTCTGTTCGTTTATAATGTGGTTCACAAACAGCTCTCATGTGCACTACTGCCACCCTCTGGTGTTATTATGACATTACACCCAGGAAACAGAGAATAATGAAAGAATATACGTCAAGGGAGAGATGAAGGTACCTTAAATCTTCTCTTTGTAAAAAATTTTAAAAATGACTGTTGCAATGTAAAAAAAAAAAAAAACAAAAAAAAAACATGAGTCAGCATTAATGATGTGTGAACAGACAGACAGGTATTTACCCCAGTCCGTGTACAGAGGTTTCTGCAGGCTTTTGTGCTCCACCACACACTGGATCTTCTCTCCAGACCTGTTAAAAAACACATCCTAAACTCAGTCACTCTGAACACCTGGATCTGGATCTACATTTGGACCTGGATCCACAGAGGGCCCCAATAGTACCTCAATCTAACCCAGCTGGACCAAACTGAACCTGACGCTTTATTTATCCATTTTCTTCTGATGTGTCGTTAAAACAAGAGTTGGTTTGATCCAGGGACTAAATTAAGGCCCCAGTATCTGAACCTAGACCTATAGCCAGTCCTCAGTCTGCACCTTTGACTAGAACTAGACCTGGATCTGCAGCTGGAGTTGCAGCCTAGCCTGGACCAGAACCTTGAGTTGTAGCTGGACTTGGTCAGAGGGACTTGGATCTGAACCCAGAGCTGAAACTTGACCTGAGCCTATCTGGTCCTGGACTTACTTGGACCTGTAGGTGGACTTGTCATTGAGCCTGGACCTGATCATCCAGCTGTAGTGGACCTGCACTTGGATCCTTGGATCTGTATCTGGTCCTGGACATAAACCTGCTGCTGGATCTGTAGTTGGACCTGTGTCTGTACCGGGGGCTGATGTTGGTGCAGGTGGACTCACCTGGGCGTGTACTCCAGGTGTGAGTGGATCTGGTAGTACCAGTCCCCGTTGGCCATCTCATCGGTGGAGGTGACATCAGAGGTGACTTCCTGTCCGTCTCTGAGCCAGAACACTCGGGTCTGTTTGGGGTAGAAGTCGTAGACGCTGCACACCAACATGGCTGGATGTCCACCAGCAGAGGGCGTCTCAGAGTGCAGATCAACATGCGGCTCCACTGCAGCACACACACACACACACACACACACACACACACACACACACACACACACACACAGGTGCTCATGTTATATGTAGAGTTAACCAGGATGTCAGGTTTCACTCTGAGCTGTTTCAATGTTTGAAAATCAAAAAATTTCAGTAAAGATTAAAAACTCTGAGAATTAAAGACAGTTTACAGAAATTACCTGCTGAACTTTGACCTGCTGCACACAGGTTAAGTTTACTTTTAAGACAAAAAAGAATCATCTTTTTACCTTTTTTAATCTAAAAATGTGAAATATGAAAAGCTTGAAATAGAATATCCAAACACAGAAACTCCCAAGAACAGCTCGTTTTTAGCTGCAGCAGTCAGTGTAATCATAAATACTGAATTATGATTATTCTTTAATCTAAGTTCAGTTTTAAGGTGTAACTTGGGCCTGATTTAGAACAAACAACATAAGAGATAAGGTTAAATTTGATTGATTTTTTATCGATTTATTTCTGTTTTTGTCTTTACAACTTCATCCTCAGTTTAATTTAATTAAGTTAAAGAAGGACTAGACAACAGTAAAACAGAAAAAAAAATCAGACAGCTCATCCAATGTGACATGTTTGCCTTTTAATTTTTCTAGATTATTTATTTTGAATTAATAAGAAATGATACATCACAGAAACACTTAAGTCTGATATTAAAGCCTGTAGTAACAGAGTTTGAGCAGCAGGTCGTGGCAGAGAGCTGCAGATGTTGACTCAGTTTTACATTCAAGAGTCTCTGATACATTTTTACTGCCATGATCAGTGTAATAATGATTTATTTAATACATCTGGATTAAATAGAATTTAATCAAGTTTTACAGTTTACAAATTTATGGATTTTTTTTTTAATTTTAAGTTTTATCATATTTTGGCTTCATTAATTTAACAGAAACTGTTCAATCTGCTACACATGCCATCCCACTCCTGACTTAATGCATCCCACGTGTTATTATCAGATATATGCAAGTAAGACAGAAATGTGTCAGGAAAACATCAGTATTTACTCTGCTATCCTTGATTTCTGTTATCTGTTAAAATATGTTAAAATTGTTCCTGTTAAACTGTTTAATGATGCATTCAATTCAGCTAGCATAAACCTTTATTGAAATTACTCTGTTACTGCAACAACCGTCCATTACATTGAAAATCAAACTCCATCTATGTTTGCCTCATAAAATGAGGCGTAACTGTTTACATATATAATATGTTTAAATATATAAATAAAATGCTGTAAATAATAATAATTAATATCAACACTTAAAGATGAAAGCCTTGTATTTGCTCCTACTGTTTAATTTTAGGAAGTTTAAATCTGAAAATAAGAGTGTCTTTCAGTTTTGTCATTTCAGTTCTCAGCAGGTAAATAAAAACCCTGATCATTAAATTCATGATTTAAATAAACATAAAACCAATTAAATGTAAAGCTTGTTGTTCATAAATGAATAAACATCATGATGATGTTGTGTGATGTCACAGACACTCACCTGATTTAGACAGAAAGTCTGGGTACCAGTTTTTGATGTTGGTTTGGCAGTATATGAACTTCTGAGCTTTCATCTCGTTCAGCTCTGCAGTGTTGTTGTTCCAGAATGCTGCCAGTCCCACACCAAACTTAGTGTTTCCAACATACTTCCCCACACTGCTGCTGAACCTCACTAACTCCCGCTTGTTATAGTAGTAAGATCGAATGAACTCGATGTCGTTCAGTTCGGTTGAGTTAAACTCACAACGGGTCCTTACATAATGCATAAATCCATCTGAAGAGAGAAACACAAACAAGTCAGAAATGTTCAACACTGACTGACAGAGCACTGCGCTGATCAGTGAGGAGAGTGGAATTATTTAGGCTATTATTATATATCTGCTGCTGTGATTTTTTTTTGAATACTGATTATTGTTTCTATTTATAATTCATGTGTGTATGATTATCTATATGTTGATTATTTCTGTTTACTGATTATATATGTGTTTACTGGTAATCATGTGTCAATTGATAATGATGTGGGTATTTATTGTTGATTAAAATGTGTATTAAATATTGTGTGTATTGATTTTCATTGTATGTATTATCATTGATGTGTGTATTTATTATCATTGTGTGTGTATTGATTATTATGTGTGTATAAGTTATTAATGTGTGCATTGATTATTGATTTGAACATTACATGTTGGTGTGTGTATTAAATATTGAGTGTATTAATCATTGGTGTGTGTATTGTGTACACTTATGATTACTTGTATATATTAATAATTCATGTATTAAATATCATGTGTGCATTAATCATCAAGTGCCCATTGATGTATTTATTGGTGTATTTATTGATTATCAATGTATGTATTGATTATTTTGCGTGTGTTTATTATGGCAGTATTGATTATTATGTGTCTAAATTATTGATACTTCTATTGATTTTCATGTGTGTATTAATCATCAATGTGTGTATTGATTGTAATGTGTATTGATTATTTGTGTGTATTGATTGTAGTGTGTATTGTTTATCTGTGTGTGTGTTGGTCTTACCTGTGCAGCAGAGGCTGATGAAGAGGAGGCAGACGCTGAGAAAAGTTGAAGCCATGTTCCTCTGTGGACTCCACAAACTCTGACAAACTCTGACTGAGCGCGCTCTAAAAACCAGGAACGTGATGACATCATCACATCATGTGTCACCACATGATGGCAGACATGCTGCTGCTCAGACAGATACACACACAAACACACACCCCCACACCCACACACCCGCACACACACTGGTGTTTATTAACTTGTAAGGATGTATTTATGCAGAACAAATTTATTTGTATCAAGTATTTTCGGTCTCTGTGTAATTTTATATATTTATAAAGGGTTGTCAGCTCCCCTGAATCTTTGAGACCTGTTGTCCTTAAAGATTCTGGGGTTATACCTGGAATTGTTCTTCCTACAAAAGAGCGCCTTCTCAGTACATTTTGGAATTTATGAAGACAGCCATCAAACTGTGGTTTGGATCAGCTGTGATCACTTGAAAGAGTCAGTCTTTGCTTTCCCCCGGAGATGCAGCAGCGTCCTGAGGGGTATTTCACAAAACCTTAATAGGGCATTAAGTTGGGACTTTCCAGTTATCCTGGATTAATTTATCTGTGATTTGGTTTCATGAAAGCAGAGGCACATCAGTTACCATGGAGATTTATTCTGTGCAGCTAGTCTGCTCCAGACCAGGCTAACAGGGAGACTTAATTAATCCTGCTGTTCAATCAGCAGCTCTCTCATCTGAAACCAGCATGTTTCTTACAGTTATAATTATATGACTATAGAAGGTATGGAATGATAATAATAAGAATAAAAATAAATTTTATTTAAAAGGCTTGTCAAAGAACTCAGAGACACTTTAAAAAGGGGAATAAAAAGAAAGTTAGGATTTAAACCAAACACAAATCACATGAATAACCACTTCAAGCAAAATATGAGGATATCCCAAATTGTCATGATTTTTTTTTTTTTTTAACATATAAATACAAATTAGTTTTGTTTAGCTTTTTAATAACAAGGATGCTTAATCAGATAGTTTCTAAAGACTCCGAAACATATTATTAGAATAAAAAAATAAAAACAAAGCTGCAAAGGTGTTTTCAGTCAATCAGTCATGAATATGATATACAAACAGATGTTGGCAAGTTTTTTTTCTCTCCAGTCAGTTCTGTGTATATATATATATATATATATATATATATATATATATATATATATATATATATGTATATATATATATATATATATATATATATATATATATATATACATATATATATATATACATATATATATATATATATGTATATATGTGTATATATATATATATATATATATATATATATATATATATATATATATATATATATATATATATATATATATATATATATATATATATATATATATATATATATATATATATATATATATATATATATATATGTATATATATATATAGATATACATATATATATAGATAGATAGATAGATAGATAGATAGATAGATAGATACATATATATATATATATATAGATAGATAGATAGATAGATAGATAGATAGATAGATAGATAGATACATATATATATATAGATAGATAGATAGATAGATAGATAGATAGATAGATACATATATATATAAATGGGGGAGCATTAAGGAGGGTTAGTTAGAAAGAGAGAAAGATTCTGGATGCCAATGACTGATGGGGTCCCTTTTAAATAATTTTACCATTGTTTATTAGTTTATGTAAAAGCATTATATAAAAATATCAAATATTAAATGAATAGGAGCAAAAGCAGCAGTAATATGATCTGCACCAGTTTTACAATAATTAACAAAGTGCATTATTAAATGTCCTCACTTACCTCTATTAGAAACTGAGATTTAAATTACACTTTAACAAAGAAGATTACAAAACAATGAACCCGGAACAAAACAGATCCAAACCCTGGGTTCATATTTCATCATATTTAATAAACATGATGTTTTTTAGTTCATATTATTTTATCAATATTCATCACCAAACAATTCATAAAATTTTTGCCATAGTTCAGGCCCTATTTTCTCTTCACAAAAAATAATTAAAAAAATAACTAGCATCCTTGTTTTTAATTGCCAAAAAACAGAAAAATGTAGGCATCAATTCATTGCCTCTGTTAACACTCATAAAATAACAATTATCTTTAACAAAAAGGTCCATTTGAAAATGTATTAGACTAATTAATTTCATCCATGTTTTTGTTTCACCAAATAGCATGCTAATATATTCTGCAATTTAGAAGAAAAGAGGTTAAACAGTAAGAAAAATGTGTGATCTTCAAAAGTTTTCAACTCTTTTCCAGACTTATTATGTTATACATTGATACATTGTTAAATGCGTAAAATAATCCAAATGCCAGAAAGTTCTTTTTAGTATACAGTTTCATTCACCATTTATTCTCTAATTCCATTGAAGAGTGCTTTCCCCACTGTTTGGAACTTATTTATGTCGTTAAGCAAAATAAATGGACTGTAATAATTATCAATGGTGCATTTAAAAATGTATGTCTGGTCATATTTATTTAACAATTTGCCTCTAAGATGCTTGTGCTGTGAGAAATTGGGCAGTCCTGGATTGGAATATGACTCAATCTGATATCTTTTCATGGGGCCCCAAATTTCGAGGACTGTCCCTGATTACTGTTATTGTATCTAATATATATATACAGACATGGACAAAATTGTTGGTACCCTTCCATTAAAGAAAGAAAAACCCACAATGGTCACTGAAATAACTAGAAACTTACAAAAGTAATAATAAATTAAAATTTACTGAAAATTAACTCATGAAAATCAGACATTGCTTTTTAATTGCGGTTCAACAGAATCATTTTAAAAAACAAAACAATGAAACTGGCCTGGACAAAAATGATGGTTCCCCTAGAAAAGATTGACAATGATTTGACCATAGGGACATGTTAAACTAAGGTGTGTAGCATCACAGGTGTCTTCAAGCTTGTAATCAGTCAGTCTGCCTATTTAAAGGGTGAAAAGTAGTCACTGTGCTGTTTGGTATGGTGGTGTGTACCACACTGAACATGGACCACAGAAAGCTAAGGAGAGAGTTGTCTCAGGAGATTAGAAAGAAAATTATAGACAAGCATGTTAAAGGTAAAGGCTATAAGACCATCTCCAAGCAGCTTGATGTTCCTGTGACTACAGCTGCACATATTATTCAGAAGTTTAAGGTCCACAGGACTGTAGCCAACCTCCCTGGACGTGGTCGCAAGAGGAAAATTGAAGACAAATTGAAGAGACGGATAATACTAATGGTAACCAAAGAGCCCAGAACAACTTCCAAAGAGATTAGAGGTGAACTCCAAGGTCAAGGTACATCAGTATCAGATCACACCATCTGTCACTGTTTGAGCCAAAGTGGACTTAATGGAGGACACCACTGTTGAAAGCAAATCATAAAAAGTGAGACTGGAATTTGCCAAAATGCATATCGACAAGCCACAAAGCTTCTGGGAGAATGTCCTTTGGACAGATGAGACAAAACTGGAGCTTTTTGGTAAGTCACATCAGCTCTATGTTCACAGACACAAAAATGAAGCATACAAAGAAAAGAGCACTGTACCTACTGTGAAACATGGAGGAGGCTCAGTTATGTTCTGGGGCTGCTTTGCTGCATCTGGCACAGGGTGTCTTGAATCTGTGCAGGGTACAATGAAATCTCAAGACTATCAAGGCATTCTGGAGCCAAATGTGCTGCCCAGTGTCAGAAAGCTTGGTCTCAGTCACAGGTCATGGGTCCTCCAACAGGATAATGACCCAAAACACACAGCTAAAAACACCCAAGAATGGCTCAGAACAAAACATTGGACTATTCTGAAGTGTCCTTCTATGAGCCCTGATCTAAATCCTATTGAACATTTGTGGAAGGAGCTGAAACATGCAGTCTGGAGAAGACACCCTTCAAACCTGAGACAGCTGGAGCAGTTTGCTCATGAGGAGTGGACCAAAATACCTGTGGACAGGTGCAGAAGTCTCACTGAGAGTTACAGAAATCACCTGATTGCAGTGATTGCCTCAAAAGGTTATGCAACAAAACATGAAGTTACCACTATTTTTGTCCAGGCCAGTTTCATTATTTTGTTTTTTAAAATGATTCTGTTGAACCACAATTCAAAAGCAATGTCTGATTTGCATCAGTTAATTTTAAGTAAATTTTTATTTGTTTTTAATTTTGTCAGTTTCAAGTTATTTCAGTGACCATTGTGGGTTTTTCTTTCTTTAATGGAAAGGTACCAACATTTTGTCCATGTGTGTAGATATTTATATCAACAGGAGCAAAATTTCAACAGATATATTTGATAGAAGAAAAAACATATATTTTTGTTGTCTGACTATATCATCAGACAACAAAATTATAATTTTCAGGGTTGCAGACACATCCTAACAGTACCTGTGTTTAGAGAATACAGTTTGCAGTCAGTAAATGTTATTTGTTAATACAAACATACTTTATATTTTACTGACAAGGTATTGTCCTCTTAATTTTTTTTTTTTTATAAACCAAAAAGAGATTCAAAGAAAAAAATCAAATAAAGATAAAAACAACACATTCAAAGCTCCCAGTGGACAGGCACCAATTTATCTTCAGTTATCAGGCTCCTCTTTGGAATCATTCACCAACCACGGTTCAGGAGGCAGACACCCTCTCTACCTTAAAGGTTTTAGGCTCAGGCTGGACCAGCTCATAGTTTATCTGCAATAGGCTTAGACTGCCGGGGGATTTGCTACAAGAGCTCCTACCTCAGCCTCTCCAAAACTCTCTCTTTCTCACTGTCCCCCTTTTTTTTTTCTCTTGTACCCTTCTCTGGTATTTATCTCATCTTTGCAAAGCATCATTGGTGTGGACGGCCTGCTGCTGTGGACCTGCAAAGCTTCAACTACAACAACTGCAAATATTTAACCTCAGCTGCTTTAGCCCCATGCCCATCCCAATATTAACTTCTGAATGATCACCTAACTACCACTGACTGTATTTCCTGCAAATATCACATCTGTCCTCTCCACCTTATAATCATTATAGATTTTAATGTTAATATTAGAGCATTTTTTTTTGTTATTGATTATACCACCATAAATAATAACCCTTGCAACCATATAGAGAGGAGGACCCGAGATGCCGCGTCTCATGAATGTATATTCAGTGGAGAAAAATGATGAAGACAAATTTAAGGTCCAAGCATCCATAAATTATCACTATCATAAATACTAATTTTTACCCTTTTGTCCTGCCTCTCTCATTCTACATCTGTCATGGTTTGTAAAAAATAAACTTACAAAAAACAAAGGTGAAGGACCCAAATGTAGATGAACACAATAAAGGCTTTATTTATAACAAATAAGAGAGATCAAAAGTCCAAAGTAGTCTTTTACAAAAAGTGTCCAAAATACAAAACGAAATCTCTACAAAGTATCAAACTAAACAAAGTCTCACAAAAAAGAAATCAACCAAAAATAAGAAGATACCAACAAAACCTGGAGAACACTGGAGGATCTCTGGAGGAAACACTAAAAATGCGTTCACACAGGATGCGACTTGAGCGACCTCGGCGACCACTCTCCATGTAAAGTCAAGGAGCAGCCGCAATGGGACGGGGCTAACCCTCCCGTGGCGCGACAGTCACGATTAAGGCGACCTGGTCGCTCATTGCTCCATTGCCAAAGTTGAAAAAGCTGATCTTTCAGGAAATGTCATGGTGTGGCTTGGGGCGTTGTGTTGGTGTGTGATGGTACCCGTGACAGACTGTTTTTATTCTGGTTCACAAAGTAACAATCCATGACCCTGTGGAAACATTAGTTAGTGAGGACATTAGTTCCGCCCAGACAGACCGCAGAGAACTCACAGACGATGCTGCTGCAGGGCCATCAGCTGCAGTGTTTTGTGGTTGGTAGGCGAGTGAAAAGGATACAGTTGGAATAATGTCAGCTAATACATCCTTTTATATATGATATGATATGACCGCAGTGAATCTCGAGCTGACGTGACGTCACCGAGCGACGGCGACCAAAATGAGGTATTTATGGACACGCGATGTGACTTCAGGGGGTGACACGATTATGGTCGCAAAGTCGCACTTGGTGTGAAAGCAGCTTAAGAAACACAGAGGAACTGAAGATATCCACTGGGAGTGAGACAGGAAGACGAATGACCCAACACTGAAAACAGGGAACACAGAGACTAAATACACTGGGGAAACATCAAGCACAGGTGAGACAATCACACAGGTGGAGGAAATCACAATAAGGGAGGCACACAGAAGGGAGGGCAGGAAAACACCACAAGGAACACAGGGATTTCAAAATAAAACAGGAAACACAAAGATAAGGGAAACAATATACAAAACAAGTAACTTCACAAAGATTAAAAAAAACAGGATCATGGGAGAAAAAAAGGAAATGCAAGAGGTCTAAACAAGGAACATAAAACAAAATAAAACAGAACTACAGGTACCATAACAACATCTCTCTAAAAATAAATAAATAAATACATTTAATTACACACAGTTAAAAACTCAAACATTTTAAACTGTTTTAATTTACTTTCTTCACAAATTATCCCCCCAAACCACCAGCACATCATGTTCATGTGATTAATGTGATCATGCTGTAATACTTTATGTGTGTACAGTATGTGTGTATCAGAACAGTGTGTGTGAAGAGTAAGCTGGTTGTTGTGTGTTAATACTCAGACACAAATTAGAGCTCCTGGAGATTTCTTCTTTCCCTTGTTGATGACATCATCAGCTCCATCCAATCAGCCTCACTCATTTCCTTTGATGAGGAAGAAGGTCCCAGCAGCCACACCGAGCAGACCCACGGTCAGACCGAGTCCACAGAAGACGGCAGGTCCAACACCTGGACCAGACAGCTTCACTTCTGCAGAAAGAAACACATTCATGACGACCTCATTAGAGAGTGGGTGTGGCTTCCTGGCACTGGGGCTCCCTGTACTCTCACACCTGATCCTCATCACTGCAGTTACCATCCCTACTTAGGATCAATCCCAATTGTACCCCTTAGCCTTTCCCCTTGGCCCTCTGTTTTGACGGCCAAGGGGAAAGGGGTGAAAACATGCCCCTAAGAAATGAGATGCCACTCGATTCCTGCTGCATCATCACCCAGAGCCGCTCGCTGGCTGTGTCGTAGGCAGATGTGACAATAGCTGAAAGCTAGCTCGTTATAACGAGAAATTTTAAAATATGACCAACAATTCAAAACATGATTTATATTTACTTGATGATTTAATAATTACTTATAATTCCTTCGGTCTCTGCTTTACCTTCTTGTCAGCGGGCCCACTGTATTACTCATACCCCTTCCTTTTAACCCTTTAGGCACCAAAGTTTTTTCAAGAAAATACTAAATTTTGTTGTCAATATCTGAAAAGGCTGTAGTTTGAAAGTGGTTAGAGATAAAGGCAGACTGTCATTGAGAAAAATCTTCAGTAGGACCCAAAATTTGGGATGGAAGTAAATTCACTCATCTAATTTGCATATTATGATGTCACCAGGTGGCGGCCATATTGGAAAATATTCAATTTTGAAATCAAAGTTACAAAAGGTTGTAGTTTGAGAGTGGCTAGAGATAAAGGCAGACTGTAATAGAGAAAAATCTTCAGTATGACCCAAAATTTGGAATAGAAGTAAATATACTCATCTACTTTGCATATTATGATGTCACCATGTGGTGGCCATATTGGAAAATGTACACAGATGAAGTGACATGAAAGCTTTCATCTCAGGGACTGTAACATCATACCAGTTATGAAATCTGGAGTTTGGTTTGGGGTTTTCCCTCTCTAAGAACTGGTGGGCATATCTGTTTGTCTCATTTGTGATTCAGCTCCAGAATTCACCATCCAAAAACAGAGATAAGAAATTACTGGGCTTAAAATTTGTCAGATCCCTGTCTCCACAATACCCAGCAGGCTCATCAAAATGTCTGATCCACTTTTGGTACTCTTCCTCATCCCTAAGTAAACCCAGGGCATCATCATTGTAATATACAGGCCGAGCATGAACGCCCCACCGCTATTTTGACAGTGCTTTTCATCTCCCGGCTTCTCCCCCGTCTGCCCAGAGCTCCACGGTTTTTCTCATTCCCGCTACCACCGTCATTTTTTGCGGTGTTTTGAGCTCCCCTGCTTCCCAGACCACGTCCCCTCCTTGGCACTCGCCGATTACTTTCACCCCGGCCACGGAGAGGCAAAGCATCTGCCTCAGTATGTGCTGCTTGGGGACTGTCATGGTGCACGGACCTGCTGCCGCTGCGCGCATACGCGGCGCCAGTTTCGTCCTCACTGGACGACTGAACCATCATCTCAGAGGGTAAATATTCCTCCTCGGAATCAGAGTCAGCCAGTACTTGACGAAGTACTCTCGGCATCTTGAGTACTCTAAGGTCGCGTTCACACCAGCCTTGTTTAGTCCTGTTGAACTGAATCCTGGAGCATTTACCTCCTTGGTGCGGTTCGTTTTGGTTGGTGTGAACGCTGGCCTCGAACTCTGGTGTGGACCAGTGAACCGCTCTAGAGTCCGCCTGGAGGGGGTGGTCTCTGACCGCTATCAAGTGAACTCTAGAGCGGTTCACTTCTGGTGTGACCCCTATCCGCACCAATCACAGAAAGCGCACCGTTTTACACGTCATATCCCCCAGTTTCTAGGTGAAATATTAAAAAGAATAGATGAAATATTAAAAATAATACAATTTTAATACTCAGCTTCTGGTTAAACATCTAGTCCCGCTTGATCAGCTTTAGCTTTACAGTAAAATATTATTTAATATAGTCTTCATTTATCGTCACTATGTTGTTATTAATAATATGTATAGGTTAATATTCATTCTTGATGAAAGGAGGGCAGCTTAATACATTTTTGTGTTTGTAGCCTAGAGTATGGGGTAGGTCTATTCATTCATTCAGAGAGATGCATGGACTCAGTAAACAAAAGCTGCTTTTATGATGAGCCAACTTTGTGATTTTTGCATGTATGTGATTGTGAACTTTTTATTGTCCACTTACCTCAGTGGTCGCGCTTGTATGGCAAAAGAAAAAACATCGTGATAGGCTCTCATTATTGCCTGTCCTCTTCTGTGATATGACCGTCTTCTGCGACTTGCGTGTATTAATACTTTATTTGCCACAGTTTTAACAGCCGTTATGCACGGTCCAATAAAGTCTGCTGATATGCTGATATGCACAATAAAAATTGCGAGAGATTTGTTGTCTACCCACCTGAACTGTATAAGCAATCACCGAAAGGCATTTGATGCCATGTGACAATTTTTGGACTTTGCCTTTGTGAACTCAAACCGGACCAACTGAGAAATTGCAACAATGTATCATTCTGGCTTTGGTTCAAATCAGAAAACAGACTTTTTGGAGTGAACACGATCTAACTCACTCTCTATCTCGCTCTCTCTCTCTCTGTGCGTGTCTCTCTATGCTCCGCTTTATAAACACTGCAGCCACTCGCGCGTCTCCCCGATCTGGTGTGTGTGTGTGTTTCAAACTAAATATACGCTAAAACTTTGAATAGAAACACGTCCACAAATACTCCTAGGATTTAAGTAACACATGTCCACTATCTCCTGGTGAAAAGTGATAACACTATTCAGCACAATATTAGCAGTTATGGCCTGTTTTATCCCACAATGTTGCTTGTCGCAATTTTGCGACTTTGGCACCCAAAGGGTTAAATGAGGTCCCGGTCTACTTTTATTTCAAGGGCAGTGTAGCCTTTTGTCTTAGCCCTTCCCCTTAGCCCCACAGAGAACTGGGACACCCCTTCACTAGACGTGAGCACCCAAAACCAAGGGGTTAGGGGTTAGACAAAGGCTAAGGGGTACATGGGATGGACCCTTAGTCTTTGGTGTGGCACATCTCCAGCACCAGATGATTCCTGCATCTCCATGTGGTGCTGTTGGCTGACTCTCAAGCGCTTCTGTGTTCTCATGGGTTTTTTTTTATGAAGATTGTGCTTTTGTATTTTTGCTCCTGTGATCTTCCTGTGTGTTTTGCCCCTTCTTTTCCAGTGCCTTCATGAGCCCCTCCACATCCCACACCCAATCTCCGTAGTCACTGCCTCACTCTCTGGACTTCTCCTCCTCCACCTCAACTCTCACTCTCTCCACAGATTCACCCTCACTCCCCGGACCCTGGATTCCTCACTCCTTCCCCTGGCTTCCTTTCAATAAATACTCGCTGTTACACCTTTTAATCCAGTCTCCAGGTCCACACATCACCATCAGGAAACATTCCCTAACAACATTAACAAGTACTGCTGTTTAAATACACACCTCCAGACACATGTTGGCCCTAATTTATTAGTCTGATGTCAAGCCTGTGAAGATTTGGACGCAGAAATCATCTCCCACCAGTTTGCAGGTGTGATTCATGAAACATGAGCAGTTGGCCAATCCCACTGTAATAAAGCAGTCACTGAAAATAGTCCCTGTTTAAAAAAAAACACTGCTAAATATTCAGGGTTAAGTCCAAACTTTAAAACATGGAGTGATGTGATTGGGTGAAAATAAAGGAAACTTCACTGAGCTGGAGGCTGATGCTATCACAAGAGAAGAAGGTAAAAAATAGAATATTGCTTTTTGGAAGCTTAAAAGCTAATTAAACTGAGTCATCACATGCGCCATGATGTGCAAGAGATCAGAGGGGTATTTCACCAAAGTGGAATCAAGACATCCAGGATAACCAACAAAAGCCAGGCACAACCAACTCCCTTCTGGCTTAATGTGTTTCACAAAGGCCAATCCAGGATGAGAAGGAGCAGCTCAGTCAAAGCAGATGTAACTAATTTGGACAATTGTGCGTTCATAGTTTCTTTAAAGAACCGCCTGGTACAATAAATATTAAAACTTCGATCCTGCTATTAGATCAAACCCTGGTCATATGCACTGCATATGTGTGTGCTCAGGAAGTCATTGATAGATTGAATTACCAATCATGGTCCACATGTGTTTTTCTGAGTAACTTGTTTATGAAGTCATGCAATTTAACTCTGGTCAACATATCAGGGAAGGAACTAACTGAGAGAACTGACTGAACCACACAATGGTCTGTTGTCTCGTCCTTCTTTCCCTTTGGCTAAAAACGTAGGCTGGGCCTACACTGAACACGTGGGCTAGGCCTACACAGATATAGGCTAGGCCTATCAGGAAAATAATCCACCGCCTGGTAGATCACAGATATACTGATCGAAACAGGGGGGACATAGGGGCATATTTTACTCCAAATAAAAAACAGCTGCAGATGGAAATTCATGAGAAAGTCAAACATACGTCAAGAAACTCCTTACATGTAAGAATTAGGACACCTCCTTATTTCTCTCAGTAAAGGCTGTAATTAAGTGTACTGTACATTATGTTCTCTCCTTGGTTCTTTTCCAAGATGAAGCTGTATGAATTTGCTCTATAAATTCATTTTGACAGGTTAGTGAAAGTATATTTTAGGCTTCTAAGACATACAGTTGGTCCATTATTATCTGCTACCCTGTCTCGCTCCTGTATTGCAGCGGCTGTATTTTTTTTTTTTATGGAAATAATATGTTTAAATTCCTTTTTAAGTTTCCATCTGAAGCTGTTTTTTTAAATTTTGAGCAAATTATGCTGCATGTGTCCCACCTGTTTAAATCAGTAAATCTGTGATCTACCTCGCGGTCTTTTTAAGAAGTCGTGAACGCACAATTGTCCGAATTAGTTACATCTGGTTTGACCAAGCTGCTCCTTCTCAGTCTGGATCGGCCTTCACGAAACACATTAAGCCAGCGTGCTCAGAAGAGACTTGGATGAGCCAGGATTTAGTTGGTTATCCTGGACGTCTTAAGTTCACTTTGGTGAAATATCCCCCTGGTGTACATGGGAGGCTTTATTTATAAATATTGTAGATCACGTGGGGACATTTGTGAACTCTGAATGCTCATCAATTCAGGGAAAGAGAGAGATGCAGTATGTATGTATGTATGTGTGTACATATATATATATATATATACACACACACATATATATATTTATATTTATATATATATATATATACATATATATATATTTATATATATATACATATATATACATATACATATATATATATATATATATATAGAAAGAGAGAGATAGATCAATAGATATAGATATATAAATATACAAAGATAGATAGATATATCGATATATATATAGATATATATGTACATATACACACTACCGGTCAAAAAGGCCTCTCTCAGGGAACATAAAATGGATTAACAATTTAAAGTTGTTCTGTTGTAATGAAGGTTGATCAAGCCTTGAAAGCTGGCTCTACTAATTCCTACAGGTGTTCCAACTTTTCTTGATTGCTTACAGCCCCCTCTGTCTGCATTAAAGCATACCCTGTGGTACCATACCCTTGTGAGCATCAGTTGAACAGCACTGTACTGCAGAAAGTCAGATGTTGCTACAAAAATGGCAAGAAAAAGGTAATAAACAATGGAAGAGAGACAGACCATCATAACACTTTAAAATGTAGGTCTTTCTTACAGACAAATTACAAAGAAAGTCAAGGTGTCAGTGAGTACAGTTTCCTTCACCATCAAAAGGCACTCAGAAACTGTGGAAACTCTGACAGGAAGAGGTCTGCAGACCCAAAGACACAACTAAACCAGAGGACAAGTTTCTGAGAGTTAACAGTTTGTATGACAGGCGGCTCACAGGACAACAGCTTCAATGACAGCTTAATAGTGGTCGTAGTAAACAAGTCTCAGTTTCAACTGTGAAGAGAAGACTTCGAGCTGCAGGTTTAACAGGACGAGTTGCAGCAAGAAAGCCATTGCTAAGACGCCAGAATAAGACAAAGAGGCTTGTCTGGACCATGAAACACTGCCATTGGACTACTGAAGACTGGAAGAAGGTATTATGGACTGATGAATCAAAATGTGAAATCTTTGGTTCATCTTTGTATGCCGTCGAGTAGGTGAAAGGATGGTCCCACAGTGTGTGACATCAACTGTCAAACATGGAGGAGGAAGTGTGATGGTCTGGGGCTGTTTTGCTGGATCCAGGGTTGGTGACTTGTACAGAGTGAGAGGCACCCTGAACCAAAACGGCTACCACAGCATTCTGCAGCACCATGCAGTACCAAGCTATGCCAGAACTACCTCAGGAAAAAAGAACAAGATGGTAAGCTTGAAAACATGGAGTGGCAGCACAATCTCCAGACTTGAACCCCATCGAGCTGGTTTGGATGAACTGGACAGAAGAGTAAAAGCAAAGCAACCTACAAGTGCCACACATTTATGGGAACTTCTGCAACAGACGTGGGAAGAACTTTCTGAAGAATATTTGATTTCTGTTGTAGGAAGAATGCCTCGAGTGTGTTCAGCTGTTATATCTGCCAAAGGTGGCTGCTTTGATGAGTCAAGAGTTTAGGATACATTTGGGCCTATAAATGTATTTCATGATTTCTGTTTTTTACTCCAATTACTTATTTGTACTATGGTTTCATTTCAGAGTGCAATGAGACATTTAACTGAATAATTTTCAGTAAAAAACTGGAAAAGTTGGGGTGTTCTAAAACTATTGACCATTAGTGTATATATACATATATATATACACATACACTACATTTTTTATGTCAGGTGGTAGTTAAAGGAGTATATACTTTGTAAAGTAATGAATACTCATTAGAATTACTTGGTTTAACACTAATAGTTGTGACCAGAATTTATTTTATATGTGCATTTGTGTGTGTTAAATGAAGTTTTCTCACCGTACATCCTGGTCCGTGGTTGGTCCAGGGTCATGTGACTCACAGAACAGCTGTAAATGTCTCCCTGCTGAGGGATGAACTCCAGCCTGGAGAACTGGCTGAAGAATTCCTCATTGTTTTGGAGAGGAACATTGGTGTGGACTCCTTCAGTCACGTTCTGCTCGTTCTTCTTCCAGTAGATCTCCACAGGAGCTGGGTAGAACCCGGTCACATGACAGATGAGGGAGTTCTTCTCTCCCAGCTCCACCTTGTCTTTAGGGTAGACGATGGGAGTAGATGGAGCGTCTGCACAGAGAGTGATCATGTTTGCTGTGATCAGAGGAGGAATCATGACAGAATACAGGATCTGAACCACAGCGACCCGCTGACAAAGACTATCAGGCAAGAGTTTGTGTGTGCCATAAGCAGAGGGAAAGAAGTAAGTCCTGATGCAGTAGACTTTTTGTCTTGTTCATCGAGTGGCTCGATCACATGAAGGAGAAGTGAAACACACTAAAGAACAGATGATACCTATATGGCATGAAAATCCCTCACCTCTCAGCGAAATTTGCCGCTTTGAAACCAAAATAGGTGACCTACGTGAATCGTGTAGATCCGATGAGAATTTTTTTTTTTTTTTTGGGGGGTTGGGGGGGTATGGATGGAACGGAGAGGTATACCAGAGATGATCAGTGAACTGCAAAGATGTGCATGCGCCTGAAGGGAGCCTTGAATTCGATAAAAAAAATTCACTCTACAAGCCCGAGAGCATGGAAACATTAACGCAAAGGGCCTCACATCAGCAGTGTTTTCTCTGGGTAGGTGGGGGGGATACTGCTGCCTGATTGGTTTGTAAAGTGAGCAAGCAGTTCACTCGTGCAGACCAAAGCATTCAGAGGCTGAAGACGCCTCGCCGATCCAAGTGGAATATAGCTAACAATAGTTTACTGACTGAATTTGGTGAGTGGTGGTTTCAGTAATTTCAATATTTTCTGGTATACCTAAATAACCCAGGTGTTCTGTTGACATAGGCTTAATTTTAGCTACAGGTAATACATCACCCGAACAGGGGTCGGCTCCGGAGCTGCATGTGGCTCTTTTCTTTTGCCCCTCGCCAGTGTCTCTCTGGACTCAGAGGACAGAAAAGAAAAAAACCTCTTCTTTGTCTTGCATTAAACTCTAATTAATTTATGTTATTTCTGTGTGTTTTAGCACTATCTGCAAACAATGTGCGTTTTTTTTCATCAAATGATTATCACTTGTGATGCTGTATTAAACTTATTATGCAGATGTTTTGATGAACTCTTTTACTTTTAAAACATCGGCTGCTGCTGTGAAGGGATTCAAACTTTTAAAACAGAGGCATGTCGGTGATAAAGCTTTGGAAAAGACGAGAGAAATAGGGGAGACAATAAATTCAGCGCAACTGTGACCTTGTTTTTGAAGCGGGGGATTTTTTCACAAAGATATCAGGAGGATGTTTTCTATTACCATGTCTGCTGTGATAGCTGTCAGTCTCTCTTCCTCACTCTCTGTCCCAATCAGTAACTACAAACTTGGGTGTGTGAGTTACTGTGTAATTTGTTCATCCAACATTTTTTTTTAATAAGACATCAAGATTGACATGAAACTAAAAATTGATTAATTACTTAAGTGACATAAGCTTCAAAAGCACTGATGAGACTTCCAAAAACACCTCAAAGATCACAAGACCACCTCATGATTATAAAATTGTGCATAAAAATGATCAGAATGCAGGGAAGAAATTATATAAGTTTTATAAATGTCAGAGAAAGACCCTCTGACCCCAATCTCACCTGATGATGTCAACTAAATATGTATGATTTCACCACTGCAGGTAAAACCTGATCCTGTGGAAAAACAATGAGGAACAACAAAGACAATAACAACAGTAATATTAACAGGCTAATATTAATTGACTGTTATTATTGTTGACAAGGTTGACACAGTCAACACACCACTGTTTTCATTTTAGCTCTAAATTAATTAATGTAATATAATATGGTATAACAATAATGCCAAGTTAAAGAAACGAAAATTACATTATCATGGAACTACTGAGTATAGATGTAACAGACATATGTGAGCTACCTTAGTGGAGGTTTGACCTCTCTAAGTGCTTTCTAGTTGCCTCATGTGTTTGGATACCTCTGCATGCGTTTAGTGCCTTACCATGTACCGAACCTTGGACCGTTGATAAACCCTGATTTCTGCTTCAGTGGACTGTGTGCATTTGAGTTATTTTGCCATGAGTCAGTTCAGAAGAGCACTGAAGTTACTGTGTTGCAATAAAACAACAAAATATTTTAAAACTGCATCGTGCATCTGTCCAGTCTACATCAGATCCTCTGTTCTGGCAATAAAGTATGTTTTACTAAGAAAATAAACAACTAATGTCTAAATTCTACATAAAATATCTCACTTCTGCAGTGGAAATTTTTGTCACTGATACAGTATGAGCTCTTCAAGTGCTTTTATCAGTCATTTGCAATTTACAGGAAAAATGTTTTAAATGCATTAAAGAAGGCCTCTGGGACATTGTAAAGAAAACTAATAAATAGTTTTTTTTAATAAAAAATCTAAAAAAATCCAAAAGTTTATTTTGTCACTGAGAAACTTTAAAATAAATGTTAACCATTTAGAGGAAACTAATTGATTTAATGATAATTCACAGTCCCACTACATGACATTATTGAGGCAACAGACATTTTATCTAGAGGAAAAAACACTAAAATTACTTTTTTCAAACTTTACAATAAATTCATGTGTACACAAAATTCTTTATTTTTGAAAAAATGCAACAGACCTTCTAATTTATTATATTTTAAAATTATCCCGTTGAAAATTCTTATACCTCAGTGACCAGTTAATATGCATTTATGTATTTATGAAATGAAGAATACGGCTCTCACTGCACTTCTGTTAAGTTCCTTAAGATATAAAAATGTATGATTTTGTGCAATACAGTTAAATAAGGATTGATTGCTTGATCACATAACATCCAATCTTGAAGTAGATGGACCACAGCAGCAGGAGACCACACCAGGTGCCACTCCTGTCAGCCAACAACAGAAAACTGAGGCTACAGCTCACATGGCCTCCACAAAACTGTTCAACAGAAGACTGTAAAAGTGTCTCCTGGTCCGATGAGTCTGGATTTCTGCTCCACATTCAGATGGAGGGTGAGAACGTTAGTGTGAGCATCACAGACCCATCCTGCCTTGGATCAGTGGTTCAGGCTGCTGCTGGTGGCCCCTTAGTCCCACCTGAGCATGGTTCAAACCCCACAGCCTGCTTGAGTGTTGTTGCTGACCATGTCCATCCCTTTATGACCACAGTGGACTATCTTCTGATGGAGACTTCAGCAGCTCCATGTCTCAAAGCTCAGATCATCTCAAACTGGTTTCTTCAACAAGACAAGTTCACTGTACTCCAGAATAGGGCTGGAAAATATGGACCAAAATGTATATTACAATGTTTTTAGCTGAATCTCCATACTGCATTATACTCTTCCGTAAATAAAAAATAAAAACATACTTTACCAACCCAGGAAACACCCACCAAACACATCTCCAGAATGAAACCAGAAAAACAGCCATGTCAACAACTCCCAGGTGACAAACTCGATCATTGACTGATGGTCAATACAGTCTTATTATTCTAGCACTACCTCAGTCAGTTCTTGGATCAGTCTTGGAAAAAAAAAATCAACTCATAAATTAATGATAAACCAGTAGTGTTCTGAGAGCAGAAACCTCTGCTCAGGCATTCCCAACATTTTCTGCAATTTTTTTCAGAAATGTGGAAACCTAACCTGTCCTGCACTGTTGACAAACTGTTGAAAAAAACTGCTTGATCTCCATCCTGACTTGGATCACCACCAGAATCTAATCACTTCAGCCTTGTGCCATGACCAACAGTCCCTGAGAATTCTATTCAGTGCATTTTGACAGACAGCCAGGCCGGCAAAAACATGACCTCCTTGGTGGAGGTGATAAAACACATATGAAAGGCTTCCCACAGACCTGCAGTAGTCAGCAGAGGATATAAGGATCCAGACAGGAGTCCAACAGCCTACCACATAAAACTAACCAGGTCAAGTTTAATTCAACTTGAATACATTTGATGGACTGAGGATCATCCCTAACCTGACACACCAGTTCTGTCAATCACATTCATTACAGGCCAATCAGATAATGTAGTTGGCATACACTACCGCTGCAGCGTAAAGGACAGAATGTGAGCCATTTCTTAAAACAAACATGTTTGAAGTGAAGCAGAAATATCACTTCTATAAAGACGTTTGTAGTGTTATTTGTTTTTCATTTATTGAAGAAATGAGGTGCAGATCTGATAAAACTGCTGCTGAAGCTGTTGGCATCAATGCTTTGGGCGGCTCACACTGGTTGTAGATTGGAGCTTGGTAAGATGGATCTGTCTGATTACAGACACTGAATCAGGAGGATCCATCTGCACTGCAAGTTTACATCATCCCAATCAGAAGTGCAGACTATGACTTTGTATTGTGTCTGTTCAAATGCTAGAAATATTCTAGAAAAGGGTCCCCAGTGAGTTAAAAGTAAGTAAAAACAGGAATGACTGTTGGTTTGTGTTTTTTAGACATTAATCTTTTTTGTGTTGCAGTGAATTTTCCATTGGAGACACATTTGATGAATTCTGGTTAAGATATTTTACTTTTTCAGCACTGCGTACAAACCCATAAACGATGGGGCCAACTGACTGTCTGTAAAACTTTCTCAAGCTGGTAAATAAATATCAAAAGAGGATAAAAACATGAAGCTCTAAACTCCTGACAAGCAAAGTATCCTAGGAAATGAAAACGTGCTCACTGTTAGTTTACAAAACCCAAAACCAGTGAAGTTGGCACGTTGTGTAAATCGTAAATAAAAACAGAATACAATGATTTGCAAATCCTTTTCAACTTATATTCAATTGAATACACTGCAAAGACAAGATATTTAATGTTCGAACTGAGAAACTTTATTTTCTTTTGCAAATAATCATCAACTTAGAATTTAATGGCAGCAACACATTGCAAAAAAGTTGGCACAGGGGCATTTTTACCACTGTGTTACATCGCCTTTCCTTTTAACAACACTCAGTAAACGTTTGGGAACTGAGGAGACCAATTTTTGAAGCTTTTCGGCTGGAATTCTTTCCCATTCTTGCTTGATGTACAGCTTAAGTTGTTCAACAGTCCGGGGTCTCCATTGCTGTATTTTACGCTTCATAATGCGCCACACATTTTCAATGGGGGACAGGTCTGGACTACAGGCAGGCCAGTCTAGTACCCGCACTCTTTTACTACGAAGCCACGCTGTTGTAGCACGTGCAGAATGTGGCTTGGCATTGTCTTGCTGAAATAAGCAGGGGCGTCCATGAAAAAGACGTTGCTTGGATGGCAACATATGTTGCTCCAAAACCTGTATGTACCTTTCAGCATTAATGGTGCCTTCACAGATGTGTAAGTTACCCATGCCTTGGGCACTAATACACCCCCATACCATCACAGATGCTGGCTTTTGAACTTTGTGCCTATAACAGTCCGGCTGGTTCTTTTCCTCTTTGGTCCGGAGGACACCACGACCACACTTTCCAAAAACAATTTGAAATGTGGACTCGTCAGACCACAGAACACTTTTCCACTTTGCATCAGTCCATCTTAGATGAGCTCGGGCCCAGCGAAGCCGGCGGCGTTTCTGGGTGTTGTTGATAAATGGCTTTGGCTTTGCATAGTAGAGTTTTAACTTGCACTTACAGATGTAGTGACGAACTGTAGTTACTGACAGTGGTTTTCTGAAGTGTTCCTGAGCCCATGTGGTGATATCCTTTACACAGTGATGCCGGTTTTTGATGCAGTACCACCTGAGGGATCGAAGGTCACGGCATTCAATGTTGGTTTTCAGCCTTGCCGCTTATGTGCAGTAATTTCTCCAGATTCTCTGAACCTTTTGATGATATTACGGACCGTAGGTGATGAAATCCCTAAATTCCTTGCAATAGCTCGTTGAGAAATGTTGTTCTTAAACTGTTCGACAATTTGCTCACGCATTTGTTGACAAAGTGGTGACCCTCGCCCCATCCTTGTTTGTGAATGACTGACCATTTCAGGGAAGCTGCTTTTATACCCAATCATGGCACCCACCTGTTCTCAATTAGCCTGTTCACCTGTGGGATGTCCCAAATAAGTGTTTGATGAGCATTCCTCAACTTTCTCAGTCTTTTTTGACACTCGTGCCAGCTTTTTTGAAACATGTTGCAGGCATCAAATTCAAAATGAGCTAATATTTGCAAAAAATAACACAGTTTACCAGTTCGAACGTTAAGTATCTTGTCTTTGCTGTGTATTCAATTGAATATAGGTTGAAAGGGATTTGCAAATCATTGTATTCTGTTTTTATTTACGATTTACACAACGTGCCAACTTCACTGGTTTTGGGTTTTGTACTTGTTTGTTTGTTTCTGAGTGTAGAATATCTTTGTCAATAAGAAGGAAAAACAGGTTTAAACTCCTGACATCAACAGACCCATCCAGGCCTGAATTTATTCTTTGATATAAAAATATTGAATATTTATCCCATGGTTTGTCATGCTAATACACAAAAAAAGTTTACAGAGTCAAAACTGTCAGCCATCATGACAGCCTCTCCCCGCTGCTGCCTAATATAATAAATCTTCTCCTTATTTAGCATCTTCAGATTATATTTGTTATGAAATGGCTCAGGACAAATGAAAAAAAGGTTCGAACAACAATAAAAAATTTCTGTATATTGAGCTGTGGAGTGACTTTATGGAACAATTTGGATATGGAGATAAAACAAAGTACAAACATAAATCTGTTTAAAAAGAGGTACAAAAACTGTTTCTAAACAAGTATGTGGAAGAGGAAGTGTGTGATCAATGAGAACAATGGGGTAAATAAATAAATAAACCATTAAAAATATGTTGATTAGTATTTTGCTATAAAGTGTATGGATATTGGATAAGATAAAATACTTATACGGTTATACAGTTACTTATTGTGTACATACATGTAAGTATGTATGTGTATGTGTGCATAAGTGAGAATTATATTTCCATAGATGTTTATGTAGTATATGTAGATTATGTCTATATTGATACTTATGTGTTAGATACATGTGTGTATGTGTATATGTATGTATGTGTGTACATATGTATGCATATACATGTATATATGTATATATATGTGTGTGTGTATACATATATATACATAAATGTATTAATTATATAATATATATGCTTGTTGTGTATATGTAGATAAACATATTTATATAGATTATATGTTTTGTAATGTACATATGTATAATATATTTGCATCAATAGCAGAATTTATTTTTTAGAAGACCCATGAGGAACAGTAATAAGGGGTAGGAACTCAAAAAGTATTTACTTCTTCCTACTCCTTTTCGAATGTGTATAATTACTTCATTCTTTTTTGTTTTTATTTCTTTGCATGTGAATTTCTTTGCATACATGTTCGAAATAAAATTCAAATTCAAATCCAAGGCTGATGGGTTATTTTGAGTGTATTGACCAGTGAAGGTCATGTTACCGAATTAGTTATTAAACTGTTCGGTACGAACAAGGCTGGATTAACTATTAGGGTGACTGGGCACTTGTCCAGGGCCCAGAGGATAGCAGAGGTAACACGAAACTCACGTTAGAGACTATCACTTCAGTCGTACACAGAATCATCACCTGGACTCATCAGCTGTGTCTCTCTGAATCGAGCTGTCAAACTCCGGATGTTACAGATAATAAGGCTTCTCTGCTCTCCTCGACTGCAGTTTCTTCCTCTGTGGGTTTCACCTACTCATCACACATGGCTGACAAATCACTGAGCTCAGATGAGGAGGAGCTCTTAATAAAAAAAAAATAGAAAGGTAAAATATTCAATGCATTGAGGTTTTGTAAGGCAGATTTTTCATTATGATGCACTTTTACCTTTGTCCATAATGTGGGCCCAGTCATTTAGGGCCTGTATACACGACTACGAAAACGGCCTGGAACAGAAAGTTTTCATTGCGTTTTAGCCTCCCGTTTACATGAGACCGGTGCCCGGAGCACCTGAATCCGCAAACTTTTGAAACCAGGGTCCAAGGCGGAGAGTTTTCAAAACGCTCCGCCACCCGGCTTCATGTAAACAGGATTCATCGTTTCAGGGGGAAGCGCTGACGTCACCGCATGCGCAGTACTCTTTCACATGAAGGCTGCGCGCGCATACCAGGAACAACAACAGCTTCGGCTGTCTAACGAGTAACACGTGTTCTGCTTCCCGTGCTCGGTTTGTTATCCAGACAAAACTATCCAGACAGATTTGTTGTCCCGACAGATTTGTTGTCCAGACAAGAAACTCCTGCGACTTCGCGCGTCCACTCGCCATTGTTGTTTGTGAAAAGTTTTTCTTCTTCGTACGTGTGTTGTAAAACCGCTTTTCTCTGCAAACCTACATTGCCATCTACTGGACTGGCATGCACGCTACAGCGTTTTAAGTCCTTCGTCCGTCTCCATGTGAATGCAGATCATTTTTGAGGATGCAAAGGAAAAACCTTTGCGTTTCAGGTAAGAGCGCCTCTGTGTAAACAGGGCCTTAGTTTATGAGTCTATTCACACCTGAGAAAAACACAAACTGTAGGGGACAGACAACTGAGTATGATGGAGAGAGAAAGGTGACAAAAGGACTGGGACTGGAAAGAGTTGAAAACTTCAGGTCCACACTGTAAATGATAAGAGCCTGGAGTCTATCTCATGAAATAAAGAACATCTACTGCTGAACTATACTGCTATCACTCCACCACAACATCACTAATAATCTTCTATTTCATAAAGTCAAACTTATGGATGTGACCAAAGTGCAAAAAAAACATCCAGCTTCAATATCTGTTCAGTAGGGGAGACCAGGGCCAAGGGTTACATGGATAACCCCCCACCCCACCCAATACCCCATCATAAGTAAGGTACAGTGCAGTGATGTCTAGTCTGCACATGCTCAATAGAGCACATATTTGTGATTTTTATAATAAAGCTCACGTGTGTCAGATTATCTATAAATTATACAAAAAAAACTATGTGACATTGAATTTGTCTACCAAAAATGTTTAAAGTTAATATAATAAAACAGAAATATCCTATAATATCTAAATTATTTAAACAAGCCACATTTGCCTCAGTGGTATTGCATTTAGCCCTTGGAAAGGTTAGTTTTTAAGTGTGTTTATTTTCGTTAAATCATCACATCATAAAATGTTTCAAAATCTTTATGGAAATGTCTGTTTAAGTATAAAAGTAAAATGAAGAAATTCATTAGAAATGAAAAAACACCTTTTCAACCTCATTAATCCTCTGCTGTTTGAAAAAATGACGCCTTGTTACATCTCTATCACTGAATATCAGCTCAGCTCTGATGTTCGTAGACAGAACGCTGAACAATTTGAGTGTATTTAATGTATTATTTCTGGTTCACTCAGTTAGATGTACTAAGTACTGATTCATCTCTCTTTTGATCAGAAGTATTCTTGTTGAAAGCATGGTGTAAAAACACACTGTTTTATGTTTAGCTGATTTCATAGGCTGTCAAAGTTAAACAATAAACATGAAAATGTTCTGATATTTACTTAAATACAAGTAACTTTTAAAACCCAATAGTAACAATAAATGTTATTTTTATTTATCTTAAACTTCATTCGTGGCGTAAAATGTTTCAGACGCGAGTGTAAGGTGTGTTTGTCTTTACCTCTCTCCGGTTTTTCGTCTTTGTGGGTTTTACGAAGGAACTCCAGGTTGATTTTACAGATTTGTTGGTTAGTCAGAGCTGCGGCAAAACCACCTGAGTAATCAACCTTGGGATCCACAAAGTCCGGCTGAGTCATGACTCCTTTTCCTTTTTCAAAATCTGCGTACCAGACCTGCTCATCATCCAGACCGTACATTTCCTCTCCATCAGTGTCTGAACAGCCATGGAAAGCCAAGTCCTCATGAAAATCTGCGGAGGACACAGAGACAGACACATCATGTTTGTTTGTTTGTTCAGAGGCAGTAAACAAACAAGCTGTCAGTCAGATGTTTACAGAGACAGACTCACCGTCAGCTGAGACCGCCAGGACACCGAACAGAACCAGAACCAGAACCATCTTCATTTTCATTGACCTGAACCAGCTGTAGACCTGATCAGACCCGAACTTCTCTGAGGACTTTGAGACCTGCCTGAGAACTTGGACTCTCAGTGAGACCTGAACTGGTCTGTTGAGGTCTGACAGAAACTTTTCAGCAGCTGAACTCTGAGACAGAAAATCAACCAATCAGGCGCTGTGACGTCACTGGTTACCGGGTGAGGGCAGACTGCTGCTGCACAACATGAACTGAAGACCCGATCACCTGATCCATAATCTATGATCTGTGTGTGAGGTCTGCAGAAAAATAAGATCATTTCAGGTGTATTTTAAACTTTAAGGTTTTAATGAATATCTTGTACCAACAATTAAAATGTTTTTATTTAATGAAATAGAACAAATGGGCAGTTTTATGTTTCACCACTTATTTTGTTTTTTATTTATTTTCATATTTAAACATTTCTCGAAATTCAAATTTAATTCAAATGTTACTTTTAAACATGAGATTTTTTGTTCATATATAAATATATATAAATTTATATTTTATCAATTATTATTTCATTTTCACAATCATTAGTCCACAGCTGAACATGTTGGCATAAAAAACAAACATTAACAACAAAAACATATATAAAACAATGACAACAGGGAACTGTCCAGGGCTCGAGACTTCAACAGTTTTTAGTCCTGAATAACGTCCATTTTTCCCACATGTCCTCCATCTGTGTGTCTTGTACTCATAGACGGTGTGTCCTCTACTGTGTCTGTCCATCATTTGTGGGTGGGGATCCACTCTGCCCCACTTTATTATAACTGATTAACAGAAGTTTGAGCACATGTCAGTAGCTTGTTTGAACATGTCCTTCAGAGGAATTTAAATTACACAGATAAAGCACCATGAAGCTCATATTTGATCATATTTTAGTATAGATTCCAAGGTGCTGTGCACCTCTTTCCAAAAAGCTGTAATTTTATGACATTTCAAAATATGTGAGAACAATCAACACCCAGGACTCCACAGCCCCTCCAGGATGGTCCACTTGTGTTTGCTTTTGATTTTTGGAGTGACAAAGAAATCAGTCAGATTTTTCCCTCCAGGTTCACAAACTGTTTCATGTTCAGTGTGTTTTATGTTCCTCCAGTCATCATCTGATGATGTTACACTGAATTCAAATCCACATTTTTCTTTAACGTACTGAGCTGAATTCTTGTTTAAATCAATGTTTTATACAGATATGATTCTTTTTTTGATTTCTTTGTGCAGCCCTATGATTAGTGGGATCACACCTTCCTCTTCCTTGGTGGGTCTTTCTGAATGTCTTTCTTGTAGTTATCTCTGACTTTAAATATCTGTATATTCTGAAAACTGAGAATCTCCCCATACTTCTCCGGAGCGCACTGTGCTGTGATTCCCTTGGAGATCCATTACTTGAATCTTTTGTCAGAGGAGGTTTGTCTAAACTGAGTGTCAACAGCCATCCACTATAACACTTTAGGTTCTTTCTCTGATTTATTATTTTTTATTCATTTAAACCACATTATATGAATATTTCACTAATCTCTTTAAAAATATATATATATTATATAAATATTTAAAAAGACACAAGTCTGATCAATCAGGGTTGGAAAATAAGTTATTACCAAATGGCTGTTCTCATGTAGTTCAGTGTATAATATTTTTATTGCTGGTTTGTACTCTGTCAGTTTTAAGCAGAAAAATAAATTCAAGTTTAATTTTTAAGAATATAATACTAATATTATTTAGTGTGTTTGTTTATTCACATGAATATAAAACTCAGTAAATACAGAATCAGAGGAGCAGCTCATCAAAGTTAATTAGAAAATAAAAAATAATAATTTCAGATAAATTAGATTAATAAAATTTAAAGAACATGAATAGTGGGGTACCTCAGGGGTCAGTCCTTGGATCAAAAGTATTTATTTTGTACGTTAATCAGTTTGTTAATGTGTCCAAACTGTTTACAAGATAACACTGTTTGATTCTGGGATCATTTTAAGACTGGTTTGGATGTGGTCAGGTAATGGAGAGACAATTAAAAACCATCATTAAATCTTAAAAATAAACTTCATGATATTCAGTAAAACAGTGAAAACAATGATGCTCCAATAATGCAGATGGTTTAGGGATTCATAAAGTGAAGTTAAAAAAAAAAAAAAACTTATCTTATCTAAAAATCTTATCTAAACTTATCTTATTGATCCAATTCTTTATTGATTCTGTTATTGATTCTTGCAGATTTTCCGTGTGGGCAAATGTTGGCCTGTAGATTTTCTGTGCCAAAAATGTCAAACACACATGTCACAGCATAGATAACTGCTTCTGCAAGTTGCTGGTGTTTCCACTCACTTAAGGTTGTGCAGTAAGGGTCTTTGGTAAAAAATTAAGCCCAATTCTGACGCTTCTGAACCCTGTCAGTGGAAGGAATTGATAAAGGAATTGATTAGCAAAAAGACTCATGATATCGATACTTTGATGGAGCTGCTAACGATTCTCAACTGGAATTGGTTTTCGATTCCCATCCCTAAGTGTGACTGATGAAAATCTGAGCTGAAGTCTCTCATAAGTCACAGAGTGAAGGATTCATCAGCTGATGGATCTCTGGACCTTTAATTTCCCTCTGTGATTGTTCCACTTCTGACCTGCTGAAGTTTGGGGAAGTGCTCATCAAACATAAACTCATTCAATTTTAATTTTATCTCTGTCGACTTCTACTGATTATCATCACAGCGATCAATTAGAGATCCATCAAACCCATTAAAGGTAAAGTTAAAGCAGTTAAATGTTTGAATCAGTGGACTTCAGTTCTTTAAATGATGAATAAAGCTCAGGAGAAAATCAACCAACAAACAGAAAAGAATAAAAACAGAGATTCAGGTATAGCTGCATGTCATCATTCAACCGCTGGCTATCGAGGTGGTGTCCAGCAAACGATGTGGGCTTCGTTGATAATTGGACATCCTTCTGGGGAAAACCTGGTCTGATAGGAAGAGATGGCATCCATCCTACTTTGGCTGGAGCATCTCTCTTATCTAAAAACATGGCAGAGTCTGACCTTTGACCTCTCAGAGATGAGACCATGTTGCAGAGCTGCAGTCCTCCACGCTCCTCTGCGCTTGCTTTAGGACAGTTTTCCACCCATTACTGTTGTGACAGTTGTGTTCATCACCATGATAACTGCTATGACAGTTGTAATGGTGATGAATATTATTCCATAGAGACTGTGTCTGTCCCCCGACCCAAATGCCACATAGATGTTAGCACAAAAACAAATAAAAAAGGTGTCAGTCATAGAAATCTGGTTAAAATCAAAACCTCAAATGTAGAAGCTTCAAAACATCAGATAATTAGATATGGTCTCTTAAATATTAGATCACTGAGATCCAAATCTTTACTAGTGAATGACCTTATATCAGAAAATCACACTGATTTACTCTGTCTAACTGAAACGTGGCTGTGCCAGGAGGAATATGTCAGTGTAAATGAATCCACTCCCAGTCACTCAAATACTCATATACCCCGCGACACAGGCCGTGGTGGTGGTGTAGCAGCTATTTATCATTCTTGTCTCCAAATCAATCCTAGACCAAAGGCTAATTACTCCTCTTTTGAAAGCCTTGTTCTAAATTTATCTCATACTGACTCAAAAACCTGCCAGCCTGTCCTATTTGTGATAATTTACCGTCCTCCAGGCCCTTATTCTGAATTCTTATCAGAATTTTCTGAGTTCATATCAAACTTGGTCCTTAGCTCTGATAAAATACTTATTGTAGGTGATTTTAATATTCATGTTGACAAAGAAAGTGATAGCCTTAGCTCAGCTTTTATGTCCTTAATAGACTCTGTTGGTTTTATTCAGGCTGTTCGTGAAGTTACTCATCATTTCAATCACACTCTTGATTTGGTTCTAGCATATGACCTTGATGTTGATAGACTTAAAGTTTTTCCTTAAAATCCTTTATTATCCGATCACTTCTTAGTAACTTTTAACATCTTCTTAGAGGATTTTGTGTTTTGTAACAAAATTGTGAAGAGTAGAAATCTGTCCAAAGGTGCTGTGGCTAAATTTAAAGAGGCCATTCCTGCTGCCTTAAACTCAATAACTTGGCCAACTGATTACTGTGATATTAGCTATAGCCCCTCTCAGCTGGATCAGCTTGTTGACGACTCTGCCAGTCTACTAAGATCCACTTTGGACTCAATTGCCCACTGAGACAAAAAACTATTAAACATCAGAGGACGGCTCCTTGGTTTACTTCTGAAACTCGTGAACTTAAACAAGCATCCCGTAAATTAGAGAGAATATGGCGCTCCAATAAGAGGGAGGAGTCACGTATACTTTGGCGGGAAAGTCATAATAACTACATGACAGCCTTACGACATGCTCGAGCTGCCTACTACTCCTCACTAATTGAAGAAAATAAAAACAACCCTAGGTACCTTTTCAGCACTGTAGCCAGGCTGACACAGAGTCAGACCTCTACTGAGCCTATGATTCCTCTAGCTCTCAGCTGTGAGGACTTTATGAGCTTTTTTAACGATAAAATTCTGAAAATTAGAGATAAAATTAGCAACTCCCTGTCTTCACCCGAACCTGCTGTACCATTAAATGTAGTCAGACTTGAGTTAGACTGTTTTTCTACAATTAGCCTTCAGGAACTAATTTCTCTTGTCTCCTCCTCCAAACCATCTACCTGCCTTTTAGACCCGATCCCAACTAAACTGTTCAAGGAGGTCTTTCCCCTAGTTTGTCCATCCCTGCTGGAGACAATAAATATATGTGACCGGAGGTGTGTTTTCCTCCTGGCCACTGTTGGCACTGTGCGTGGGTTCCCTCCATGGTGAGTGTGGCGGCACCTGGCGTGTCTATAAATACAGGTGTGGGTAATTGCTTGGCCTCTCCTTCCGTTCCCGTCCACTCCTCGCTGTGGCTCGGCATCTCGCTGGGTGTGTGGTTTGACACGTGAATCCTGTGTTGCATGGCTGCGGTCGGCGTACCTAATTACCTTCGATCCAGATAACACGCTCTGCCTTTCCCTCAATCTATCATTCATGCGCTCTGTGTTTTCAGCAGAAACAAATTTATTAGAGGAGGATCCTCATGTCTGTGTGGTTGTGGTGATAATTTTATAGCAGTATAATCAATAGAAATCTTACTGAAAATAAGAATTCATGGTAGTGACGAACTCATGGGTGCCCAGACCACAAGAGTATCCCTACCATATTTTTCTCCATTAAGTATAAATGTATTAATAGTAGACCTCTTGAGATGTGACACCTCATTTTCAAGAGGGATCTCATGTCAATGTGGAGCTAGAGATAGTTACTATAGATGTATCAACCATGGATAGAAAGATCATGTTAATATCTACATTAACAGCTACAATGATTATGAACTGGAATGAGATGGACAAATATGTGTTATGTCTGTAATTGTAGTTATTGAGGCTTCGTGACTCCACAGCAGCAGGCAGTCTCCACCAAGGATCCCAGACCACCTACAAGACCAGAGCCAGAGACGAGTACAGGAGCAAACAGAAAGGGGCAGAGGCAGATATGGAGACAGAGTGTGAGAGAGAGAGGGATAGAGCCCAATGTGCCAGATCCCCCCGGCAGTCTAAGCCTATTGCATCTTAACTATGTGTCTAAACTATGGACTATGAGCTGGTCCCTAACTAAAAGCTTTATCAAAGAGGAATGTTTTAAGTCTAGCCTTAAAGGTAGAGAGGGTGTCTCCTCCTGAACCGTGGTCGGTAAATGGTTCCAGAGAAGAGGAGCCTGATAACTGAAGGCTCTACCTCCCATACTACTTCTAGAAACTGATGGAACCACGAGCAGGCCAGCATTTTGGGAGTGTAATGTTCTAGAGGGGTTGTACGGCACTACAAGCTCTTTGAGATAAACTGGTGCCTGTCCACTGAGAGCTTTATAGGTGAGAAGAAGAATTTTGAATTCTATTCTATATTTAATGGGAAGCCAATGCAGAGAAGCTAATACAGGAGTAATGTGGTCTCTTCTCCTAGTTCTAGTCAGCACACGTGCTGCAGCATTTCGAACCAGCTGAAGTGTCTTAAGCGACTTACTGGGACAGCCTGAAAGAAGAGAATTACAATAGTCCAGTCTAGAGGTAACAAAAGCATGGACTAGCTTTTCGGCATCGCTCTGGGACAGGATAGGCCTAATTTTAGCGATGTTACGAAGATGAAAAAAGGCTGATCTTGAAATTTGCTTTATGTGAGAGTTAAAGGATAAATCCTGATCAAATATAACTCCAAGATTTCTAACAGTTGTGCTTGGCGTCAGGCTTATGCCATCTAGGGCACTTAAATCATTAGAAAAGGTTTCTCTAAGGTGTCGAGGGCCCAGCACAATGATCTCTGTCTTGTCTGAGTTAAGGAGAAGAAAATTTTTGGCCATCCAGGTCCTAATGTCCTTTAGACATGCGTCTAGTTTAGATAACTGATTTGTCTCACCTGGCTTCATTGATACATACAGCTGAGTATCATCAGCGTAACAATGAAAATTAACGGAGTATTTCCTCATGATATCACCGAGGGGAAGCATATAAATGGAGAAGAGAATTGGACCTAGCACAGAGCCTTGAGGAACTCCGTAACTTACTTTAGTGTACACAGAGGACTTGTTGTTCACGTGTACAAACTGGTTTCTATCAGATAAGTAGGACTTAAACCAATTTAGGGCAGTCCCTGTAAACCCGAGTAATACCTCTAATCTCTGTATAATAACATCATGATCAATGGTGTCAAAAGCTGCACTAAGATCTAATAAAACAAGTACTGAGAGAAGTCCCTCATCTGAAGCTGAGAGTAGGTCGTTAGTTACTTTAACTAGAGCAGTCTCTGTGCTGTGATGAGCTCTAAATCCTGACTGAAAGTCCTCAAACAGGCTGTTGTCTTGAAGGAAGTCACAGAGCTGTTTAGCCACTACTTTTCCAGGATCTTTGAAGTAAATGGAAGGTTTGATATATCTTATCATTTTAAAATAATTTGTTTAAATTGTGGGTTCAGTTGTGGGATTTAATTGATATTTTGTTGGGTTATTTGTCCTTTTTCCTTGTTTCAGGTATTTTGCCGTTCTTTGTTTAATTTGCATATTTTGTTAATTAGGTATTCCTTAATTGCATGAGTGTGATTATTTTCATTTCCTCAAGTGTGTTTATTCTCATGATTATTTTCTTGCATTTAGTTAAGTTAGGTATTTTCCTTTGCATGAGTGTGCTTATTTCATTTCTTCATTGGTTTGTTGCTTGAGTTGGTTTGAATAGGTTTATTTGTTTTGGAATTTGTTTATTTGGGATTGGTTTTGTGAATTATTTTGTGTATTTTTAACCTGTGTCACAGAATAAATAGAAACTATTTTTGTACTCTAACCTGCCTCTGTCCAGCGGTATCATGAACCTGTGCAAGCTCTTTTAGAGTAAAGCAAGTGTTTTTTTTTTTCTGGTTGTGATTTCCCAGAGGTGAAATTCCCTGGGTGGCGTTGTCAGCAAAAGTACTTAGCCTAAGCCCCCCTTACGCCACATATATCTCTATCAACAGGCTACATGCCACAGTCTTTTAAAGTCAAACCTCTTGTAGCCGGTACACTGGCTAGATTATAGCTTTATAAGATATTAGAATAAAGCTAGCATTCGGGACTAGGTCTACAGAAGACAGGTTCAACTCTTAGAGGTAGTGGTACAATAAACAAAAAAAACCACAACAAAAAGCAGCACTTTAAATGCAGTTGGTACCATAATATTAATGCGTGAAGATACATACAGTGAAACCCCAATATTTACAGTCTGCAGAGTTCATTAGTTAAATAGTAAAGTGCACAATATTTTTGATGCATCAACATTCAAAATCAACCCAGTCCAGTTGTAACCAAAATGGCAGTAGTTCCCTACCCTCGCAAAAGCAAAAAGTCCATAAGAGTTCATAGAGGGTGAGACTCACAGAAATTGTCCAACATGTGCGCCACAACAGGTAGAGTCTAAGTTATTTAATGTCCATGAGCTAGAAAGTCTTAAAGTGTGAGTGCGTGTGTGTGGGTGTAAAAGAAGGTGAGGGGGGAACAAGGCTGCCAGAGCCTCCTACCAGACCAGGAAAGGCTCTTAACCAGTGGCGGCTTGTCAATAGGGGGCGCTGGGGCGCCGCCCCCTCTAAAATTCAACAGAGAAAGTCCACTTAAACATAACATAATTTGTCTTTAAATTATAAAAAATAACGGATAAAAACATTTATTTTTACCACACAGTAATAGTCTGTCAGCAGCACCTGCCACCATTCAATAAAAGGGGTTTCACAATGTTTTTACGTAGTAACTCTGTTGTGAATACATAGTTTACGTACAGAGGGGCGCCGGCCTAATGGGTGTCTATGCAAGTCCTTAAACTTTTGCTCAGCATGTGACCTGAGGCGTCTTTGGGATTGGCCGCTTCAACTTTGCCCCAGGGGCTTAGGCCGGTGCGCCGCGCACACTCCCACTTTGACTGGCAGCAAATCAGTATTGTTTCGGTGTTTCTTTTCGTCGTTTGACTGGACAACGAGCGCTGTCAATCATATCGACACGTCACCGCAGCAGATATGATTTACTCATGCACAAGTATCTCATGTATCCTCACGCGTCCGACCGATGCTCCCATGCACCGAGGAGGCGTCGTCCAGAGATCCATCAGAGGATCACAGAAGAGGTGAGATTGCATTGGAGAAGAAAATCAGTAAGAGGCTCTGCTGCACTGAAGATTAGATTAGGATGTGTCTTTCCTAGTAGACATAACATAATTCAAGGGGCAAAGTTTTGCATTTTATGTCACACATGGCACTAAACTATAGATCAGGAGCCACAAAATGAGTTTGCCAGGAGGATATAAATATTTTGTTCAGTAGAACATTATCCTTTTGCAGACTTAAGTTCTAAAAAATCTATATGGTTTTTAATTCTTGCATATTTTTACAAAAACAACATACTTTTAGGAGTAATAGGTGCTTTTAATGGGTGGGTAAGTTTGTTTTACCCTACTAGAAGTTCATTTTAAATGTAATTGACAAAATTGATGCATTATTTTGATTACAATATTATATTAAGGGACCTTTAAAAATATATTTTTAAAAATCATGGCAAAGCAGGAACAAGATAGGAGAAATTGTAATACACAAGTGCATGCAGATTATTGCAGAGGTTTATTGCACTGCTCATTAAATATTACTGTTACATTGTGTGAAAGCCTTTGAAAAATTACAAAAAGAAGACTTGATAATGCTGTCAAGTTATGTGTTGCAGTTTGCTGGTGAAAACAGTGGGGTTTTATTAGCCCCAAAAGTGTAAACATCTCAAGTTCTTTACCTCTCAGGTTTATGTCCATCACAGAATTATTTTTTAATCCACTGGAGCTTTTAGATTTGACACTTAGCTTGTGCCTTTCCAGCTTGTACCACTGTGCACAGTATAAAATCAATGAAAACAGACCAACAAAATGTATATCTTGTCTTTAAATGTTGTAATTTTATTATGGCAACTAAACATGTGATAAAAAATAATAAATATCAATATAAATATATACAGTATTGTCATTATATATAATTGTATACCATATGTTTAGTTGCTATAATAAAATGTTCTATTTGGATACAGAAATTATACATTCTGTTGGTGTTTTTGCTGACTGAATACTGCACATAACGGTACAAAGTTAAAGTATTCAAAAGCTCCAGCAGATGGAAACAGACTCCTGTAATGTAAAGTTTATTTTTTTGACTTTTTAAAATTTGAAGTAGTTTTGCTGAAAACTATAAATGTCATCCAAACACTGACAGCCTCCATTTCAGCTGTGAGAATCAGTCAGCTGGTGTGAGCCGTCTGCCCTTTGTGCTGCATGCTTGTATCTGACATTTTTATTCTTATTGTTTTTTTTCTTATTTGTTTTGTTTTGTTCATACTTTTTACAGTTAATCTATACCAAAAACTGTATCACATAGTTTTACCTTTAGTTTTAAAGCATCAGTTTAGTGGTACATAAGATTCTGTTTGTGTTTACAATCTTGAGCCATGAGACATCAGGTATAAGATAAGACACTGTTCAGGTGACACAAGAAATGTTCATAAAATAGTGAAACTGACATAAATTACAGCTTTATTTTATGGGAGCAGGTTAAACTTTGACTGTTTTATTGATTTTTTTCAGTAAATACTGATGTTAACTTTTGGTAATAAAATATGCTTTTCTATGTATTTTTTAATGACAGATTCACACAGTACCACACCATGTTTCCTGAAGATTCTCTCAGCAGCACCTTGAAGGCCGACCCAGTGCTCAACTAAAGCTGAAGACAGAGCTCAGTCTGAATCTACAGCAAGGAGGAGTTCAAGGCCTGCTGTGGTGCTGTGGATCTTATCCTGTTGTTGATGGAAAATAATCTTGGAGAGGTATTTTCAGAGACTGTCACTCTGCTAAAGATCCTCATCACCACACCCATGACTACTGCAGAAGCTGAGGTGCTTCTCAGAACTTTCCTCAGAAACACCATGAACCAGGACAGGCTGAATGCACTGGCCATGCTGTCAATGGAAGAGAGACTGGTGACGGATATGATGGACTTCAGTCAGAGGGTCACTGAGAAATTTGCAGACCAGAAGGAAAGGAGGGCAAAATTTCTGTTCAAATAGTGCATTGTTCAAAGTAGGTTGTATTGTGATAATGTTTTGTCTTTAGTTTCTTTTCACTGTAGTATGGAGCGCTTCTTTGGTTTGTTTCCTCCAAAGCTGCGCCCCCCTTAAAATTTTTGGCACCAGCCGCCACTGGTCATGACTGGGATTTCTCGGCTCCAAGCCAGTGTCCTAGCTCGCCATTGATTTGATTCTGCGCCCTTACAGGCACCCCGGCCTGCATAAGGTAAATAGGACCATATCTCAAAAACATTTCAGCAACTAGTTATACTCAGTGTACACAATAATCAATAATTCAATGCTTCATGAACAACGATAGAATAACCATGACATAATAAAGTCCATTTGGTTTCAATACATTAATTCAGCTCATACATGATCATGACAAATTCTCAAATTCATGACATTCTCCCAAAATAATGTCGCTCATTTCTTAAACATGCCAGTATTCACAAAATAATTCTATTCATTTCATAAGTCAAAGTAAACATTCTATAGTTGTGCTATAGTGGCACAATAATTTCATGATACCCGTTATTATGAATTCAAAGGCCTGCATTAGCATTTAAAAGCTAGGGGTGCCATAGCCAGTCCATATACATGCATTGACAAATGCTAAGGCTAATGCTAACGCTAGCAACAACCAGACAGACTCACCAATTCCAGTATATATCCGACTAACCACGCGACCAACTTGTTTAAAGGGTTAAATGATGTAACGGAGGCATTTTAGAATGATTTAAAAGAGGATTTACGAGTGAAAATAACATTTGTTTGGAGCGACCTGCAGCTGCTCCGCGTGCCTCCCCTCACCTTCTGAATGGGAGACGGAGCAGACAGCTTGTAACAAGTGCTACGAGCAACGTGATTGGACAGGCGCGGGGCCCGCAGGTACGTGCGTGATGACGCAACTCTACATGACCGGAAGTTACACACTTATATGGGAACCTGATGGACTTTGTTATATTAATAATGAACATAAGATAACATAAAATAACCATTACATTATAATGGACTTCCTCCTTGGATTAAATACCCGGTTACACTCTCCTTAAAAAAACCTAACCTCGATTCAGGAACATTAGCCAACTACAGGCCTATATCAAACCTTCCATTTACTTCAAAGATCCTGGAGAAAGTAGTGGCTAATCAGCTCTGTGACTTCCTTCAAGACAACAGCCTGTTTGAGGACTTTCAGTCAGGATTTAGAGCTCATCACAGCACAAAGACTGCTCTAGTTAAAGTAATCTATGATCTACTCTCAGCCTCAGATGAGGGACTTCTCTCAGTACTTGTTTTGTAAGTTCTTAGTGCAGCTTTTGACACCATTGATCATGATGTTCTTATACAGAGATTAGAGGTATTACTCGGGATTACAGGGACTGCCCTAAATTGGTTTAAGTCCTACTTATCTGATAGATACCAGTTTGTACACGTGAACAACAAGTCCTCTGTGTACACTAAAGTAAGTTACGGAGTTCCTCAAGGCTCCGTGCTAGGTCCAATTCTCTTCTCCATTTATATGCTTCCCCTCGGTGATATCATGAGGAAATACTCCGTTAATTTTCATTGTTACGCTGATGATACTCAGCTGTATGTATCAATGAAGCCAGGTGAGACAAATCAGTTATCTAAACTAGAAGCGTGTCTAAAGGACATTAGGACCTGGATGGCCCAAAATTTTCTTCTTCTCAACTCAGACAAGACAGAGATCATTGTGCTGGGCCCTCGACACCTTAGAGAAGCCTTTTCTAATGATTTAACTGCCCTAGATGGCATAAGCCTGACGCCAAGCACCACTGTTAGAAATCTTGGAGTTCTATTTGATCAGGATTTATCCTTTAACTCTCACATAAAGCAAATTTCAAGATCAGCCTTTTTTCATCTTCGTAACATCGCTAAAATTAGGCCTATCCTGTCTCAGAACGATGCTGAAAAGCTAGTCCATGCTTTTGTTACCTCTAGACTGGACTATTGTAATTCTCTTCTTTCAGGCTGTCCCAGTAAGTCGCTTAAGACGCTTCAGCTGGTCCAAAATGCTGCAGCACGTGTACTGACTAGAACTGCTGCCATTCATTTTCAATGAGAGCCGGCGTCGAGGGGCGATCAACTGCCAAGCAGCGCGATGTGAGCGTCTCGAGCGTCGACAGGCGATTTTGACACTTTTGGTGTGAATGTACGGTAAGACGCTTCAGCTGGTTCAAAATGCTGCAGCACGTGTACTGACTAGAACTAGAAGAAGAGACCACATTACTCCTGTATTAGCCTCTCTGCATTGGCTTCCCATTAAATATAGAATAGAATTCAAGATTCTTCTTCTCACCTATAAAGCTCTCAGTGGACAGGCACCAGTTTATCTCAAAGAGCTTGTAGTGCCGTACAACCCCTCTAGAACATTACGCTCCCAAAATGCTGGCCTGCTCGTGGTTCCATCAGTCTCTAGAAGTAGTATGGGAGGTAGAGCCTTCAGTTATCAGGCTCCTCTTCTCTGGAACCATTTACCGACCACGGTTCAGGAGGAGACACCCTCTCTACCTTTAAGGTTAGACTTAAAACATTCCTCTTTGATAAAGCTTTCAGTTAGGGACCAGCTCATAGTCCATAGTTTAGACACATAGTTAAGATGCAATAGGCTTAGACTGCCGGGGGGATCTGGCACACTGGGCTCTATCCCTCTCTCTCTCACACTCTGTCTCCATATCTGCCTCTGCCCCTTTCTGTTTGCTCCTGTACTCGTCTCTGGTTCTGGTCTTGTAGGTGGTCTGGGATCCTTGGTGGAGACTGCCCATTGCTGTGGAGTCACGAAGCCTCAATAACTACAATTACAGACATAACACATGTTTGGCCATCTCACTCCAGTTCATAATCATTATAGCTGTTAATGTAGATATTAACATGATCTTTCTATCCATGGTTGGTACATCTATAGTAACTATCTCTAGCTCCACATTGACATGAGATCCCTCTTGAAAATGAGGTGATCATTGCCATAGGTGTGAGCCAGGGTGCACACTTTACCCCAAAACTTACTCAAACACAAATAATAAATCATCAAATTGGGTCAAATCACCTTCACTGAAGTCTGGTGCATCTTTTGAAATCAAATGTAAAGCTAAGTATTACAATTGAAAGAAGTTATTGAATTTTAACTGGAAAAAAAAATAGTTTTTTTTATGATTTTTTCAACAAATTCAATTCTTTGGAGATGTGTTTGACCAACTTACAGTTGCTGTACACCTAAAATACTTACAAATTATTTGGCCACATATATATTCTCAAAGTGGGAAAAAAATCATCAAATTCTGAGACCGGTAAAGTTGTTCAATTAACAGGTTGGGTTACTGTGGTAGAATCAGGATACTGTTCCATATCTTGTATATCAGGGAACCTTTAAAGATTTGTTCAGAATTCATCCTTTAAGTATGATTTCTTTTAGAATTTGAATGCTAGATTCAAAACAAACATTTCACATGAAATGTTATTCATTTTAATATTGAACAGCCACAAAGGGCCTGTATATTATGCCTTTGTGATGAGATAATAATGAGCCATTGATACAAGTAAAAACCGATGCAGTTTTGGATTGTTGTAATCAGATTGTATATATCTACAATGACAGCAATACATAAACATTACTTCTGTCAATTTCTGTTTCTAGTACTTATATATACATGTAATCTGTTTTATGGCCTTCGTGTCTTTTTGCATAGCAACGGCTTGGACAATTTTAATTTGTAGACTGGAACTATAGTGAGGGAAAGGGGATCTGAGAAATCCATAAGATGTATGATTGGCTGGTTATTTCATAGAATGGAGTCTTTGAATTTGCTTGTGTATGGTTGGAGGGGTTTCTGATTTTGAAAATGTTTATAATATCCCAAATAATAGGTTACAGATGCAACATGTGCACACATGCCAGAGGTTCTCTTTCCAGCAGGACAGAGACAATAATATGCCTTCACAGGATCATCTGATGCATTCTTGTCAAATTGAATCCAAACATTGTATTTTATTTGAGATCTGTGACGAGAATGAATCTGTCCCCTAATGAGATCAGCATCATGCTGGTACACCCAAATCTCATAGTCACCATCATTTTTTGATGCTCAGCAATGTAGCCAGGGGACTGTTTGATTTGGTATGTACCGCATGTTATGTTCTCAAGGTATTCCAGATCCACATGAGGGAACGAGATATCAGATGCTTCAAGCTTCTGCCATTCACTACGAGCTCTACGTGACATATTTGGGTCTTCTGCAACTCGTTTTGCCAAAACATTGTCTTTTTTTAAAAGTGAAAGCATACGCTGAGCCATCTTAGTATCTCATTCCTCTCGATCTGGATCTGAAACATATATTGGTCCTCTGAAGGCATTGAGACATGCAGTTACTATGCGCACTAATTTGCCAATGACCTCAACAAAATAATTCGAGGTAAGTTGTTCCTTAAACAACATCCACTTCTTTAAACGCCCGTGGTAGGACTCTACTATCCATCTTGTTTTGGTACAGCAATGATCACTATTGGCTGTTGAGGAATCCAATTGGGATTTACCAGTTGGTAAAAATGACAGCATTCTAGCATCATACCCCAACTTAGCAAGAAGATCTAAGGCATCCCTGAAACCGCGATCTACAATCATATTGTCATTTGCTTCTAACCAAGATTTCAATATTTCAATTTTTTCCATGATGAGCCGAGTTATTGTTGCATCATTTACGTTACCATGGTAGGGGCCAATAGTGTCTAAAACATATCCATCAGGCAGTACAACTGACATGAATTTTAGGTAATTTCGTTTTTTCTGTCCTCCGCAAGATGCCCTTTGAAACTGATGATCACTGCATTTGTTGAGGTAGATATATGTACCATCTAAGATAAGAGTGACCTGGTCACCATAAAAAGCTTTAGTAAAGACAGTGTTGTGAGTTATGGCATCGTGGCGTGAAATATGATTTGTGCCAAGGTATTTGGGAACAACTATTGTGTTCAAAATATCTGCAATTGTATGAAAATATCTTGACAGTGTAGCTTGGGAAAGATTAGTAAGCATGGTCATTTGATTCCATGAAAGGTTTGTTTTCAGTTTTGCCCAAAAGTAAAGAAGCAAATCTATTGCTCTGGAACTATCACTTGAACCTGAAACAAGATCAGATTCACACATGTCATACATGTTCTTAAATTGCACCAATGTCCAGCCAGTCCATGCATGGCAGTCAGAATCTGACAAGGTTTCAAACTTCAGTTTGGGTGATGTCTCATGTTTGGATACTTCATGTACAATTTCAAGCAAATCATTAATAACAACTGGAGAAATAGATTCATTCAGTTTACTTTCCAGAGGAATACGACTGTGCATATTTATCTTTGTGTCAGGGTGTAGAAAACTCCCGATGAGGTGTTCAGAACAAACACGAGCATCAGGTGGGCACCAAAGTGAACATTCAATGATAAGAGAGTGACGAACAGACTTAGGAATGTTTATACAGTTGTTATTGTACTCTAAACACAAAGAACACTTACGATGTGAAGAGGAAGCATACTTCAAATCTTTGATTTGGATAAGAGGTATAACAGATCGGTTAGTTCCAGGATTAGTGGGGCTATCCTCAATCTCAAATGAATCACAGATTGTCACTGTGAGTGTCTTCTTTTGAGTCAGGGCGTGGCCTTTTTCTAAGATATCTCATGTAGCATTTTAGACACAGCTTACTTCCACTCTCAACATTCAATCCTTCTTTACTAAGCACCTGCTTTAACCAGTTGTTACTGGGAGAATCTAGACTCCTTCCAGATTTTAAGTTCTTCCCTTTATCTTTGAACCTGGTTTTGCAATCGGGTATAATACAAACCCCGTCCATTTTTACTTCAAACAATATGAAAATAAATTATCTGGAGGATTTAAATATATATTGGTATTCTCAGGGAAACAAACCTGGAAAATACACTAACAACAAAAAGGTATAGTTATAGGTATGGATACCACTTAGTATTGTACTAGATGCACAATTTTTTCATAAAATGTACATGTGTGCACACTAAATTGTGGTAACAGAAGACACTGTATATGAACAGCTATACTTAAAAAGAAATCTGCTGAATATAACACTTGCAGCAGAATATATGTTGTTTATACTCAAATGACAAATTGATACTAGCTAGCTAGGGACATATGTTGCTTGGACAACAATTCTTTACAGAATGGCAGAACTGACTAAACTCGTCTTGACCACAAGCGTGAAGGTCAACAATAGCATATTGCCTCAGCTTGAACGTACTACTCTATCATACAAGGAGATGCACCACTATCCCATTTATTCATTTGAAATATATAGCATGTATTGCAGTGTTGATTAGCATTGCGTTGGATGATATTTTAAAAAAGAGGAATTACAGGCCCTGCATACCTTTTCTGTTTTAAATGAAAAACATTTTGAAAAAAAATATAATTCAATTGAATGCACAATACTAAATTGAAGTTAACATTCATTTGCTGCAGATTGCATGAAATAAAACATTACCCTTGATATAATACAAGATATGGAACAGTATCCTGATTCTTCCACAGTAACCCAACCTATTACTTGAACAACTTTACCGGTCTCAGAATTTGATGATTTTTTTCCCACTTTGAGAATATATATGTGGCCAAATAATTTGTAAGTATTTTAGGTGTACAGCAACTGTAAGTTGGTCAGACACATCTCCAAAGAATTGAATTTGTTGAAAAAATCATAAAAAAACTACTTTTTTTCCAGTTAAAATTCAATATCTTCTTTTAATTGTAATACTTAGCTTTACATTTGATTTCAAAAGATGCACCAGACTTCAGTGAAGGTGATTTGACCCAATTTGATGATTTATTATTTGTGTTTGAGTAAGTTTTGGGGTAAAGTGTGCACCCTGGCTCACACCTATGGCAATGATCATAAAATAGGTCATAGTACAGGCCCTGGATGACTTTTGGATTTTCTAAAGGTATATTCTTGGGAGTCTCTGGGTGTACTACAAATACCACACAATAAACAAAAAATTGGGCTGTGGGCAAAATTACATGTATTGTGAAAGAGGTCCTTTGACGACAATAGGTCTATGATTGGTCCATTGATCTGTCACTAGCTTTAGTTCTTACTTTAGTCCACTTGTCTCCACTTACCTCCCTCCCTTTGCCCACACACCCAACACAGCATCGTGTGGATTTGCTGTTCATCATGAGACTGGGGTCCTTATCCAAGATTTCCTGCTGCTTAACAGAAGGTTTTTTCTTGACGCCATGATGGAGGGATTCATGATTGGCTATATGGATTCATGTTGGGTGTTGGATGTATATATTTGTATATCTATGTATATGTGTATTTTATATATGTATATATGTATCTATGCATATATGTGTATCCATAATATGAAGAGCTTTGTGCTCTATTGTAAAGTGTCTTGAGATAACACTTGTTATGAATTGAATTGAATTGATTGATTGATTGATTGAGTGATTGATCTGAAAGCAAACCAAGGTCAGAGGTCATGTGCTACTCTAATGTGTGATCTGGTCCTTTAGGTGACGGCAGGTTTCAGTTTTTCTTCAGCTTCTCTGGAGAAGAAACTGAATCAGTGTTTATTTGAGGGGTTCAGGAGCACGAGTTCATGAGACGCTGAATCAAAGTCATCATTCAGATCAGAATTAACAGCTCATTAAACTTTTTTTTTGTTTGTTTGTTTATGAAAACATTCATGCTGTTGTTTTTTCTGTTTTTTTTTGTAACAGATGCAAAAAACAGGCCTGCACATGACCCCCTCACAAGTTATTAGAAAATACTTTAATGAGGAATGCTTAGGGGATCAGGGGCAGACCCTGTAGCTCTGGAGGCTCCCCCCTCTGTGCATGCCTGTCCTTCTCTGGGGGTCAAACATGAACAGTGAAGATTTCTGACTGATCCAATCTGATCTCAAACTGAAATCTCACATCTGTCAGACACCCTTCACCCACAGAGTTTATCACTCAGGGGTCTGGAACCTGTCCCAGCTGATACTGAGGGAGAGGCGTGGCAACACTTTGGACTAGTCATCAGCCAATCACAGGGCTGTCTTATCAGTTAATAAAACTATACTGCATCAGTTTATTAAATGTTCCCTTGAGATTCAGCTGAGGAGCAGGTCCAAATCTGTTAAAACCTGTTAAATCATCTACAAACAGCTGAACAAAGTCTGCACTGAAGTCACGATCATAAAATAATCTGATGAAGAAACATCAGACTCTGGTTCATGGGTAAACAGGTTTGTTTGGAAGGTTGGACACCTTGTTTCTGTGGTCTCCATAGAAACCGTCCTCACTGATGATGTCTTCAGGTGTCAGACTAAAACCAGGAAGTTACAGCATTCACCTCTGACACTGAACAACAGCTTTAACACTGAGCCAACATGAGGACGCTGACATTTCCTACAGTGCCCAAACACAACAGCCTCTGTGGAAAGTCCCCACTCTTTACTTTCACTTCTACATCAGCAGCCAATCAGACGCAGAGCTGCTGATGAGTCACATGTCACCAGGGAAGATTGTTTTGGGAAGTCAAGCAGCATGAAGGAGAGGGCCCGAATCTGTCAGCCCAGGGCCTCAAAACAACAGAGACAGAGGGCTGGGCCCCACTGCCCCCTGGAGGAGGTTAAAGAGGATGAGGATGATCGCAGTGACAAAAACAACAAAATTTAACAAACAATAATTCTCTGTGATGATGGAGGAGACATTTTACATCTGATTAACCCACAGAGACCCCTCGGGCATTTTTGTCATGTTTATAATGTCCTCTGTCTGTAACATGAACACAACATGACTGATCATAAATGAACCTGCAGCACTTTGACTCTGTGTGTTTCATCAGGGGAGTGTCTGTCTCTGCATGTCAGCCCTGTGATCTGCTGTGGACCAGTCCAAAGTGGACCCCACTTCTCCCCATTGACAGGGATGAAGCAGCAGGATAATGGATGGATGGATGGAATGATGGATGGATGGATGCTCTGTGTGTGGAAGGGTCCATTAAATCATCTCATAAATGCTGAAGCTCCTTCTCTGAGAGCATGGACCTTCACTGAGGGCAGGCTGAAGATCAGACTCATATTTGAGGATAAATCTGATCTTTAGTGAGTGTCAAGCTCTGAAATGAGAAAACACATGAAGAAGAGAAACCTGATCTGAAAACATGAACAACAGCTGACTCTGTGAGTGTGTGTGCAGTGTCCCTGCTCTGCACTTTCACTTCCTCTTCAGGCAGCAGCCAATCAGGGGCCGAGCTGCAGACGCATCATCAGTTATCAGGAGAAGGGTTTTCATGTTTGCTGCAGGAGAGACAGACGGAGCTCAGAGGCCCCCTGCTGGTCCAGGACAGAGCTTTAGATAAAGTCCAGCTGAGAGGAGGAAGGTCTGAGCCTGAGCTGAGAGAGAGACACTGAAGATCAAGTCCAGACTCTGAGGAGAGTCAGAGAGAGAGCAGAGGAACATTTGTTCAAACTGATATACTTTGTTTTTTTAATATTAACCCAATTTGATGCCTGGAACAACTTCCAAAGAAGCTGTGACAGGGGCATGTTCACCTCTGTATTACATCAACTTTACTTTAACAACACTCATAAGGAACTGAGGACACAAACTGTTGAAGCTTTGGAGGTGAATTCTTTCATAGACTTCAGTGTGTCAACAGTCCAGGGTCTCTGTTGTCATATTTTGTCTTTATAATGCCCCACTTTTTGAACATGTGTTTTAAACACGATTGAAAAATATCGAAGATTTGCATAAAGGTACATGGCCTACACATAAAAAGAAACCAAAAAGAGTAAAACTAACTATACAGGATTTTATCTGTTTAACACAGTGGGAGCGAGAATCAAATCTCAGGTTAAATAAATGCAAAAAAGAAAAAGAATTGATGCCAGAATCACTACAGGCTCAAAAAGTGATAACACCAAATTTACAAGACAGCAATGCACCTCAAGGGATAAAATGTGAGCAGGATTGCTTATATAAACAGATTAGCAGACAAAAGACAGATGCAGTAATCACTTCAACACCTATTAAACAAAAACAGTTAACACTAGCAGCAAACCTCTATCCTCCATTACCCCCAGACAACTCCTGGGACATAATTCGCTTAAATCAACTATCACCTCCAACTAAACCAGTGACAAGGGCAGACACAGGACATGCAGCTGAGCCACCAGCCAGACTGACAGAGCAGATACAGTTAATGCAACCAGTAGGGCAGTTCCCCATGTATCAGGTTGCAGGAGGTGATGGCATACAACAGGTATTCAGACCATGGGACAGGACTGAGCTGAAGGAAGCTGCTAGGACAGTGCCAGACCCCAGAGATGGAATAAATGGGTTTGAGAGAAATTGGGTTTCATTATGTAAATAGTGGAGGCCGACAGGAGAGGAATGCAGAAAGTTGTTAAGTATGATAAGTAAAGATGAAGGCTACAAATGGGATAAGTTGTTTGATGATTATAAATGGGTGGACAAAATTGTTTCCAGGCATGTACAGTGGGAAGTAGATGATCGTTACCAGGAAATGGTAAAAGCAATAATTCACTTTGCTAAAGAAACTTGGGGTAAATACTCAGGACTTCAGAGTGTTATGCAAATGACCCAGGGACCTGGGGAAAGTGCTCCTTTGTTTTTGGCTAAATTCCTTAGAGCATATGAACAGCAGACAGGACAGGATAAAAATCAGTTTGGTTCCAGCCCTATAGGATCTTTTGAGGCAGCTTGTATCTGCTAAGCACTTGGGCTTAGCAGGTTAAATCAAGAAACTCGGGCCTTAATCATGCGACACAAAGTGGGATGGAGAACTATGGGGTGGGATGATCTTTAACTCAGGCTCAACATTGGGAGGAGCACCAGGCTAGAGTAGAGAAGGAGAGAAAAACTAAAAAAGAGACACAGCAGGTATATTATGTATGGGAGTAAGCCCTGGTGTGACCTTTCTGACATCCCTCTTGCGGCAGGCAGCACGGTGTTTGTAGATGGTTGATGTTAAACAGAATCAAAAGGGTGGTAAAGAGGTGGGGTACGCTGTAACGACAGCTGAATTGTTTTATTTCTTAACAGCTAAGGGTGTAACGGGTTTAGTCGGGGTGCCAGTCAGAGTCTCGTCTGACAATTAAATAAAACAAAACTTTTCACTTTTACCCTCACAAAACAATAAATCAAAAAATTCAGCATCAATTCATGCAGTATCAAGCAAAGCAAAAATAAGAAAATATCATGCAAAACCATACAGAAGGAATAACCAAGCCAAAGTAGATTTTCCAAATTATATTCAATGCAATTTGCAAGTAAAAAGGCATAAAAAAAAGAAACAAAACCAAAGAGATGTGTGTGGGTGTGTGATGTTTCAGTTCAATTCAGTTCAGTTCAGTTCAGTTCAGTTCAGTTCATTCAACATAAAAAGTCCGTTCCCGGTTTTCAAAATAAGGTACCACACAGTTCAGTCCAGTTCAAGCCCAAGGAGAAGTACACAAAATGACCAAAATCCAGTCCGGGTTTTACCGCGGACCCACACTCATCACAACAGTAGAAAAATACAACAGCATCTTTTCGCTGTTTAATATTAATAATATAACACACACTCAAGAGGCTCTCACGCAACTATCGTCAGGTCAGGGTCAGACTGACAGTCAGGGGTACGTTGTCACTCCAGCCAACTTGTGGGACTCCAGACCAGGAAGTGGACGTGACTCCAGCCCAGGTAAAGGACGAGGCGCTCCCCCCAAACAATTTCACAAGGAAAGATAATCCTTCTTCGTGTAGGACACAGATTCGGATTGAAGGACGCGCAGGACCACAGCATATAGCAATGAGACGCGGACTTTTTCCGACACGACTATGTGTGAATAGCTGGACTCTTCCTCACTGTCTGCCTCCCAGAGCAGCGTCTCCCGACATCCTCAAATAGCCTACTTCCTGGAGGAGAGTTTGAACGGCGCGGGGAATGGGTGAGTGGTGAGTGGCGATTGGACGTGGATGGATCGTGGGTGTGGGAATTGAACTCGTGAGTCTGTGCACAGGATGGTGGGGGCTGTGTGATGCTTATGGTAGATAGAGGGTCGCTACACTCCTCCCCCCTTAGCAGAAGCCGACCGAAGGGAGGCGTAGTAGGCTTTTGGCAACTACTGACAGTTCAACATCATGTAGCATTTCGTTGTTTACTGCTGAAAACCGGAGTCAGTACCAGAGAGTGAGGGGAGGTCAAATTTTTCCATTGATGAGTAATTTTTGAGTTTACTTTCTCTAGTTGTAGGCTCTGTATCCGAGTCGTCAGGGAAGCCCAAGAAGTCTTCTTCGTCTGTCTCTTCATTCAGGATCTCAAGGATATGCTGTCTTCCCTGCTCCTCCAAGACCTGAGCTGTGGGATAGCAGGGTTTCAGTTTGGAAATGTGTACTACTTTGAGGTCCCACCCACAGTCTTCCATGACGACTTTGTAGTTTACAGGGCCTACTTTTTCTACAACTCGATATGGGCCTTGCCATTTGGGGGTCAGTTTAGCTGCAAAAGATTTTTCAGCCTTTGAGATTGGGTGGGCCCACACCCAGACTCTGTCCTGGTCCTGAAACTCCATGTCCCGTCGATGTTTGTCGTAATTACGTTTCTGCCGTTGCCGGGCAGAAATCAGGTTTTTATTAACGAATGTGGAGAGGTCTTGAAGCTGAGTGACCTTGGAATAAGCTGGCATGTCAGGAGCCGTATCCCTTGGCTGCAAAACCACATCTAGCGGTCCTCTCAGTGGCCGTCCGAGGTCGAGTTCTGCTGGGGAAACTCCTGTGGACTCTTGCACAGCTGAGTTGATGGCGAACCTGAACTCAGGTAAGTGTTTGTCCCAGGTTTTATGGTGGTCGCCTACATAGGTTGCGATCATGATTTTCAGGGTCCAGTTTATGCATTCAGTGAGATTGGTTTGAGGATGGTACGCTGAGGTTAACTTGTGGCATACTTTCCAGGTGTCACAGACAGTTTGGAAGATGGAAGACATAAACTGGGTACTACGGTCAGAGAGAATGTAGTCAGGTACACCCCACCTGGTGAAGATTTCTTTTACCAGGGCCTGCGTGATGGTCTCTGCAGTGGCGTTTCTGAGGGGAAACAGCTCTACCCACCGGGAGTAATAGTCCACACAGACCAAGAGGTAGACATTTTGCTTGGTGCTCTTAGGAAATGGTCCCATTAGATCCACACCCAGCATTTCCTAGGGTCGATATGTTTGTGTTTGTTGTAATTTCCCAGCCAGTTTCCTGTTTTCAGGTTTGTATTGTTGACACAGATGGCAATTTTTCACATGTTCTCTGACGTCCCAGCTCAGTTTGGGCCAGTACACAAGATGTTGGAGTCTGCGATACGTTTTGTGTCTGCCAAGGTGTCCAGAGAGGGGGTCCTGATGGAAATAGTCCAGTAACTGTGTCCGGAAACTGACTGGTATGTAAAGTTGTTAGATGGTTTTGTACGGGAGGGTGACAAGACGGTAGAGGATATCATCCAGTATAGTGTATGAGATGGTTGAGCTGATCGGAGCATCGCCTTTTTCCACCATCTGCTGATATAGAGCCTGACACTCAGAGTCTTCCTGCTGGGCTTTCCACAGGGCCTAAATGGATAGTGGGAGCTCTTTTGATTGTTTTGGGGAAGCAGAAGTGATGGCAGCACAAACAGGTATGGTTGGATGACAATCTGATGGGGCACAAGAGAGAGCATCTGGAACGGTGTTGTACCTTCCTTTTCGATACTCCACAGTGAAAGTGAATTCTTGGAGTCGCAGAGCCCATCGGATGAGTCTGGTGCTCAGTTTGGTCGTTTTGAAGAGCCACAGCAGGGAGGCATGGTCTGTTACATCTGGGAAAAGACGTCCTTCAAGGTAAGTCCTCCATTTTCCCACTGCCCACACCACAGCCAAACACTCAAGTTCTGTAGCTGCGTAGTTTTTCTCTGCAGGGTTCAGGCTGCGGCTGGCAAAGGCGAGAACCTCCTCTGTTCCATGTCTGGTTTTCTGGACTAGCACAGCTCCCAGTCCAATTTTGCTGGCATCAGTGTACACCAGGAATGGAGCTTGGAAATTCAGGTGGCCAAGCACAGGTGGGTTAATCAGATGCTCTTTGAGGGTGTCAAATGCTGGTTGGCAAGCTGGTGTCCAGTGAAATTTTGCACCTTTTTTCTTTAGGGCATTGAGTGGCTCAGCGATCTGAGAGAAGTTTGGCACAAATTGATGATACCACCTTGCCATGCCCAGGAACCGCTGTAAAGTTTTCAGGTTGGTGAGTACTGGGAACCTCTGGACAGCCTCTGTCTTGTCGGGATCCACCTGAACTCCACTGGCAGAGACAAGATGACCCAGAAATTTCAGAGAGGTTCTGAACAGCTTGCTCTTCTTCATATTGACGGAGAGGCCAGCGTTTCGAAGCTTGTCCAGAACAGCTTGGACATCATAGAGGTGCTGTTCCCACGATGAAGAAAAGATGATGATGTCATCCAGGTTGACAAAGCAGATCACTCCTTTGAGTTCTCCGAGTGCTCTCTCCATGAGCCTCTGGAAAGTTGCCGGGGCATTTTTAAGTCCAAACGGCATGACTTTAAATTGGGACAACCCCTGAGGACAGATGAAGGCGGTGATTTCTCTCACCTCTAGGTCCATCTCCACCTGCCAGTATCCGCTGTTGAGGTCAAGGGATGGGAAAACTTGGGCACCTGCCAGGCTATCCAAAATTTCTTGGATGGTAGGGATGGGGTATGCGTCCGTCACGGTGTTTTCATTGACTTTTCGATAGTCAACACAAAATCGAGGATTGCCAGTTTTTTTTTGGGATGAGAATAATGGTTGAGGCCCATGCTGAGCAAGAGGGTTCAATGACATCATCTTTCAGCATATCCTCAATGAGTTCCTTCATCACCTTTTGTTTTGGAGTGGAGACTCGATAAGGTTTTTGGCATATTGGTATAGAATTAGTGAGATAAATTTGGTGTTTTAAAAGACTAGTGCGTCCAACTTTGGTGGTGCAAACATCCGCGTTGTCTTGCAGCATGTTGTGTAACAGTGGTTTTCTGTTTTCATCCAGATGAGACTCCTGAACTGCCTTCAGCAGTAAGTTACTGTCCTCCAGAGTGGTCCTTATAGGAAGCAGTGCAGTGGCCGATGGTGCTTCCACTGAAAAGAAAGCAACATAGTTGCCAGTCTCCCCCTCTCCTGAGGGAGAGGTCTCTGCACTGAAATAGAATTTCCTTTTCTCATTCTCACGGAACCAGTATACACCTCCTGCAACATCCAACTGCATGCCAGTGAAAAACACAAAGTCCAGTCCAAGCAGGGCAGGAAAAGCCAGGGTGTTGGAGTCTAGGACCACCACCGATACCAGCCAGGTTTTATCCTGTAGGCACAGTTCCAGCTCCACCCATCCCAGGGGTCTTCTAGGCTCACTGTCTGCCAGATAAAGAGGTTCACCAGTCCAGGGGTAAGTTTGTCCTCAGGTGTTTTGATATTGTTCCATACTTGTTCATTTAACAGCGTAAATGTTGAGCCTGTGTCAACAACAGCTTTACCTGTCCAGGCTCTTGAAGACAAAGGAACACTCAATTGCCGTGGAAGGCCTGCACTACGACTCACTCCAGGGATGTTGGACTTCTTCAGACCCTGCACAAAAGAATGGGAGGTTACACAAGGTGTTGACTGTGTTGTGTGGGTCACGGTTTAAAGAAGAATGGCCACGATCATCTCTAGACTGGAATGTCTGAGGGTGGGTTTGTTGATGGTGGGTCTGACGAGAGTGAGACTGTTGTTGAGGGTGGTTCTGCTGAGAGTGGGATAGTTGTTGTTGAGGGTGGCGTTGTTGGGAGTGGTGGGGTTGAGGAAATGACTGTTGGGGAAGGTGTTGCTGGGGTTGGGGCTGGTGAGGTCTGTCCTGCTGGGGTTGTCGCTGTTGAGAATAATTCGGTTGGGGGTATGGTTCAGTGGGTCGTTTTGACTTCTTGAACTGCTGGTAATTAGGGCATGAATATGGGGCATCTCCAACAGTAAACTTGATCATGTTTCTGTAGTGGGGGGGGGGGGGGGGGGGGGGGTCACTGATAGCCACAGTTTCTGTTTTTTCCTTGTCCTTTTGCTTTCCCATTTGTTTTTTACGTTGGTCATATTGGATCTGACTGGCCACGTCTTTTTCGAGCTGTTGTCCCAGCCTCACAAGTTCATCGACTGTTTTTAACTCTGCCTCTGAGTTGGCCTGCCATCCGGGGATTAATGTTCCTGAAGATGAGCTTAAGTACAGCATCCTCCTGAATATCAGGTTTCCATCTCTGACATAAGGAGCGGTACATGAAAGCAAAATCTCTGATGCTTTCACCATCCCCCTGAACTCTTGTCCTTACTCTTTCTGCCAGTTCATCCTCATAATCTTCAGACAAAAAGGCTGAACGAAAATTCTCTTGAAAGTCTGACCAGGTGTCGATATTTAAACGCATCACATCCCACCAGTCTCTCGCTGTTCCATGAAGGACATTTCACAGAGTTGCCATTAACTCCTCTTCTGTCAGTGGTTTTAAAGCCAAGAAATCCTCACATTTTTCAATGTACAGCAGGGGATCTGGCTCATCGTCTGTTTTTCCAAATGTAGGAAACTGCAGTTTCCCAGGACACTTTCCCATCAACCGGCCCCTGTACTCAGGTAGAACAGGAGAATCCTGAGGTGACTGAAACACAGCTGCTTTTTCTGCCAAAACAGTTGACTGGAGGCGCTGTCTCTGAGTCTCCTCCACAGTGTCACTTTTTGGGGCTGCTTGTACAGGCATGGAGGTAAGAGCTGATATGTTTAATGTTTGTTTCATAGTAGCCATGTCCTGTGAACCTGAATTGATATGATGGGACAGTCTCCAGACATCGCCTTGCAGCTGATCGACAGAGTGAACCACTGGTGTCATGAACTCTTTGATGTCTTTTAATATTTCTGTATGATGATGTGCAAGTTTCCAGTTAAGATTTAATGCAACCTGGTTTCTAAAGAATGTAGATTGTTTTTCCATGGTTTCCAGCAGATGATTATAGCGTTGTTCATATGTTGATGTGACCTCTTTCAATAAATTTTTCATTGTGTTCTCGAGCTCCTCTTTGTGTGTCTTTTGTGTTTCCATAAGTGTTTCAAATTTCTCCTCCAAAGTTTTTTTTATTGACTCCTCTGAACTGGTTTGGTTTTCCATGATTTCTGTTGTCCACACAGATGGGTAATCAATTTGATTTGCTCCTCCATCCAGACAAAACTCCGCTTGTGGGATGAGAGGTTCAGACAGGTTTGGATCCACAGTTAAGTCCATGTCCAACAGAGACAATGTTGTTTTAGTTGCAGCAGCTGGCTGTGTTTGGCTGCTACTTGGCTCTGATTCAGCTATTTGGTTGTGGAGTAAGTTGGAGAAATCCATTTTGTTTTTGTTGTTGTTGTTGTTGTTGTTCCATTGACAAACTCCAGGGATTAAAGGGTAAAGTAATCTGGGGTGCCACTTTTGTAACGGGTTTAGTCGGGGTGCCAGTCAGAGTCTCGTCTGACAAGTAAATGAAACAAAACTTTTCACTTTTACCTGCACAAAAAAATAAATCAAAAAATTCAGCATCAATTCATGCAGTATCAAGCAAAGCAAAAATAAGAAAATATCATGCAAAACCATACAGAAGGAATAACCAAGCCAAAGTAGATTTTCCAAATTATATTCAATGCAATTTGCAAGTAAAAAGGCATAAAAAAAAGAAACAAAACCAAAGAGATGTGTGTGGGTGTGTGATGTTTCAGTTCGATTCAGTTCAGTTCAGTTCATTCAACATAAAAAGTCCGTTCCGGGTTTTCAAAATAAAGTACCCACCCAGTTCAGTCCAGTTCAAGCCCAAGGAGAAGTACAAAAAATGACCGAAATCCAGTCCGGGTTTTACCGCGGACCCACGCTCATCACAACAGTAGAAAAATACAACAGCGTCTTTTCGCCGTTTAATATTAATAATATAACATACACTCAAGAGGCTCTCACGCAACTATCGTCAGGTCAGGGTCAGACTGACAGTCGGGGTACGTCGTCACTCCAGCCAACTTGTGGGACTCCAGACCAGGAAGTGGACGTGACTCCAGCCCAGGTAAAGGACGAGGCGCTCCCCCCAAACAACTTCACAAGGAAATATAATCCTTCTTCGTGTAGGCACAGTCTGTGCACAGGATGGTGGGGGCTGTGTGATGCTTATGGTAGATAGAGGGTTGCTACAAGGTTAAACACATTTCAAATAGTGAGCACGTCCAAAGAAAGCTAGATGTAATACTTTCACCCAGAGGTAAAGCAGTGGTAAAATGTAAAGGACACAAAAAAGAGGCTAAAAAGGCAGCTGAAAGTAAAAAGCTAATAAATACCGAAAGCATAGACACTGTATCAACTCAGGACTATTTTGGTACCTCAGTACCAAAATAGTCCTGAGTTGGTCTGTCCACTAGATCCCATAATACTTCCATAGGTGAGTGATCTAATAAGGTCATTGGTAGGATTTTCATGTCTATTCTGTAAAACTCATCCTTAGGAGTAAAGAAATAATCTATTCAGGAGTATGAAGTGTGTCTATAAGAACAAAACCTAAAATCTCTGCTGCTGGGATATTTGCTTCTCCACACATCCACGTATCCATCTCAGAGGTTTGATACTTTAACATTTTACTCATACAGGAGAGCAGAGTACTAGAGTTTGGCCGTCTGTCTGCATATTGTCACATAACACAATTAAAGTCTCCTCCCATAAGCAGTACTCCAACTCTATGTTGTACAGTAACACTGGAAACTTTTCTAATGAGCCCCGGCTCATCCCCATTAGGTGCGTAGACATTCACACGGGAAACTTCCATACCATCAATAAGGCCATTCAGTAAAATAAATCTTCCTTCTGTATCCTTATGAATTGCTGATAATGTAAAACAGACTTGTCTGTGTATTAGCCATTGCTTCACCCTTCTTCCTCCCAGAGGGTGAGAGGAAACATAGACTTTATCAGTCCATGATCTCCTCAGTGTTTCATGTTCTATGTCTGTCCAATGGGTTTCTTAAAGGATGCTATTTGACATTTGATCTGTTTTAACTGAAGCAAAATCTTTTTCTCTTCATAGGATTGTGGTTTCCCTTGACATTATAACTAACAAATTTAACAAACCCCATTGCTTGTTTCCTGTTGTGCATTATAGAGAACATCACGTCCCCTATGGGGGGTGGAGAAAATTGACAAAAACACACAAGAAAAGAAAAGGCAGCTGAATGTAGCCTTCTAAACAGATACACAGGTGCCAGGGGAACATGAGACCTACACAGGCTAACTGAGAAAGACCTTTCATTTAACTCAAAAACATAATAGAGTCCATTTCTCATGGGACCCAGTCCCCGGGTGCGCAAGGAGTGAGGCAAGACTAGCACTAGTTGAACAGGAACCTACTGTTATTAAATGTTTGCCAATAATTACTTGTGCTTAAGATCAAGGCAAGAGCAGAAAATAAAGAATATGCCCTCTAACAGGCTCCAGCAACGCTATAATAATGAACTGCAAACAACTATGTTGTACTTATCACTTAGCACAGGCTATTTTAAAAACAAACTCAAGACTTACCATTATAGTCTGCCTTTACCTGAATTACCTTTTCGTGTTTTCATTCTTATTACAGCTCCATTTTATTATTATTTTATCTTTTACTTCATTTCAATTTATTTTTTTATTTTATTTTATGATATATTTAATTTTACACTTTAACCTAACCTCCAGTGTTTACTCATTTTAAACCTTTAAGATGGCGCTTCCTCGGTACGTACTGGGTACAACAATGTTCCTGCTTTATTACTGTCTTTTATTTATGATGCATTTTACCATTACTGGGTGGGAGGAGTGGACTTGGGTTATAATTCCTTTTATCTTATTTTGATTATCTGTCTCTTTGCAAAGCATTTTTTGTATGAAAAGTGCTATATAAATAAAGTTTGATTGATTGATTGATTGATTGATTGATTGATTTTTCAGAGGTGGGGCAGTGTGTGTCCACTGTCCATCTATGTGTCCTGGGGAAATTTCTCTTAACAAAGTCCATTGCCTCCTGTTCCTCACCGATATATGAGATCCAGAGTTTAGCTGGAAACATCAGCGGGGCTCTGTCTCTGGCTTTCCCTAAGGTGTCCACACAGTCTAATGTAGCTTTGCAATTATAGCCCGTGGTTTTCCTCCAGGTTTTCTCGGTACAATGCTGTGTGAACAATCTATTTTTACCTCTTTGCCCAGCTGTAGCACTTCTGTCAGAAGTTTGGACAATGCTGCAGGTGAAATCGACCCAGGGTCTTCAGGGACCCCTACAATGCAGATGTTTCCTCCTCTCATTGTCCCCCCAAGCCCTCACCTTTTTCTTTCAGCAGTTCCACTTGATTTTAAAGCGTAGACACTGTGGTTTGCAGAGCAGCACTCTCGTCTGACCATGTCAAAAGTCCTCCTTCCACGTCTTTCATGCTGTGTTTTATTGACTCGATTTCAGCTTGGGGAGCAGATGCGTTAGCCGCTATTTCGGCTCGCACAGCCTGAAGCTCATTCTTCATCACATCAAATGACTCTGCTAGCACCCCTCCTAACTCTTCTTTTATCACCAGTGATATGTTTGCCCTCAGACTAGATATAATGTCCATTTTCATTTTCATTGCTTCCGTATCCATGCTATCTTTGGGTTGTGCCCTTGGAGAAGCAGGTCGGCTAGCAATACCTGTATTGGTAGTATCACACCCCGAGGTTTCAGGCCTAGCTCCTTAGTTTTTGAAAGATTTCAAAAATATTTATTTTATTTTAAATACTTACGTTTATATATATTTCTCTCTCTCTCTCTCTCTGTCTTTATATATATATATGTATATATATATATATATATATATATATATACATATATATATATATATATAGATAGATATATAGATATATAGACATATATATATATATATATATATATATATATATATATATATATATATATATATAGATATATATATGTATGTATAACAGGAACAAATGATCAAATTGATTAGCAAACAATTATAAAATTAACCTGAGAAATGAACAGGATCAGCACAGTCGAAAAACCCTTGCAAGCCACTGGGGTCTTAGATTTTTTTTTTTTTTTTTTTTTTTGCACTGGTTGTTTATTTGGCACTGCCTCTTGTTTGCTTGAGTTTTAGGGCTTCCAAAACACAATAGTGGCGGGAAAATCACCTGCGCTTAATGAATCATTATATTCCTCAGCAGTCTGTGTGACGGCAGCAGTGGTTGGAGGAATAAATACTCAGAAATCTTTTGTGCTTCATTAAGCAACCTAAAAACTTAAGAAAACATACAGAACAGATATTTAGGAAACCTAATGGCATGACGGGCTTGTGATCAGACCGCCGTAGTTGTTCTACTGTTAACAGGAGCAGTAGCGCCCCCTGTCTATAGCTGCAACTGTGGGAAAAAAAATGCTCCAATAAAATCTATTCTTGTGAATTTATCAGAGATTGGTCACGGGTCCAGACAGAACCATCACTTGGTCCGGATCCAGACCGAGGTCCACTATTTGGTGATGCCTGCTGTATATATTTATTTTATAGATACAGTAACATTTATTTTGTTCTTATTTACAGGTGAGTGCTGCAGAGGTAGCTCTTATCTACCAAACTGTTAAGCATGGTTTAAGTTACAGCTCAGCTGACTGTTCACTTAAGCTGACCCTGCGAACACTGACTGACTCCAGCACTGCCAAGAGGACGTCCTGTGGGAGGACAAAGGCAGTGGTCACTGATGTACTGTCCCCAAAGGCAATAGAGGAGGTGATCAAAAAATTGACAAGTGGTGGAGACCCACTCCCATTTTCTCTTCACACTGATGCCTCAAATAAGTTAAATCGGAAGATGTTTCCCTTGGCTGTGCAACAAGGTAAAAGATTTTGTTGAAAGTCCAGATGAGTCTGCTGAGGGAAAGGTCAAAATAAGACAATGCTCTCTTGAAAACATGGGTCTGTCCCTGGATGATGTTCCTTCACTCATTACTGACAATGCAAATGTCAATTATGGCATCCACAACTCAGCCTTCACAAAACTGAGAGAGGCCAACAGTGAGATAACTTTGTGGCAACTGCCGTGCACACATCGTCTATAACAGTGAAAACAGCCCTGGACAAGCTCTCAGTCAGTGTTAATGTTGACAGCACTTTTTAATTTAGTTTTAGTTACAGTCTTTTACCTAAAATATATTTTAGTTTAAGTCATAATTTAGTCATCTAAACTGTTTTGAGTCCAATTTTAGTTGATGAAATTTCACTACATTTTAGTCGATGAAATCTACTGTAAATGTAGTCGACTAAAATATGAAGTGTAAAGGGTAAGGCATTTTTTATGTTTCCCTGAATTTCTGAAGTCATGTTTTACACTTGGATCCCGCCAACATGAAGCTAAGGCTGTGCTTGGATGTCCCTCTTAACTCATCCAACCTTTCCACACAACCAAAGTAGCTGTGATTGGATATATTCCTAACTTGTCTCTACTTTCTACATGACCAAATTAGGTCTGATTGGATTAAGTCTCTGTCAAACATTTTAGTCTAGTTTTTATTTGTTGATGAAAATGTCAGTTAATTTAGTTTGAGTTTTTGCCCATGTGCACTTGTTTTTATTAGTTACTGTCTAGTTTTCATCAGGGGAAAAAAGGTTGTTGACGAAAACTATGATGAAAATAATTAGTCAACAAAATTAAGAGATACTGTTTCTTTTCCACCTCTGTCAAAATGAGGAGGTGAAGTGAATTTTGTGACATTGAATTCCATGAAATCCTGCGCCATGTGGGGACGAGATGACTTTCACTCAACCCTTCAATCACCTGCCTGCTGCAGAACTGAGTCCCTCTAAAGTCAGATCTCATTGGTGAGGAATGTCCAAGGCGCCTGAAGCATTGCTGAGGTTGACAGAAGAAGCTGATGGAGCTGAGGAAGAGGAGACTTTGTGGAAGTGTACCTCCTCTTCTGTAATAATGTCATGTCTGTTTGAGGAGGTGGTGAAAAGCTGGAGAAGAATGAAACCACGTCTGTTGACCTCTATTCCATCATGGACTCTCTCCTGAGAAGATGAATCCAGAGAAGAGATGACGGGCTCTACGGGGACCTAACAGGACAAAAGCTTCAGCGTCTTCACCATCTGATGCTGATGTTGCCGGGCAGGAGTTCACAGCCTTCTTCAACACTGACATCTCTTATGTCCAGAGGAAAACTGGCTCTTTCTCCTGCAGCCCCTCTCTCTAACATCTGAGAACATCTTTGATGACATGGGGAAGATCACTGAGCAGCTTCACCTGGTTTACAGGTGAGAGTGAAACAAATGCCAGTGTAGTGATGAATTTTGTTTTATTATTATTGATGGTTATAAACAAATGATTACAATTGATAGATAATATATACAAATAACTACATATTCATAAACTTACTTTACAGCACACTCACACATATACAATCTTTTACTCAACATCTTAAAAATTCAGTTATATAGTTAAATGGATATATAAATAAATACATAATAAAGTACACTCTAAAGATTGCTAAAATACTATACGAAATTAAAAATGTGTACAATAAGATTTTTTTATTTATTTATTTACCACTGTACATGATCTATGTGCCACTTATGACTCAGGTCATACAACTTTTCGTCCCTGTTGGCAGGCTACACACGTCTGTTAGAGTTGTCAAAAGTGTCGATACTCAAACGCTGTATCCAGATACAATACTAATTTGCCATGATATCGATACTACCTCAGACAAGTGTTTGCATATTTTTGCTATTGTTAATTTTAGATTTTTGGATTATTCGTATGAAGTTTACAAGAAAAATATCTAAGACAACCTTAAAATATTGTCAAATTGTGTTATATTTGGGTTATTTATTTTGCATTTTTTGCACTAAATAAAAACAATGTGAATGTCTTGTTTTTTTATTGTTTTTTTTCCCATTTTCTGATTATTTAACTAGCATCTGTGGTTCTGTTGAGAAAACATGTTCCATGTTGAGACTGATAAAGTGTTTGTGAGATTTTTGTGTTGATGAAAACATTTTTTATGCCTTTTTAAGTATTTGTCATTTCAGCAGTATCAAAAATGGAATCAAGTATCGTATATTTTTCTGGGTATTGATATCAAGTTTAAAATTTTGGTATCGTGACAACCCTAATGTCCATGGACGAGCTCTATGATGAATGTGTGACTGTAAACATTCTCACCGCAGTAGATCAGGAGAAGACAAAGTGTCAGTCCAAACAGCAGAGAGGTGGATGCAGCTGACCTCCCCAACATCCAGGCAGGATTTTCTCTCTCATGAAAAATAAGTGGACTGATGTGGGGAACAAATGCTCTGCTAATTAATTAGAGGTGAGCTAATCATCAGTCTAAGTTATGAAATGTCTTGATTAGAGTTTTACTCTGTAGCACTGAAAGACAAACAACTCCTCACTGCAGCAAGAGCTCAGAAGAAAATGGAAAAAACAGGCAGTATCCACTGTGGAGACCGAGGAGGGGCCAACAGCAGCCAGTGCCTCTGTAAAACTGAACCTGGACCCCCTGTGAGCCCTGTCAGAGCCCGATACGTAACAGTGACCTGAAATGTAACTATGACCTAAAATGTTATTAAAAAAATAATGTAATAAAACCCGAAATGTAATAACTGTTCGATAAGATGCTGAGCCAAAAACGTAATAAGTTTTTGCCCAAAATGTAATAACTTGTTACAATTTGGGTCAGTTGTTACATTATGCCCCATAATGTAATAAAGTTATTACGTTTTGGGCTCAGCATTTTGTTATATTATCGACCAGTTATTAAATTTTGGGTTTTATTACATTTTTGTACTACATTTCGGGCTCAACACTTTTGTTTCGTTATTGACCAATTATTACATTTCGGGTTTTATTACAATAATTTTTATAACATTTCGGGTCATTGTTACATATCGGGCTCTAACAGGTCCCCCCTCCACACACAACATGTATACAAAAAGAAGCTTTGGTTTTCCGCTGATGTGACAGGCGGAACTAATGCGTGTGGCACTTGGTTCCAGTCGGATCCCTTAGAGCGCTACACCGCCAGAAGCTCGCGGGAGAAACAGAGTCATTCAAGAAGAACTATCCCAGAGAACTAAGGTAGGCAAAGCTGTGTTGTTGTGTCATTTTTATGAGGTCAGACTCGGTCAGGACATGCTGACTAACCTGAGTGAACAGCAGATGTTAGCTCACAGGTAGGTGGACAGGTGAAGCCTCATGAAGCTCAGAGGCTTCGTCACAAAGCTTCAGGGCTTCAGTGATGCTGACATCTGGTGGACAACTGAAGCCATAGCAGCCTCTCAAGAGCACAGCTGAAGCACTGACTCTGTTTCAACCCCATTTCAGCAATAAAAGCTCAGAAGAGACTGCGTGGTCGTTCAAGTTTTGTTCATTCATGCTAAATAATGATTACATCGTCATTACACAAAAGTACAACTAAAGTCTTTCAGTGATTCTTGAGACACGGGACAAAATGTGTCCGTGGCATACAACACAGTTTTTGGGCTAAAATATGAAAAGCATTGTTTTAAAAAAGTAATCAAAATGTCAAACAAGACAAAGGAAGCACAAAAAAGTCTGTTTTGATGTCATCTTATATTTTGCTTTTATTCTAAATGACATGATTTGAGAAGAGGGCTGAAAAAGACCCATGTCCGGAAGCAGGTCTCATTTCGCTCTAATACCTTAAAATGTCCAAAAAGTCATTAAATTGAACTTTATCATTTTTTGGAATAAAATATCAGGAATTGTTTCTGAATAAATAAAGAAAATCTACTTACAAAAGTTTTTAATATACTTTTTGCTCAATTGAAAAAATGTGTCCGGAGTTTTCATCAACACCATCAGACTTTTTTTCAATTTGGAATAGAACAAGCATAATTTAGGGCAACTATAACTGAAAGGACCACTTTCCCTCCCCCTTGGTCTTCCTGATGTTAAGCAAACATTTGAGCTTTGGTAAGTTTTTAATAATTCTTGGTATTTCCCATCTATTTACCAAAGTGCACATGTCACAGCCACAGTGTGTCAACACCAAAGTGAATAAGAGTCAAAATCTGAGGACAATTTTCTGTAATATAGCCTTAATTTATATACATTGGCTGGTTCAAAATCAACAGATGATAAACAAGATGGCTCCTGTGTGTAACGTGCAATATCAGAGGAAATGTGCTATTTTGTCAACACCATCAGAATTTGTGTCTGACAGTGTTGACACTGTCTCTGACGGTGTTGACTAATGCTACTTTATTGTTTATTTTAAGCATTTTAATGGAATTTATACTTATCAATATCAGTTCCTATGCATTTTAATGCTATTGCAGTTCTATGTGTCCAATTCAAACTAGTGGTGATGTATTAGCGTATTTAAATATGTTCAATATATCTGATACTCCTGCATTATTGAACCTACAGCCCTGTTGTAGCAGGTCATTGCACGCTGTTAAAACAAGGAATGAGAAATTTTGGTACAGCATAATGCTAGTAGTGTGTCTGACAGCTAAAAATATGACATTTATTAAACTGAAGACGCCCCAACCTGAAATGTAATTTTTTAATTTCATCCCCATGGGCCAAATGTCAGTTTCCAACAAAGACAAAGACGTCTAGTCATCTGCTTTGTGCCATTTACAGATGTTCTGGTTAAGTAGGGTGTAGAGATGGATTTATGGCTCTGTGAAGGAAGTCGAATCTTGAGGAGCCGTTCCTTTCAAAGAGCTGTTCAAAAGACTAGCTTGTTGTTTTATTTATTTATCTTTTGGAAGCCAACCAGCGGTAAATTGTTTCTGACACTAACACTGTCGTGAGGTGCTGAGTTTTCATGTGGCAGTGTAGGTTATTGTTGACCTGGACTTGAAAGGACTCAGGCAGCACTGGGCACTCATTACTTTCTCTCCTCCTCCCTGATAATACAGCAGCAAATGGCTTCAGTCCAGTCAGGCGACTCTCACAAATATCTCCAATGCGCATGTGTATAGCTGTGTTCACGTGAATGGAGCATGCTGTGGACAACTTAAACTCGGAGATGTCATTAGGCGTTCACATGAAGGCAGTGTGCCGTACACAACTCAGACTCATGGGGCACACAGATGACACGTGAAGGCAGTGTGGGCAATTTGCATTTAATAATGGCTCGTAAATGAGCGGCTCACTCACAACTGTGAATTGGTTCTCATCATTCGCTTAAAAGAGCTGTTCAAAAGACTCGACTTGTTCATAAACGTCACATATCTGGTTGAGTGAGCCACCTTCACCAGTCCGTAAGCATGGAAATTTTTGACCATTCTTCCAGAAGCGCATTTGTGAGGTCACACACTGATGTTGGTCAAGAAGGCCTGGCTCACAGTCTCTGCTCTAATTCATCCCAAAGGTGATCTGTTGTGTTGAGGTCAGGACTCTGTGCAGGCAAGTCAAGTTCATCCACACCAGACTCTGTCATCCATGTCGTTGTGGACCTGCTTTGTGCACTGGTGCACAGGCATGTTGGAAGAGGAAGGGGCCAGCTCCACACTGTTTCCACAAAGTTGGGAGCATGACATTGTCCAAAATGTCTTGTTCTGCTGAATCATTAAGAGTTCCTTTCACTGGAACTACGGGGCAAAGCCCAGCTCCTGAAAAGCACCCCCACACCATAATCCCGCCCCCCTCCCCACCACACCACCACCACCACCACCAAGCTTTACACTTGGCACAATGCAGTCAGACAAGCACCGTCTGAGTTTGGCGGTTGCCGTTTTCTTGGCAACCGCCAAACTCAGACTCATTTTACGTTACCTAACACTTCGTGGCTGAGTTGCTGTCGTTAAGGTGCTTGCCAAGGTGCTAGTTTTTTTTACACCTGTGGCCATGAAAGTGATTTAGACACCTTGAATTCATGATTTAGATGGTGAGTACATACTTTTGGCAATGAAGTGACATTTCTCCTGAGGTCATGGATTTCATTGAAGAAAATACCTGAATTCTCTTTTATCTGTTGTTTAAACTCAAACTATGAAGAAATGTTAAACATGTGTTAGTTTTGAAGAAATTGATGGTTTTTTATATAGTATTAGACTTTTGTGAGAGTTAAGAAGAGAATTTGAATGACATTTTTCAGATTTTTGATCAATTCCTTGTTTCTGAAAGTTTAATATGTCAACTCTATCACTGCCTGTCAACTCCATCACTGCCTGTCAACTCTATCACTGCCTGTCAACTCCATCAGTGACTTGTCCACTCCGTCAGGCAGTGTTTTTTGCAGTATTTTTCAAAAAGGAGAGTCTGTTTGATTCCTTGAATGAGGTTAGTTAAGAGACTTAGTCATTTCCACTGTTCATGTGTATTTTTTATGTCTAAAAATGCTACAGTTAAGTTTTAGGGTTAAAGACAAATGTGATTTATCCATATGATTTCAATTACATTCATTAAACATGTGATCAAATTAAATAATTAAATGTTATTTCATTGATTTCAAGACGTGTGCATAATTGGGGAATTGGGAAAAGTCATGAGAGAAAATATTTCTGTTAAAATGATTTTTTAACAAATTTACAACTATATTTATGTGTCTGATGGTGTTGACAACAATGTACGAGTAGATCCAGCAAACATATAAATTTCAGAAAAAATGTTCAACTGGGAGGTTGAACCAAAACAGAGTTGGATAGCCAAAACATCAACTAACAAAAGTGTAGTCATAGATTTTGAAAATTTTAATTTTTTATTTTTTGAAAATGAAAACCTGTTTTGTCCCTTATCCCAAGAATCCCTGCTTTATTAAAAGGAAAAATAACAATATGCAGATACTCTCACTCATACTCCAAAAGACATTCCAGATTAGACCAAAGAATAAATCTAAATGATATGAAGGGTTAAATGTTAAATGTTAAATAAACCTGTACTAAAAACCAATAATGGGATAAGACATTCTTTCTACTTTGCAAATGATCGTGGTGTTTGAACTCAGAAACACTGTTTTTTTTGTTTCGTGTTTTACTCCAGTGTTTTAAAGGAAAACTTTCTAAAGATAATGGTTTGTCCTTTGGGGACTTGTATGGTTGAGGACGAATGTTAATTCACAGAAACAGATAAGTTATTTGTCTTCACAGGTTTTTATTTAGAAATATATATTTTTCCACTGTGGCAGGCCTCAGTCTGCTCCTCCTCTGGCTCACCAGCTCCCAGCTTTGGAAAAATCCTTTCACAGGGAACGACTGATGCTGGGATGCACAAGTACTTGCAGGCACATTTCCACAGCGTTGGATATAAAGCCTTGCGTGCCGCCCAGTACTCCAGGGGATCCTCTGCTGTTGCAAGATGTTGCTCTTCTAAATATCTGAGACAGACAGAAAGACAATTAACCCTCATACGGCATACGGCAAGTCTACACTGGTAAACCCCTCGATGGAAGGCCAGAAAAAAACAGGGAAAGCGCGTGGTCCTAGACGTGACTGAGGGGCTCCAAGGTCACAGTGTCACTTGTGACAATTTTTTTACCTCGTATGCGCTGGGCCAAGAACTGCTCAAAAAAAAAACACAATGGTGGGAACAGTGAAGAGGAACCGACTGGAGCTTCCCCATGCTGTGCTTGAGATGAAAGGACGGGTTCGTTTTTCTTCAGTTTTTGCATTTACTCCAACGTGCTCCCTGGTCTCATATTGCCCAAAAAAAGGAAAACTTGTGACGCTGATGAGTACCCACCACACAGAGGCTGCTGTGAGCACCCGGGAAGACAAAAAGCCACAGATGGTGCTTGACTACAATGTCAACATAGGAGGTGTCGACAACCTCGACAGGGTAGGATGTTTTGCTTTTTATTATTGTCATTCATGCAAAACGCAGTGCACCGTATTTTTGTATGAAAAAATATTGAATGATTTTTTTTTCTTTCTTTTTTTTGCAGATGACCAGCTTATACTCATGTAAAAGAAGACCCAGTCGTGGGCCCCTGGTCATTTTTTTCAACATCCTTGACGTGTCTGTGTATAACTCCTTCATCATCTGGGCGTCCATCGACCCGACATGGAACCAGGGAAAGTTCCGGAGGAGAAGACTCTTCCATGAGGAGCTTGGGAGACAACTGGTGGAGCCTCTCATTACCCAACGACCCTTTCCTCCCCACATAGAAGAGTCAGCCAGATTGGTGGCCAGACTCCAGGAGAGGCCCTCAACCTCAGCAGAAGCCACCCTGACTCCCCCAGCTGCACCTACCAACAGGAGGAGGAGGTGCCGATACTGCAAAAAGAGTGACCGGAAAGTTGCTACCAGGTGCCACAAATGTAGATCATACATTTGTAAAATTCACACCCTGGTATCCTGCTGCACCTGCAGTTAGGGACGCACACACACACAGGCCCATACACACAGGCCCATACACACATGCACTTACACACACGCATAGCAGTTTTGTTCTTGTTCTGTTCTTTTGGGCCACTCATAAAAGTTAGATCTCAACATGCACACACACCTGTTTTGTTGTTCTGTTGTTTTTGGCCACAACACGCATGCACCAAGCACACACCTTATATAACCCGAATACAGTTCAGTTGACGTCATTATATGTTGCCATTAAAAAAATTTAAAAGGGTTAAACCATGTTTTGTCTTAATTTCAACATATACCCCTCTCTTAAAATCTACAAGTTTATTTTGGACCTCAGTAACCATAATTTGTAATTATTGCTGTTCTTAACTCCAAAAATATGTATCATTTTATGCAAATTAGGTCAATGATGTCATACAATTTTAAAAAAGTATTTGTTTCAATCAGTTGGAGGGAAGTTGACAAATAAGGTGAAACACTGAATTTGTGGATAATTTGGATCTACATGCCATATATGAGTCATACAAAACAGGGTCATATATGACCCAGAAGACCTTTATGCAGTATTCAAAGTGAATACTGCATAAAGGTTAATGACGGAATAAAACAGCTGATGTTCCAGCAGTGCTCATCATGCATACCTCTGGACCACCACTGTAGCTCTGACAGATGTACTGCTGGTGCAGTGTTGAGACTCAACATAATTGTCCAGCAAAGCCCACAAGTTGTAGCTTTCTTCACTGGCACTGGCAGATGTTGTTGCAGTCTCCAGAGGGACGTCTTCAGTCTTCCATCAGTAAGACTGGCGCTCTCCCGTGTCAGCCTGTCCACAGCTGCCTGAGCTTTACACACATTACTAAAGCCAGCCTGGTTGAACCGTGGATCCAAGATGGTGGCCACAGACAGAGGTCACCTTTTCCAAACCACTGAATTTTTCACTCAAATTGTTTTTCAGTGGTTGGCAACAGTGGAGCCAAAATAAGGAGCCATTTGGGCACATTCAGCAGAAATGACATGTCTCAGCATTTTGGTTATAGGAATGACCTTTGACCCTGACACTCTCTTCTCCTCAGAGAGCTCAACAGTTGCCTGATAGAATAGCCTTAAACTGTCAGGCACTGGTTGATTGTTTCATATTCATCAGCAGAGAAAGGCACCATGTCAGTGCTAAGTGATGTCAGGGCTGAACCCAGTGGTTCTCTCTGCTCATAAAGCCTGTGAAGCATCAGTGCTGCTCCACCTGGTTTCCACCTCTTGATCAAGCTTTTTGTGTTATGCCCATTTTAACTTGAATAGAGCACAACTTTTCTTTGGCTTGTAAACTGGACTTGAAGTGTCCCAGTATTTTGCGGACCTACTGCACATGTTTTCCAGATCTGAAGTCTGACAGAGTGACTTTTTAACAATCAGATTCAGCATGTGGGCGAAGCAGTAAATGTGTCTGATGTTTAACTGACTGACACTTACAGCAGTATTGTGAGCCCCATCAGTGACCATCCCACAGACCTTTCAGTGATTTCCCACTCAGCCATCAGCAGTGGCTTCTGTAATATTATCTGCTGAGTGGGTCAGAGGAAAATACTGCACACCTAAAAGCACAGTCACTAGATCCCAGCTGTCTGACACATAATGACAGGTGACTCCAAGGTGTGCATCCATGTTGACTGATGTCCACATGTCAGCAGTCTAACAGCTGAAGTCTGGTTCATTTCAGCCGAGGCCTTCTCTTTGGTTATAGTGTACCTTGCTTCCACCATTGCCTTTACAGTTTTGCAGTTGGAATGGAGTCTGATGGGTCCAGGATTTAATGAGGTTTTTGAACCCTTCATCCTCAACGATAGAAAAAGGCCGGCCGTCTTTAACTATCATGTCCACCAAGGCCTCATCCAGCTTCTGTTTTCTGGACACTGTGTGGGAGAAAGGATGCTATATAAATATGATAATATACAGCAGTGTATAGACACACACATATATATATATATATATATATATATATATATATTTACAGATACATATATTTGGCTAACTGTCAGGATTTCCAGTGTTGACAGGGTCGCTGGTTTGCTGGGACTGAGGTCAAGCCAGCACACACGTTTTGCGGTGCGCGCATATATGGCATATTATGGTATAGCGACAAACACCTCATTTCAAAGTAAAAGCAACCTTCCACAAAAACCCGAGGACGTCAGAAATGCGCACGTCAATTGCGCGTAGTCTTTCAAAATAAAAGCCTTTTACACGTTCGTATTTCCGTTACATTAGGCCAAAAGCTAACATTAAAAAAAAATAACTATCCGTTAAAACTGGACTGTTCCACTTCAGACTGATAGTACTCGACCTCAGGATGACATCCAGAAGAAATCAGCTCTATCTGATGTGGAATTTCAGATTAAAAGCCCTCTCAACTTTGACACTAACTGTCAATAAAAGTCCTCTAAACTTTTGCATTTGACTGTACTATATGTACAGTAGGATTAATAGTTTATGAAAAAACTACCAGTTATAACTGGACCGTTCCACTTCAGACTGTTAGTACTTGACCTCAGGATGACACCCAGAAAAAAATCAGCTCTATCTGATGTAGAATTTCAGAATGAAAGCCCTCTCAACTTTTATAATAACTGTAGTGTGTGTACAGGATTTTTTTTGTTAACTACCAGTTATGACTGGTAGTTTTTAAGTAATATGAATCTTAATATAGATACAATACAGTGAAATTTGAAAGTTTAGAGGGCTTTTATTCTGAAATTGTACATCAGATGACCCTGATTTTTTCTGAGTGTCATCCTGAGGTCAAGTACTGACAGTCTGAAGTGGAACAGTCCAGTTATAACTGGTATTTTTTTAAAAATATGAATCTTATTATAGATGAAATACAGTGAAATTTGAAAGTTGAGAGGGCTTTTATTCTGAAATTCCACATGAGATAGAGCTGATTTTGTCTGGGTGTCATCCTGGGGTTGAGTACTATCAGTCTGAGGTGGAACGGTCCAGTTATAACTGGTAGTTTTTGAGAAATGTAAATCTTCATATAGATAGAATACACTGAAATCTGAAAGTTTATGGGACTTTTATTCTGAAATTCCACATCAGATAGAGCTGATTTTTTCTGGGTGTCAACAAGTCAGTTTTCATGAAGTGAAGACTTTATGCCCTTGACAAAAAATATTGGCATCGGTGATAATACAGTGCCATGAAAAAGTTGCTGCCAAGGGTGGCACAACCAGTTATTAGGTTCAGGGGGTAATTACTTTTTCACGTAGGGTCATGTAGGTTTAGAGAGCTTTTTTCTTTAATAAATAAAATGATCATTTAAAAACTGCATTTTGTATGTACTCAGGTTATCATTGTCTAATGTTAAATTTTGTGTGATGATCTGAAACATTAAAGTGTGACAAATATGCAAAAAAGTAAGAAATCAGGAAGGGGGCAAATACTTTTTCATGGCACTGTAAGTGAAGAAATCAGCATATTGGATATCGGCATAAATTCAAATATTGTGCATCCCTACTTATGACCGTGTATCTTCTAATGTCAACCTGTTGTACAATTTTGACTTATATTATAACTTACTTATATCATATCATATTTTTTCTTTTTTTCTTATGAATATATATGATTTTCTTCCAGTTAACATTTTTTTTTATCATAATTCTGAACGTTTTTATAATGTTGAGCTAGTTTCTCGTAATTATGTTCAGTATTATCATTTGGACTTTTTATTTCATAATTTTATTTTCATATTTGATAATAATGACCATGTGTCTCATATTTTAGAGTTGGATTCATCTGTTAGGTCTTTCTTAAATAATATTGCCTTTTATTTCATAGTTTTTAGCTTGTAACTGTTGTTTCCTCACGGTTTTGGACTAAATTAAGATGATTTTTAAAAGTAAATTTCAGAATATTTTTCTTCCTGTGAAAATGATCCTCATAGAAATCAACCCTGGACCCTGTGAGCTGCAGCTTTGCCTGTTTCCTGAAGTCCAGACCTCCATGATGGTCCCCTGCAGAGCCTGTAGTCTTCTTCATCTTCATCTATTCAGCTCCTCTTCACCGTCTTGTGGACACAAGCCTGTGAGAACACACCAACATCTCACCTGTTCATTTATTTGGAGGCTGGCGCCTGCAGGTAAGATGATATTTTCTTCAGTCCACTGAGGGCGACTTTGGTCCACATAACGTCTTTTACACAGAGCATTGAAGCACCGCTGCACCTCTCTGTCTGGACGAGCTGCCACACACCGCTCAGGTTCACACCTGAAGACTGATCGACTGACCTCAACACCAACAGTCTTATCTGAATTAAGGAGCATCTTTAAGCTGAAGATTCACTCCAAAAGGTTATTTATGAATGTTATTGTTTATTCGTTCAACCTTTATTTAATCTCAAGATGCCATTGAGAGCATGCTCTCATTTACAATGACGTCAAGAGGACAGTTAAACATAAAATACAAGATAATAAATAAGCAAGGAGAAAGAAGGAAAAAAACAAAAGTGCAAATAGTAACTTTAGAATAGGTCGATCACAGTTTAAAAACAGTTACAGACGTGAACATAGTGGATCTTTATTGGAAAGTTTTAACATAAGTAATGAGAGGAGAGAGTTGAGTGGTGAAAAGACACAAAATGTTTGTAAGGAGTGATGAAAGAGAATAAATGACTGTGGAAACACAGCTCACATCACTTTGCACCAACCAGGGAAAGAGAAAGCCAATGGCAGCAAAGCTAATGCTAAGCTAACTAGCTTGGCTTTCTCAGCTTGTCAAAGCTGCCTTACAACTCTGAAACTTCAAGGAGCTTCATAACGGGACCAACTTTGTCACACCGCCGATAAGTGCTGTATTTGAAGGATGAATCTGCTGAATTTGGACATGATGTCTGACTCTTAGAGTGAAGAGTACAGGAGGAGATGATGGACTTTATGAGCTCCTGGAGAGAAAGACCACGGTCAGTGTTCTTTTACATCATGGTTTCCTCTGTTGGTTTTTCTCTCTGACAGTTAAGACTTAAAGGGCATAAGTAGGGCCCTATAAAATCGCGGATGGAATCACGGAATTACACATTAAACGCAGAATTCAATATAAACACGGAATATCACAGCAATTTTTTTTTTTTTTTTTATTTAACCAGATAAAAGACCCATTGAGATCAAGATCTCTTTCACAAGGGTGACCTGGCCAAGAGGTCAGCAGCACACGTCCTGAAAAAAACATATTACATGGTAGTAATATACATAGTTAGAATGCACATATTTTGTGAGTGCAAGGTTTTGCGATAAAGTGCGGTAAAATGGCCAACATTTTACGTAAAAGCGTTTTTTCTAACTAGAAGGAAATGTATCTCTCTGGAAAATGCCCCGAGGGGGTCACTGACACTGCGGACAATGCACGCCTCACTTCCTCTCCCCCTCCTCCCTCCCTCATTAACGATGTCAACATGTCACAGCGGCCGTCTGAGACACCGACTGACCCTGCGTTCACACCAAGGCGATCTGTGTGTCTTCTGTGTCAAGCTGCCATTCATGTTCAATGATCGCTGGCGTCGAGGGGCAACGAGCGGTGCGATGCGAGCAACCTCGAGCAGCGCAAGTTAGCAGGAAGCTAAGAAACTCCCGGCTAACTCCAGAGTACAGGGCAGAGCAGTTTGCCAATGATTATTATGTGTCAGGAGATCAAATGTTCTGCAAATTGGTTCAACATTCTGTTGACTGGACACATAAAGATACGTGTGAGGACATCCTGAAGGGTGAGTGATTATATTTCATTACTTTATACTGTAAAGTAAAATTTGCGTAAAATACTAAAAAAACAAATTTTCAAAAAATGAAAACAGAAAAAACGGAATTCTGGAAAAAATGAAACGGACTTTGGGAAAAAACAACACAGATTGTATAGCACCCTGGATAAGGTTTAGCTGCATCAAGTGCTGTGTGATTAATTTACTTTCAGCTACAGTTACACCCTCCCACGATCTCAGAAACAGAATAATCACCATTACACAATCACAGTGCAGCATGCCGAGCTCGTTCTGTCGTGTGGGTGAAGCGCTCCTTCCTGCCCGTCCGCTCTCCTTAGTTTAATGTCAGCTCTCGATGAACACGCTCATATTTGATGAACAGTGGATGAAACAGTTTGGTGTTTAACTGACAACAAAGACGGTAAACAAGTGTTTGTGTTTGAGAGACACAGAGTTTCATGTGTCTGTGCTAACAGTGTATGTTAGCTTCCTGCCCATCAAAATGTCTTCTTACAGCGGTAAGAGGTCTGTGGTGTATTTGAAAGTAAAAGCTGTGTCTGTTTTATCCTTTGAGAAGACCAAACACATTTTTACATGATGCTTTTATTCGGAAATTTTTAACATGACATTTATTCAGTTATTGATGAGACTCCTGTGATTCACAGAGTTGTTCAGCGTTTTTCTTTTCTAAACTCTCATCCCAACAAAACTTAAGCTTTGAATCACAAAGGTGACGTACACACTGTTTAAATGATGTGAGTTAATTATAACTCAATCAGGAGAGACCAAATTTAAGTGAACAATTATTATACAAGTTGATATGATTGAAAATGTGAAATGTCTCTGTAGTTAGAATCTCTTTGGTGATACTTCAGGGGTACTGAGGGCTAATGAGAGGCTAAAGTGAGGAAATGAAAGAGGGGACGGAATGAACAAAAGGGTCTTCCTGTTTGAATTTTACACTAAGCTTCATTAGTTGTGATGTTTAATTCGATATCTCCCTCTCTACCCGTCTTTCCTTACCTGCAGGTGTTTTTGTACCTGTATGTCAGTTAGATCATGTTTTTAATGTCAGTGAGGTCGTTCCCTTAAAACAGAATTCATGAAAACCTTAAAAACACTTAAAATCACTTTGTACAGATATGACAGTCTCTGTTTGTTGTTGGTTTTCCAGCTCAGGTCAGATCAGGTGGAGCAGATGTTGGGTCAGCACTTGGCGGTGTCACCCTGGGTCCTGTGTTGCTCCGTCCTCCTGATGGCCATCGTCCAGGCCTTTGCCAGGCCAAAGCTCCTGTTTCTTCTCTCCAGGTGTCCTCTGAGCTGAACCCCCATGATGCTCACAGTCGCCCCCTCAGTCTGGTCTGACCCACCGGTTCACAGGAAACCAGTACACCGTGAGCTGGATCAGGTTCAGGGAAGAGCTCCAGGTCCCTGTAGGAGCTCCTGGTCCTCTGTCCAGCAGCAGACCCTGACCATTCCTGTCCTCCTGATCATGACAGCATGGACACATGGTCCTGCACATGAGACCCAAAAATGTGTCAAAGGGAAGAAGTCCTGAAGGAGTCCAGACCGCATCTGTGGTCACTAGTCAGTGTCCAGGACTCACAAGAGAACAGACTGGGAGGACCAGGGACCTGAAGACTCTGACTGTGGTCCACATGCTCAGGTACAAACACCAGACTGCCTCATCCAGCAATATCTCTGCTCATTTATTTACAGCTTCTAAAATAAAACAGTGATTAACCATTTTATTTCTTATGTTAGTTTTGATTGTTGGGATTCATGCGCTCTAAAAGGAACATGTCCCTGCAGAAGCCTGAACCAAAGTTGGCTGACCATCTCACCCCTTCCCCAAGGTTTCACATGTAGGTGTGAACCCTGTGATAAGGACAATAAGACCCTGCTCTGCAATGCGGTCTCCCTCTTTCTGAATCATGGAGAGAAGGGGACACAGCTCCTCTCTCTCAGCTCTTTCTCAGCCTGTAGAAAGAGACACAGAACCTCTCCAGTCTCTTCTCAGGAATACAACCTCAAGACTTCTTCCACAGTCCTGCTCAACGCAGACTGTAGCACCACACAAGCGACGCCAGAGTCTGCTTAAGGAACAGGAGTTCCCAGTCGAAACAACAAGAAACAACACAACAGAGTTAGCATCAAGCTGTTAACTCAAGGGACAAGGAGCAACCAGTGGTCTTCAGAGCCAGAAATCTAAGGGACACAGCGGCCTGGAACCCACTGGGAAGCCACCAAACTTGCAGTACTGGACTTTACAAAGCAACACCCAAAAAGGACACCTTTTCCTTTCATGGACTTGGTAATGTAACTGGGCCTTACAGAGTTTAGCGTAGCACGGCTAAGCACAGGACTATTCAGTTTCTACAATCACTGCATTGATTTATTGAATATGCTCTTTGTGTTTAAGCTATAGCTAACTGCTGTGTATTTTAACGTTACCACTTCATATAGCAGCATCAACCTTAAACAAAGCAATCTTTCCTAACCTCCACCACTCCCCATGTGGTCCTGGTTGTAAATGCCTTTGAGCAGCCATCTTGCCTTTGTTTATCACACACACAGACACACAGACACCCACACACTCACACACACTTGTACATAGGGCTTTGTTAGGTTAAATATTGTATGTTTTCATGTTTGTTTGTTAATAAATGATTTTGAACACAAAGTCAGTTGCTGGTCTGTTAATGTTGCATAAGAATGAATTTTGCCAACCTCTTCTCTGCAGAACTCCAAATCCTTCAACTCTGACTGCCAATTGATTAGGTAACTTTGGTTATTATTATTAAGTTAATTATAAATCATGGTTCCAAATTGATAGTCAGTAACCTTTATGAGACTGACTTAATAAATTGACTATCATTTCCCTTTATGGGTGGTGCCCCGAGGTAGATTAAATGTAAATTAAATCCCATTACTTGATGTAGATAATTATCAATTATTTCTGATAGTCAGTATTGTTAAGTGACACTGTGAATAGTTGTCCACTGATCATAAAGCACAACATGATTTAGTTCATCAGTTTGCTACTCAAATTACAGTCCTATAAAAATCAATGAAGTTATTTTATAATAGTTTTAAAACATGTAAAATAATTTTTAAGTTTTGTTACACAGCTGTTGCTGCATCTCAGTGCATCATGATTTATTTTTTACTCATTTAAAATTCTTGCACAGATGTTGTAAAATCAATAAGTCATGTGCTTCACAATTATAATGTCTGATTATATTTTTTCCAGAACAGAGCAGCTCAACCTGTTTGTATTACAGGCGTAAAGAGGGGAGATGGTGTTTGTGGGTTTATGCTTAAAGCGGCTCATATACTGGTGCTACTTATTGTAAAGGAGTTTTAATTGATTATTTCTGATTCATCATGTGATTATTAATCATGGATGAAGGTGCACAGTTAGACCTGCAGAGGGCAGCATGAGCTCTTAAATCTCACTGATGTCATATTAACATGTTTATATGACCTGAAACAGGGACGTCAATATGTCATGGCCAAATCAGTCTGTAACAGAGAATATCAGATATGATCCTGCACGCTAGGGGAGGTACTTTTTTATCTGTGTGAGAAATTATTTTATTTACTTTCATCTGTTTGTTTCTGTAGATTTTTTTTTTAAATGTTGTTTATAATAAATAAAATAAGTAAATGTATTTTAAAAACAAAGACATATTAGTCAAATATTTGTACTTGGAAAACAGATTAAAGAAGAAGCTTAAAGCACGGTTCAGTTTTTTGGTCTCACTTAATAAATCATGCACTATTATTTAATTAAGTCAGAACTAAAAATGTTGCAATATTTAATCCAGATTAAAGCTGCACATTTTCTGTTTTATCCTTTTTTGTTTAGTTATGAAATATTTTTCATTGACTGTGTGCAACCGTTTATAACAATGTGGTCCTGTTTGTGACCACAGATGTCCGTCCCTGTTAAACATGTTCAGTGTGTGATTTTATGTGGACTTAAAGATTCATCTTTCAAAATGACAGCTTTCACCTGGCTGAGCTCAGGACTATCTGCTCCCCGCCTCAAAAAAAATTGGTGACCCAAATATCTGGAAAAAAAAATCACTTGGAACCAAAAATAAAACAAATAAATTCATCAAACAACAGTGGGATAAATCAAATGTGCTTACCTGGCATGTCAAACGTTATGTTTTAAAATGTCAATTCCCTTTAAAACAAATTTTAAAATGTAATTTTAAAAGTTTATATTCATGTTTCAGTCTCTGCTCCATGTCATCGACCTGATTTAATCGTGCCTGAACTTTTGGCTGCTTTTAAAACACAAATAACTCTGAATCACAGGAACTGTTAAGGTCAGGGATGGGCAACTTTGGTTATCAAGAGGACCATATTAGAGTTATCATCACTGCCTGATGGCCTGATTGTCCCAATGTGAAGAAAACTCTCAACTGAAGAATGACAATTATTATTATTTTACAAAAGTTACAATTACAGTAAATACATGCTAAAATAATTTATTCATCTACATTTTTATATATCTTAACTCAAATGAAAGAAGCAGTACTGAGTCTAATGAGAAAAAAAAAGACACTTATGTAGTTTTTTGATGTACAGTACATTTATTGATAATTAAAGTATGTTTTACTCACATTTTTTCAGTTTCAGAGAAACATCACAACCAATTATAGTTTTATTTTCCTAGTAATGTTGCTTTCTTGTTTTTGCATTACAGATTTTGACGCCTTTTCCCTGCTTACATACATATTTCTGTTTTAACTGACTGGGGGGCCACACTGAGGAAGTAAGAGAGCTGTTTGTGGCCCGTTGGCCACCAGTTGTCCATTATTGTGGTCAGATTTAGTTCCACTTTAGTAAAAACATATAAATCTAACAATCACATCCTAAAAGCCCCCAAACCTCAAATCATCTGATTATATCTGATTGAGCAGCAGCTAGTGATCCTGTAAAATATTGATTGGTCAATGAGAGCGTCAAACTTAAAGGAAGAAATATCCACATCCAGAGTCCAGAACCAGGACCAGTCCAGGATCAGGACTCACACCAGCCAAGCAGAAGTCAATCAAGTGTTGTAGCCCAGCAGGGAGGCTTAAAGCAGCAGAGGCTGATCTCTCTGTGACATGGACTGAGGGCCAGGATCACTGGGTGGGAACCAGAGTCCGTCCTGTGGCAGAGACAAGGACAAACAAGGTCAACAAATGAGACAAATAACAGCAGCAGAGGAGGTCTGGATCTGTTTAGATCAGTCTGGACTAGATTAAGACATGGTTCTCACTAGGACTGCGTATTTCCCCAAACACACGATGCATATCTGACACAGAGGCTAAGATACGATAAATGCTGCTCGATCTTGGCAGAATTTCTGATTGTGATTATTTTCATAGATATTGTGATTGCTATTAGAAAACCAGCTTATTCACTGATTTTATGGCATGTTCCACATGTGATGCGATCATTGAAAGGCTATAAACACAATTATTCTCACAATTATTCTCACTGAAGTTTTGAGTCTGGCTAGCTGTCATCCAACCAAAGAGAGCACTCATTGGTGGTATGAACATTACAGTCCAAACCTTGACCTTGATGGACCTCATTATTGAGTTTGTATCAAAGCAACATTTTATCTGGGGAAACAGGGGTGGAGCATTAAGTCTTTCTGCTCTGTTCAGAGGTCTGATGGTTGTCAGTGTGCACAGGTGTGTGAGCTCCAGGAGGAACTGAAGGTGTTTTTGACCAATCAGAGGTCTGATGAAGCAAAGCTGCTTGCAAGTGAGGTCGTGTGCAAGACATACATTGCTGATATACACTCCTGATCAAAATTGCAAGAATTTAAGTTTTGCACTGTTGGATCTTAAGAAGGTTCTAAGTAGAGCTTCAATATTCAAAAAGAAGAAATAGGAGTGAGAAAAAAAATTGAGTAAGCAATTTACTGCAAACAACCATTAAACTGAAATAGGCTGTTCATCAGCTGATCAAAAGTTTAAGGCCACAGCTAAAAAACAAAAACGAAACCCCCAAAATAGAAATAAAATTTTCAAAAAAGGACTCAGTAATGAGTAGCTGCACCATTCTTGGATATCACCTCAAAAATTTGTTTGGACATGCTTGATGCCAGTGTTTCCAGGAGGCTAGAGGGAATGTTGCTCCAAGTGGTGAAGATGGCTTCACAGAGGGCATCCACTGTCTGGAACTGATGTCCATTTTTGTAAACTTCCCTTGGCCCCCCCTCCCCAAATGTTCTCAATTGGACTTAGATCAGGGGAACACGCAGGATGGTACAAAAGAGTGACGTTATTACTCTGGAAGAAGTCTTTTGTCAGGCGGGCACTGTGAACTGCAACGTTGTCCTGTTGACAAACTCAGTCATTACCACACAGACCAAGGCCCTCAGTCATCAGGGACACCGCCTGCAACATCCCCACATAGCCAGCTGCTGTTTGAGGCCCCTGCACAGCCTGAAGCTCCGTTGTTCCATTGAAGGACAAAGCACCCAGATCATGATGGCGCCCCCTCCACTGTGCGTGTGGAAAACGTCGCAGGTGGATCTCCCTGTCATGACAGTAACATTGAAGCCATCAGGACCCTCAGGGTGACATTTTTTTCTCATCAGAGAATCAAACCTTCTTCACCTTTCAATGTCCCATGTTTGGTGCTCTGGTGCAAACTCCAAAGGGGCAGTTTTGTGTCGTTGAAGGAGTCAGGGCCTTTGAAGACGTTTTTTTGCGCTGTGAAAGGCCTTGCTTATGCAGCTCAACAATCTGACCGCATTCAAAGAGGGAAAGCTTTTCTGCCTTTGCCATCAGGAGGCCATGACAGTGTGTATACCTGACAGATAATGACTTTGAATCCATATTTTTGCAAAGGTTTTGGCTTTTAAAGGCTGTGGCCTAAACTTTTGATCTGGGTTGTTTGCAATAAATTGCTTACTTAAATTTTTTTGTCTCACTCCCATTTCTTTTTTTTTTTTTTTTGCATTTTGAAGCTCTACTTAGAAACTTCTTAAGTTTCCAACTTCCAATTTTTCAACTGGTCTTAAACTTTTGATCAGGAGTGTAGTTCAAGATCTGAATGACAGACACACAAATGCAAAGTAAAAATGAAAACTTTTTCACAAGCAGGGACATAATAAATTGATCCTGTTTCATGGTTCACCTCTGGCAACATCTTGAAAGTGACAACCTCAACATGGACCCCTCACCCAAGAAAATGACAGCACTTTGTAAATAAAAAAAAAATCCTTAAAGGTTATTTTTTCCCCTCAGCCTCCACCTGTTCCTGCCAAGATTTCAGCTTTGAGTTCCTCCAAACAGACCCAGCTGTCACATTGAGTGAGTAAAACCAAAGTAAAAGAACAAAATCTGTTAAAATGTGTTCTGTTATCGGCCATGTTGTGTTTTAATGTTTTCTGTCATGAGCGTGTCGTGGGATACTCTGTAAAAAGTGAGCCACAGGTCAAGAAAAGGTTGAAAACCTCTGATCTAGAGGATATGATTATTTACCAGCTTCAGTTCTTTTTGATACGGCACACATTTAAAATAAAGGAGTTTTTAAAGATGGAATCAAAAAGTATTCAAGTATCAACAGTTTTGACAACCTCATAGCGTTAATGTTTGAAGTATTAAACTGGTTTAGGCTGATCCCTGTTGAGTCTTCATCTTGTAGAAGATGAACCCGGCCAGAGCTAAGATGACACCAAGGACCAGTCCAGTTGCTCCGATGGCGATGTTAGTTGTCTGGGACTCTGGCTTTGGCGGATCTGGGGACAGAGGGGGACAGAGACCAGTGATCAGGTGAAAGTATTTAGACATCGGTCGTCTCAGTGCTCTGCATTATTATGAGTCCCTGCAGCTGGAGTGTCAGTATGAAGGAGAGTCAAACTGATCAGGTGGACTGGGATTCACCTCAGAGTTTGTTAGCTTGATGCTAACTCACAACAGACACTGTCTTTAACAGGCTAACAGATTATCTGAACGCTTTGCAGTCATTTTAACTTTAGAAATGTTTTATTTTCTTACAAAAGTGAGAATATGAAAAAAGTGGATGTTTAATTGATTATTTACTAAAAATGTGTCCAGTTAAATAAATGTTTTCCTGAAGAGGAGAAACTTTGTTTGGATGTTCAGAGGCTAATCATGTCAGTTCTGGACAAAAGCTAATTATTATTTCTTTACTGTGTTAAAATGTAAAAAGTTCAAAAATAGTCAAATGGGGAAATTTGAGAGCTTCTCTTTAACTTGTTTTTCTTTTCAATCAAAACATTTTTCTGCTTCAATTCCAGTTCAGCTTATGAGATAACTAATTCATATCAGTTACTGTTATTGTTAATAGTTAAATACTCAGTATATTATTATTGTATACTGAGGGATTTCACAGCCAGATACAGTGACCAGCATAAATGAGTACACCCCCATAAGTAATGTATTAATCGATATCTAAATGAACAAAATAACAATTTCCCTAGTTTAGACAAAGCTGAGTTTAACCTAACATTTTTTTTTTACCATAAGATGAAAGTAAGAGTAATATGATAACTAAATTTTAGATTTGCTCCCACCCCTTTTGATTGGGGTGTACTCACTTTTGCATCCTGATCTTAAATTGAAAAAAATACTTTTCTGTTTGCAATTTAAAAAATCAGATTTATCAGTAAACTAAAAGTTTACTGATAAATCTGAAGGTGTGTACTCATTTATGCTGAGCACCGTATATAAGGGAAAAATTAAGAGTGATGGTTACTTTAGAATTTAAAGAGTGATGATTGTTTGTAATCTGCAATAATACAGAAGGACATATTAATGCTTCAAAAGTTAAAAATAACATGAACAACACATCTTCACATTTTTCATTTTACTAGGGTTTTTTTTTACTGCAGTGAAAATCTTTAAGAGGTTCCCTTTAGACTGTAGTTACTTTACTTAAAGGCTTGTTATTGAAAGGCATCACAACCTTTAATTATTAGTATTATTATTTTTAACCTTTATTTAACCAGGGAAAGACACTCATTGAGATTAAAAGTCTCTTCTTCAGAGTGTCCTGGCCGAGACAGGCAGCAGCACAGTTAATAAAGTTACTTACAATAACACCAACACAGACAAATACACAAAACATGTAGAACATTTGAAATGGTACTTACTTTCTGGTGTCAAATTTGTATTTTTTTCCTCATTCATCTCAAAATGCTAAGATTTTCCTTTAGAAAAGCAGTAAAGTTGAGAGAACTTCCAGTGGTGCTGAAGCGAACGGCGGCTTAAAAACCCGTTCCCAACTGGTCAGATATTTATCCCTTTGGCAGAACACTAGGATAAAAAAACTGAACTGAAACGTGCCAAAAAACGACGCAATAAAGGAGAGACAATCAAAGAAACATACAGTGAGGAGGAAAACTGTGAGAACACAGGCGATGCTGACGAAGAAGTAACGTTAGATAGCCCCGTCATGCAGGCCGTCTACAATGAGATCTGTGCTCTCAGGTCGGACTTTAGAGGTTAAATGAGTGAATTCCGACTTTCCTTTCATGATGACATGAAGAAGGTGTTGAATGAATTTAGAGGAGAAATTAACAGGAAACTCCAGGAAGCTACAGGTGAGCTTCAGGCTACCATCGCAAGAGTGGAGGAAGCAGAACAGCGTATATCCGACACTGAAGAATGGGACACGGCTGCGAAGGAGACCCTCACCCAGGCGCTGGAGAACCAAGAGGCCCTGCAGGCTAAGCTAGCAGAGCTATAAGCCAGCACACGTCGTGACAATCTCTGTATATATGGAGTACCGGAGGAATCAGAGGGGTCCAATCTATCAGAGTTCGTAATGAAGCTAACAAAATCAGAAGTCGGCCTGCCGGTCATGGACATGGACCTCGGAATACAGCGCTGCCACCGGGCACTTGCCCCAAAGCCTCCCCAAGACACACCACCAAGATCACTGGTGATTCGCTTCCTCGAGTTCAGAGTGAAAGAACAGATATTGCATACTGCATGGAGAAAGAAAGACGTTTGCTACAAGGGGAAAGAATTTATGTTCATGAAGATTACCCTCCTGAGATTTTGAAGAAAAGAAAGGCATATGTGGGCATACTGAGAGAGCTCAAAGCTAAAGGAATACACTTCCAGACGCCACATCCAGCTAAGCTAAAGGTGTTTTTTGAAAGTGGGACCCAGGTCTACGTGAGAGCGGCAGAGGCAGCTAAGGACCTGAAGAAGAGAGGATTCCCTATGGAGAACATTGAGGAGCCAGACTCTGCAGAGGGGATGGGCAACGTGGGAGAAGGCAGGTGCAGACCGCCACAGATGGTAATGAACCATGGGCAGATAACGGAGAGACTACGGAGCTTTGAGCATGCCCCACTGCGAGTATCTGTTACTGACGGGTGAAGAGCCCCAGAGTAAACATCTCCACACTATTACGGGGTGAGTGGGTACCGGCTGGAGCCATATACCTCTATAGAAGGTGTCAAAATCAGACATACTGAGCAAAAAGATCCTCAAATATTAACTGGAATAAAGAAAATTAATCAAGGTATAAATGTTATATATGATGAGGAAATTGAAAAACAACTAAAATTTACTTAACAAAGGTATTATGAGTCGGGGCCTAGGGCAATGAAACCACTTTCCTGGAGGATACAAAAACAACAGGGAAAGAATACGATCTATAAGATCAGGAACCCCAAGACAAAAGGTCTGCAGTAAATCGGATGATATTCAGCGTGGTTTTGAACTATATTATAAAGACCAACAAGCCCAACCGGTCATGGCAGATATTACAACAATACAGTCTTTTCTAAGTTCACTGGACCTACTGTCTATAGGGGAACAACAAAATAAAGAAATTATGGCTGAGATAACAGCAGAAGAACTGAATAAAGCCATTTCAAGATTGAAGGCTAATAAGGCTCCAGGTTCAGACGGATATCCATCTGAGTGGTATAAAACAGTTAAGCTTTAAATAATACCAGTTCTGCTTAACTGTTTTAACCATACACTGAGAACAGGGGAAGCCCCCCGATCATTGAAGGAGGCAGTTATCTCTATCATCCCCAAAGAAGGAAAAGATCAAAAGGACTGGAGCTGGTACAGACCAATATCAGTCTTGAATGAGGACTATAAACTATTTGTTTATTTCTTTATTTAAAAGGATCCCCATTAGTTGCTACCAAAGCAGCAACTGTCATGATTTTGCCAGTTCTGTTTATTTTGTATGCCTTTTCCTTGTGTTCTGTTCTACTCCTTGTTTCCAGTTTTGACCTCGTCTTGTGTCCCTTGTTTCTTCTCAGTCCTTGTCAAGCTTCCCATTTTGTTCACGTTTCTAGTCTTGTCCTTGTGTTTCCTGTTTTATTTTGATTATTTAAGTCCCTCTGTCTCCCCTTAATGCCGTGGCTTTTGCTTCCTGTCCCGTCCTGTCACACCTGATCCCTGATTGTTCTTCCCCAGCTGCTTCTCATTTACCCCAATCACCTCATGTATTTAACCCTGGTGTTTTCCCCTTGTCTTTGTGGGTTCATTCCTGTTTCTTCTGTCTCCAGTTTTCTCTCATGATCTCCTGAGTTTTAAAGGTAGTTTCTGTTGGGACTCTTGTTTTGTACTTTTGAGTTTTTTAGTTAAGGACTGTTTTTGTGTTTGAATTTTCATAAAGGATTTGTTGTTTTTTTTGGAGTTTTTGATCCCTTTTAGTTTTGAATAAAGCCTGTTTTTGTTTATCTGCATTTGGGTCTTCCCCTGTTATTTTTCCTGGGATAAATCGTGACAGCAACTAGTCTTCCTGGGGCCCATACATTTGCGTCAATCCTATCTAAGAGACTAGAACTTATTGTCCCAGAGCTGGTAGATTTACATCAAACAGGCTTTGAATTAAATAAAGAAACACGAGATGATATAAGGAGAACATTACAGGTGATGAGTCATATTACAGAAGAAAACATCAGTGCAACGCTGCTCAGACTAGACGCCGAAAAGGCATTTGACTCGGTGGGCTGGGAATATTTATACAGGGTACTTGCAAGATTTGGTTTCAAAGACAGTTTTATTAAATGTATTAAAGCTTAATGCTTTTCTCCAACAGCCAGGATCAGGGTTAATGGACACCTGTCACAAACTATTGATTTGGGAAGAGGGACACACCAGGGCTATCCTATGAGTCCGACTCTATTCGCATTATTTATTGAACCTTTGGCTCAAGCAATTAGAGAGGACTCCGAGATAAAGGGGATTATGATTAGAGGAGATGAACATAAGACTTGTATGTTTGCAGATGATGTTTTGCTTTTTATTACAAGCCCAGATTCAAACATCCTTAAATTGATGTCCCTGATAAATAAATATAATTCATATTCTGGATTTAAGTTAAATATTCAAAAACACAAACCCTCACATTTAACTATACTCCCCACCCAGAAAAAAAAGGAAATATAATTTTAAATGACTTGTCTAAAATAAAGTATCTTGGAATAAACCTTTCTAAAGATATGTCAAAACTTTTTGAAAACAGCTACGGCCTCATTAATAAAGAGATCAAATCTGACATCTCCAGATGGACCCTCCTCCCATTAGATATTAGTAATAGAATAGAAATACTTCAAATGAACATGTTGCCATGGCTTCTTTATCTCTTCCAGTCATTGCCTCTAGAGGTACCCCAAAAACAATGAGATGAGTGGACTGCCTGGATCTCAGTGTTTGTTTGGATCAGTAAAGGACCTCAGGTTAAGTTCACTACAGCTGAAGAAAGAGAAGGGAGGAAGAGCTTTACCATGCATACAGGATTATTATTATGCTGCACAGCTGAAACACTTAGTATACTGGTGCGCTCCAAATTATGAATCCAAGTGGAAAAGCTTGGAAATTACGCAGATAAAAATTCCAATACAATCTATAATAGGAAGTAAAAGCCAAGCTGAAAAACATTACAACAGCCTGAATCAATGGACTTTATTCACTCTTAAGTTATGGTTCAAGGTTTGGAAGAAGTTACAAATAGTGAAACAGGTCAGGGTCTTGAATTGGATAGCATACCATCCAGAATTATAACATGCTAGACTGGATGGGGGCTTTAAACTGTGGGCTAGGAGAGGTATGACGTTTTTTTGTTCCCTCACCTCAAACAGACAATTACAGAGTTATGAGTTGATTTCAGACACATTTGGACTGGAAAAGCAGGACTTCCATAGATACCTGCAAGTCAGAGACTATTATAATAAAACATTACAGGTCAAAGAGGAGAATAAAATTTGATTTCTATATTTCATGATGCATACCAAAAAAAGACAACAAAAAGTTGGTCTCAAGAATATATGGAAGTATACAAGCCTCCAAAAGCCATTCTACATTATCCATGAAACAAAAAAGGGAGAGGGAATCAGAAACACAAATATCAGAAGAGATCTGGATGGAAATATGTGAGACACAAACGACTACTGCAAACTCAAGATCACTGAGACAGTTCAGCTGGAGAATGTAGTGAGTTTATTTTTTTTTTTTTATAACTCCTAAAATATCAGCATTGCAAACAGGCACACAGAGCCGAGGCTTCTGTTGGAGACAATGTGGAACTTTTATGGCTAATCACTTTCATGTTTTTTGGGCCTGTCCGAAAATCCAATCTTTCTGGAGAGAGGTGGCTACTGAGATAAATAAAATATTTGGGTTGGATGTAGATTTCTCTTCTGTTACCCTATGTCTTAGTAAAACACCAGAAACTGTCACACAGAAGGATAAATACTTATTGAAAATACTCTTGGCAAGTTGTAGCAAAGCTATAATTAGGAAATGGTTGCAACTAGACCCTCCAACATTGGACCAGTGGCGTGGTGTCATCCAAGAAATTGACTGTATGGAGAGACTCACTTTTGTATTCAGGCTTCAGTTGGAGAAATTCTGGGAAAAACAGATTGTGTATGCACCTTGAATATTTTGACATTATACCATGATGTATGTGTAAAAGATAACTTTGATTTTAACTGCAACACCCATGATGATCTCTTGTTCTTTGTACATGTCAATAATTAAATTAATAAAAAAAAAGAAAAAAAGCAGTAAAGTTTGTGAAAAAGAAGTCACAAAAGTGTCTGATTTGTTGAACTGAAGACTAAAAATAAAATTATTATTTCTGAGTTTACAAAAAAAAAAAATCATCACTATAATAAAATGTAGGGAGCTCCTCTGTAACGAATTATTATGACATTACACCCAGGATACAGAGAATAATGAAAGAATATACGTCAAGGGAGAGATGAAGGTACATTAAACGTTAAATCAATGACTGTTTAATATATATATATAGAAAAAAAAAAACATGACTCAGCATTAATGATGAGTGAACAGACAGACAGGTATTTACCCCAGTCCGTGTACAGAGGTTTCTGCAGGCTTTTGTGCTCCACCACACACTGGATCTTCTCTCCAGACCTGTTAGAAAACACATCCTAGGCTCAGTCACTCTGAACACCTGGATCTGGATCTACATGTGGACTTGGATCCACAGAGGGCCCCAATAGTACCTGAATCCAACCCAGCTGGACCAAACTGAGCCTGACGCTTCATTTATCCATTTTCTTCTGATGTGTCGTAAAACAAGAGTTGGTTTGATCCAGGGACTAAATTAAGGCTCCAGTATCTGGACTTAGACCTACAGCTAGTCCTCAATCTGGACCTGCACCTTTGATTTGAACTAGACCTGGATCCACAGCTGGAGTTGCAGCCTAGCCTGAACCAGAACCTTGAGTTGTAGCTGGACTTGGTCAGAGGGACTTGGATCTGAACCCAGAGCTGAAACTTGACCTGAGCCTATCTGGTCCTGGACTTACTTGGACCTGTAGGTGGACTTGTCATTGAGCCTGGACCAGATCATCCAGCTGTAGTGGACCTGCACTTGGATCCTTGGATCTGTATCTGGTCCTGGACATAAACCTGCTGCTGGATCTGTAGTTGGACCTGTGTCTGTACCGGGGCCTGATGTTGGTGCAGGTGGACTCACCTGGGCGTGTACTCCAGGTGTGAGTGGATCTGGTAGTACCAGTCCCCGTTGGCCATCTCATCGGTGGAGGTGACATCAGAGGTGACTTCCTGTCCGTCTCTGAGCCAGAACACTCGGATCTGTTTGGGGTAGAAGTCGTAGACGCTGCACACCAACATGGCCGGATGTCCACCAGCAGAGGGCGTCTCAGAGCGCAGATCGACCGACGGCTCCACTGCAGCACACACACACACACACACACACACACACACACACACACAGGTGTTCATTTTATTTTAGAGTTAACGAGGACGTCAGGTTTCACTCTGAGCTGTTTCAGCGTTTAAAAATCAAAAACTTTGAGTAAAGATTAAAAACTCTGAGAATTAAAGAGTTTACAGAAATTACCTGCTGAACTTTGACCTGCTGCACACAGGTTAAGTTTTCTTTTAAGACAAAAAATAATATGAAGCATCATCCTTTCAACTATTTTTGATCTAAAAATGTTAAATATGAAAAGATTTAATTAAATGGTCCAAATACAGAAACTTCCAAGAACAGCTCATTTTTAACTGCAGCTCACAGTTTGATCATAAATGAGGATTTATGATTATTTTTAATCTAGGTTGAGTTTTAAGGTGTAACTTGGGCCTGATTTTGAGCAAACAAGAAAAGAACTGAGGTTAATTTTGATTGATTTTTTTATTGATCTATTTCTGTATATTTTGACAAATTCACCCTCAGTTTAATTTGATTAAATTGAAAAGGACTGACAACATTAAATCAGAAGAATTCAATGAACTCATCCAAAATGACATGTTTACCTTTTAATTTTCTTAAAATATTTTATTTTTAATGAATGAGAAAGGATACATGACAGAAACAACAAACTCCTCTGATATTAAAGTCTGTAGTATCAGAGTTTGAGCAGCTGGTCGAGGCAGAGAGCTGCAGATGTTGACTCAGTTTTACATTCAAGAGTCTCTGAAACATTTTTACTGCTGTGATCATCGTAATAACTATTTTATCTAATGAATTTGGATTAAATTGAATTTAATCAAATGTTACAGTTCACGAATTTATTAAAAATGTTTTAACTTCAACATTTTTAATTATTTTATTCTAGCTTCATTAATTCAACAGAATGTTCAATCTGCTCCATGTGTCATCCCTCTCCTCACTTTAATGCCGTCGACATGTTAATATCAGATAAATGCGAATAAGAAAGACAGAAATGTGTCAGGAAAACATCAATATTTATTACCATATAATCCTCGATTTACGTTAACTGTGATTGTTCTTGTCCAACAGTTTAATGAAGCATTATTTAGTTCAACAGGCATAAACCTTTATCTAAATTACTCTATTACTGCAACAACCGTCCATTACAACGAAAACCAAACTAAAACTGTTTGTCTCACAAATAATGCGTAACTGTTTGAATTTGTGCTTTAAGATATAACAAAAAACTATAAATATTAATAGTTGATAAAAAGCTTAAAGCCTTCTAGGTGCACTTGCTGTTTAATTTCAGGAAGATCTGAAAATGAGAGCGTCCAACAGTTTTACCTCTTCAGTTCTGTCAGCAGGTAAATAAATACCCTGATAATTAAATTCCCGATTTGAATAAAAATTAAATGTAAAGCTTGTTCATAAATGAATAAATATCATGATGTTGTGTGATGTCACAGACACTCACCTGTTTTAGACAGGATGTATTGGTACCAGAGTCCGATGTTGTGTTGGCAGTATGTGGCCTTCTGAGCTCTCATACTGTTCAGCTGTGCAGTGTCGTTGTTCCAGGCTGCTGCCTGAAACACACCAAACTCAGTGTATCCAACATACTCCCCCACACTGCTGCTGAACCTCAGTAACTCCTGGTTGTTATAGTAGAAGGAGTAAATGTACTCGATGTCGTTCAGTTCAGTCGAGTTAAACACACAACGGCTCACCATAAAATGCATATATCCATCTGAAGAGAGAAACACAGTCATTTTAATGTTCAGCACTGAGTGACAGTGAACTGATCAGTGATTCATTATTTTATTTAATGTCCATTTGTGCATTAAGTAAATTTATATTGATTTATCATTTGTGTGAATGATCTTTGAGTTATCTGTTTTTCCTGTGATGTCTGTATTGATATTTGCTGTTTGTATTGATTATTAACATTTGTATAGATTTTTATGTGTGAATAAATCATTGACCATATATTGATTATCGTGTGTAACAATCATTATGTTTATTGGTTATAACTTATAAGTGTGTGTATTGATTATTGGTGTATTGATTAATATGTGTGTATAAATTATTAATATGTGCATTTGTTTTCATGTTTGTAGAAATCATCAGTGTGTATTGATTAAAACTGTGTGTATTTAATATGTGGTTATTGTTATTGGGGTGTGTATTTGTCATGTGTATATTGATTATTATGTGTGTATTAATACTTGTGTTTATAATTGTGTGTATTAATCATCAGTGAGTGTATCGGTCGTACCTGTGCAGCAGAGGCTGATGAAGAGGAGGCAAACGCTGAGAAAAGTTGAAGCCATGTTCCTCTGTGGACTCCACAAACTCTGACAAACTCTGACTGAGCACGCTCTAAAAACCAGGAACGTGATGACATCATCACATAACGTGTTGCCAGGCAGACAAACTGCTGCCCAAACACGTACGTGTTTACTAAGTAGGGATGGGCAGCAGAATTTATTACTATGATCTCACAATGCCCCAAAAAGCTCCTTTTCTATGAAATATTCACAGAGATATTTTTGTATTTTTAACTTCTGTTCCATTCATAGACGTGACAGAATATAGGTATCAAATTCGTAACTTTTTTTAATTAAAAATCATATTCAGTCAAAAACATTCCAGTATCAAAAAAGAGGTAAAAAGTTAAAAAAAAAAAAAAAAAAAAGTACTAAAAATAGGCTGCTCAATTATTATATATTTTTTTTACATTTGAGACTTTTACCTAAATATTTTTTTCACAGTGCAGTGCGTCATGGGTATTGTTTGGGTTGGATCTGTTCTGTTGTTGATGGAAAGAAAAATTGCAGTTATTCTGACAGGTGACAGTTTCTCATTCATTTTTAAAAATTCACTTGACAGCAGCTCAGATAACATGGATTACATTAAAATCTGGATTAAAGCCTAATACATGTTGTAATGGAGCAACAACTTCACATTAGACTTTGAAATGTATATTTACTGAACCAGTTTTTGATGTTATATTGTTTTCATCAGAGGAATTTATATCAATCATTTCATTGAAAAAATGATGTAAAATCCATCCTGTCTAGAAATGTGACTTGACTATGCAGGGCTGAGGTTCATGTAATTTTGTTTTACACATCTCAAAACCAAAGCTTCAGTGAACACGTTCATCTAGAACTATGACGGTCCTGTTTTACAGATTCTAAAACTTATAAGACTTGAATAAAGGATCTTTGAATAGCAATAATTTCAGAAAAACTAGACAAAGCTGAAACCAGCCAGCAGGTTAATGCACGAGTAATATTCATGGATTAACAAACGACAGAAAACAGCCTCATAGAATATTAATGGATGTAAGGAGTTTTATTTTTTATTCCAATAAAGCAGGTTTTTCCCAGTGGTCTTGTGATCCGGTGCTGATTTTTACCTTCAGTCCTCAGGGTCTGTACACTCAAAAGTGAGATGGCACAGATCAGTAATTTTGGAACTTTTTCTCCTCATTTGACATCTGAAACACCTGTAAATGTGTTACTAAGTCACCTGATACATTTTCTCACTTCTTCCTGCACAGGTGATTCAGATCATCAGCGGATTAGGAGCTCACACTGTCTTAAAGGGATAGTTCAGTATTTTTGTATGTGGCCATATGGGTTACATGAGCTCCATATGGCCACTAAGCACATTAGATGCAGTAGAGCGTTCTCTCCTCTCCCTCAGTAAGCCACTGTCTGTTACGCAGATATAGCCGCAAACAGGGAAGTAATGTACCAAGAACAGAGGGTATTTTCTCTGCCTACATGAACTCCCATCAAAAAATAATACCACAGTTTAGGAGTACGCTACCTAGACATGTTTTTAAGTGCATTAACTTTTCAGAAAAATAAAGTTTATATGGAACTAACCGACTCATGTTGTCACAATCCTCAGCCTCTGTCACTCAGCAGCCTTCACCCTAATCAGCCTAACTCCACCCACCTGCGCTCCTGAGCACACCTGCATCTCATCTCCAGCAATCAGCCAGCCTACTTAAGCTCCAGCTCCACACTCACCAGTTGTCAGATCGTCTTCGCTCTCATGCCTAGCAATCCAGACACTCTCATCGGACTGATCACCCGTTGCCGACCTACTTCGTTCCTGTTTCTGCTCTACTCGTCTAATCCTCGGCTTGACTACGAGGTATCAACCAGTTTCTGTCCGGAACTTACCTGCTCGCCTGATCCCTGGTTGACGACCCTGCTTCCTGGTCCTGACGAAGAGTTTCTGCCTGAAAGTCCTGATCGGTGTTGGCTGTCTGATCCCGTGCATCTCCCTGACATTCTGGTTGGGAACTCCTTAAAGACTCTGTTCCTGTGAAGAGAGAGTGTGACTGAAGTTTGGCTCAGGGCTAACGTCACCGGCTTCAGATCCAGGGGACCTGAGTTTGAATCCTGCACCCAGCACTGTTGTTTCCTCTGTTTCAATAAAGACTGTTTCTTGTGAACTCTGTTGCTGTCTCGCGTCTGGGTCCTTCCTGTCTTCGAGTCAGTACGATCTGACCAGAAAATGGACCCAGCGAGCAGTAAACCCTCTCCATTGGACAGACTGGAGAGAATTGAGGGTGTGCTTGTTAATCACTAAGGACTGATTACTGCATCTGCTAGCCACCTTCAACAGGTTAAAGACACTCTGACCCAGACGGTGACAGGATTAGCCACCCAGCTACAGCAACAATCACCAGCTGGCACTTCTCCTGATTCCTCTGCTCCTGTTGCTGCGCCTCTGGCTCCAGTTCTAGCTACAGACTCTCCTGAGCCTCGTGTGGGATCTCGCGAATGCTACGACAGGAATCCGGAGAACTGCTCACCTTTTCTGACAAATTGTACCCTGTTCTTCGCCCTCCAGCCACGCACGTTCGCCTCTGAACTAGCCAAGGTGGCTGGTTCAGAGGCGACACTCAGCAGTGCCAATTGTGGGGAACTGCTGAGTGGGATCGACAATCTCCAGCCTGCCAGAACTTTTCAGTCTTTGCAGCCGAGTTACGCAAGGTGTTTGGACATAATCCTGCCAGGCCTGAAGTCGCTGCAGGGCTCCTTAACCTTAGACAAGGACAGCGATCTGTGGCGGACTTTTCTATAGACTTTTGCACTCGAACCAGCCGGAGTGGTTGGAACCCTGCAGCCCAGATCGATGCCTTTATGCACGGTTTGGCCGATTACATCAAAGACAAGCTGGTGTCCCACGAAGTCCCGTCCTCCCTTGACAACATCATCGACCTGGTCATCCGTATAGATCTTTGGGTGCAGGCACGGAGACGGGAATGACGTCAGGGGTCCAGTCGTCAGCCTCCTCAGGGCCCACGTCAGAGGGCACCTACCTGTCAACACCAGAGCCCAAACCCTTCTGAGCCTGAACCCATGTAGCTGGGTCGCTCTTCTCTCACCCCTGCTGAACGGAGGCAACGTCTGTCAGCTCAGCTCTGCCTGTACTGCGGAGGACCAGGACATTTCGTGGCCACCTGTCCTTTAAAAGACCAGGCTCACCCATAGATGAGGGGATACGGGTGAGCTCTGTAGCTGAGTCCTCTCACTCTCGTTGTCCCCTGCTCCAAGCCCGCCTGCTTCTGCCTGATGGTCCTCACACTCTGGCCACCCTCATAGACTCTGGAGCCGATTCCTGTTTGGTCAGCAAAAGTGTGGCACAACAATTGGGACTAGGCCAGCTCTCTCTCAGTCACCCCATCCCAGTAAGGGGCCTTGATGGCCATGAAATTGGCGTCATCACCCACCAGACGGCGCCAGTCTCCATGCTCCTGTCCGGTAATCACAAAGAAACCATTCAGTTCCACATCCTTGACTATCCTGATATGCCTCTGGTCCTGGGTCCCCGTGGCTTCGTCGGCACAATCCCCACATAGACTGGTCCACTAGTTCCATTCGCGGCTGGGGAATCGCATGTCATCTTACCTGTCTGAAGGACGCCATGTCACCACTCCAGTCAGCTAGCACCATTCCACCACCTGAACTCGCCAATGTGCCACCAGAATGCCATGACTACAGTCCTGTCTTCAGTAAGCCAAAGCGACCTCTCTGCCTCCTCATCGTCCATAAGATCTTCTGCCCGGCACCACCCCTCCCAAGGGTCGTTTGTATTCTCTCTCCGCTCCTGACAGAAAAGCTATGGAAGATTACATCAGTAACTCCCTGTCAGCTGGCCTCATCCGTCCTTCCTCATCCCCTGCTGGAGCAGGCTTCTTCTTTGTTGAGAAGAAGGATAAGTCCTTGAGGCCATGTATCAATTATCGAGGACCAAATGACATTACAGGTGAAGAATCGCTACCCCCTGCCTCTGATCTCATCGGCCTTTGAACTGTTGCAGGGAGCCACTGTCTTCACCAAACTGGACCTCCGCAACGCCTACCATCTCGTCTGCATCCGGGAGGGGGACGAATGGATGACGGTGTTCAACACTCCTATTGGCCACTATGAATATCTGGTCATGCCGTTTGGACTTACCAATGCTCCTGCAGTTTTCCAAGCTCTGGTCAACGATGTCCTACGGGACATGTTAAACAAGCACGTCTTCGTCTACCTGGATGACATCCTAATCTTCTCAAAGACTCACAGTGAACACATCCACCACATCCAATCCGTCCTCCAAAGGCTCCTGGAGAACTCCCTCTTCGTCAAAGCTGAGAAATGTGAGTTCCACGTCTCATCTGTATCCTTCATGGGCTACATTGTCTCTAAAGGTCACATTCAAATGGATCCAGCCAAAGTCTCTGCTGTCACTACATGGCCTGTTCCTGAGTCCCACAAGCAACTGCAACGATTCCTGGGGTTCGCCAATTTCTACAGGAGCTTCATCCGAAATTACAGTACGGTGGCAGCTCAGCTCACCGCCCTCGCCAGCTCCAAGAAACCCTTCCTCTGGTCTTCTGATGCTGAACATGCCTTCCAGACCCTGAAGAAGAGGTTCACATCTGCCCTCATTCTACAAATGCCTGATCCCGACCTCCAGTTCATCGTGGAAGTGGATGCCTCTGATGTGGGAGTAGGAGGAGTCCTTTCACGGTGGTCCTCTACAGATCACAAGCTCCATCCCTGTGCCTTCTTCTCCCGCTGCCTGTCTCCTGCTGAGAGAAATTATGACATCGGCAACAGGGAACTTTTGGCAGTCAAGTTAGCCCTGGAAGAATGGCGTCATTGGTTAGAGGGAACCAAGGATCCATTTCTGGTATGGACGGACCACAAGAACCTGGAGTACATAAAGACTGCCAAAAGACTGAACTCCCGCCAAGCCTGTTGGCCCTTGTTTTCCACCCGGTTCAATTTCACCCTGTCTTATCAACCTGGTTCTCACAACACCAAGCCTGATGCCCTCTCTCGCCAGTTTCTCCAGGATGACAACATTGCTGAGGAACCTGCTCCCATCCTTTCACCTCCCTGTGTCATCGCCACCCTCACCTGGGACATTTAGGAGCGTGTGAAAGCTGCCACCCTGGATCAGCCTGGCCCCAGCACCTGTCCACCCCACTGCCTCTTTGTCCCAGAGGCCCTGAGATCCGAGGTCCTCCAGTGGGCCCATGCCTCCAACCTTACCTGCCATCCTGGGTCCCGTCGCACTCAAGAGGTCCTGCTCTAGCGGTTCTGGTGGCCCAGGCTGGAGGAGGACACCAGAGACATTGTCAAGGCCTGTCAAGTCTGCAACCAGCACAAACCCTCACACCATGCTCCTGCAGGACTTCTTCAACCCTTGCCTATCCCTCACCGACCCTGGTCACATATCTCCCTGGACTTCGTCACCGTTCTTACCCCCTCCGATGGGCACACAGTCATCCTCACAATGGTGGACAGGTTCTCCAAGATGGCTCACTTCGTGCCCCTGAACAAACTGCCCTCGGCTAAGGAGACAGCCCAGTTGATGTTAAATCATGTCTTCCGCCTGCACGGCCTCCCAGTGGATGTGGTTTCCGACCGAGGGCCCCAGTTTTCATCAGTGTTCTGGAAGGAGTTTTGCATTCTCATCGGGGCCACTGCCAGTCTGTCGTCTGGATACCATCCCCAATCAAACGGGAGAGGATGAACCAGGAGATGGAGACAGCGCTTCGCTGCATGGTTTCCCAGAACCCATCCACATGGTCTCGACAACTGTTATGGGTGGAGTATGCCCATAATTCCCTCGTCTGCTCTTCCACTGGGTTGTCTCCCTTCCAATGTGTCTATGGGTATTAACCTCCACTCTTCCCTGCCCTGGACAAAGAGGTCTCCTGTCCTTCTGCCCTCGTCTTTGCCTGCCGTTGCCGCAGAACCTGGGCCCGAGCTAGAGCCACCCTCCAGAGATCTGTGGAACGTTACACCTCCTCTGCCAACCGTCGATGCACCCCAGCTCCTACTTACGAGGTGGGTCAAATAGTGTGGCTTTCTTCAAAGGATCTCCCTCTTCGCCTTGAAAGCAGAAAACTCGCTCCTAAGTTTGTTGGTCCTTTCCCCATCCAGAAGATCATCAGCCCGACGGCAGTGAGGTTGACGCTTCCCCGCACCATGAGAGTCCATCCCACTTTCCATGTGTCCAGGATCAAGCCTGTGCACGAAAGTCGCCTGTCTCCTGATGTCACTCCTCCTCCTCCTCCTCACCTCATCAATGGTGGTCTGGCCTTCACCATTCTCCACCTGATCCGCTCCCGTTGGGGAGGAAGGGGTCTGCAGGATCTCGTCGACTGGAAGGGTTATGGTTCTGAGGAGAGATCGTGGGTATCATCTCGGAACATCCTGGACAAAGACCTGATCAAGCAGTTCCATGAGAGGCATCAATATCAGCCGTCCCTCAGAAGGCAGAGACCCCCATCGCAACAGTTGTCAGTCATCGGTCCTGAAAATACTCAGACCTCTGAAGAGGACTTGGATGAGGAGGAGGAGGAGGGCACCGTTCCACCACCAGATGGCAGAGAAGACTCTGCCTCTGAAGAGTACTAGGAACCCCTCCCCACCCGCCCTGCCCCTGTACGAGATGTTTGGGAAGTCGGGAGCCATCCCTTGAGGGGGGTGTCTGTCACTATCCTCAGCCTCTGTCACTCAGCAGCCTTCACCCTAATCAGCCCAATTCCACTCACCTGTGCTCCTGAGCACACCTGCATCTCATCTCCAGCAATCAGCCAGCCTACTTAAGCTCCAGCTCCACACTCACCAGTTGTCAGATCGTCTTCGCTCTCATGCCTAGCAATCCAGACACTCTCATCGGACTGATCACCCGTTGCCGACCTACTTCGTTCCTGTTTCTGCTCTACTCGTCTAATCCTTGGCTTTTCTGTCCCGAACTTAACTGCTTGCCTGATCCCTGGTTGACGACCTTGCTTCCTGTTCCTGACGACGAGTTTCTGTCTGAAAGACCTGATTGGTGTTGGCTGTCTGATCTCCGGCTTACGACCCTGCTTCCTGTTCCTGACAACGGGCTTCTGCCTGTGAGTCCAGATCTGTGTTGGCATTCTGATCCCATGCATCTCCGTGACACTCTGGTTGGCAACTCCTTAAAGACTCTGTTCCTGTGGAGAGAGAGTGTGAGTGAAGTTTGGCTCAGGGCTAACGTCACCGGCTTTGGATCCAGGGGACCCGAGTTTGAATCCTGTACCCAGCACTATTGTTTACTCTGTTTCAATAAAGACTGTTTCTTGTGAACTCTGCTGCTGTCTCGTGTCTGGGTCCTTCCTGTCTTCTTGTCACATATCACGTATTACTCCATGCAGCGCTGCCGCTAGCTGCGCAATGCTATTACACACAAACCCCTCTCAATACACAACAGTCATGTCTATGTGTGTGTGTGAGAGAGAGAGACACACACACAAGTAGTCTGCAATGTTATGGCAAACAGCCTCCTCTACTCTGCTTGTTTGTCTCTAACAGATCATTTTTACTTACTTTGAGGATAAACTGTTATTAGGTCCTTCAGGTTTGGGATGTTTTTTCCAGTTTATCTTCGGAAAATTGAAGAATGTCGACAGTACTCTGGGATTCAGAAGAGCAGGAAAATCTGTATGATAAGTGATACAGTGAGAGTCACCGGTACCCTCTGACTCAGACAGATCCTGGAGTCGGTCTGTAACCAAGGTCCACTCATAGCAGCAGCAGCACTCCGGGTCCGTGAGCATTGAGTCTCAGTTCATACACTCACACCACTGAGTATTTCCGACTCTTTCTTGACCTCCAGTTTCCACTGATGTTTCTCTGTTTCTTTCAACCTGTTCGGTCTCCATCTGCAGCAGCTCTTCCTCTGTGAACTCCGGTTCACACAGGTATCCTCTTGGCTCCAAAGAGAATGGAACTTCATCGTTGCTGTCATAATCACTTGTTTTTAATTCCCTACGCTGTGTCTTCCTCACACTACTAAGAGTCAGCACAAAAGAATTACAATACTTGATAAAAGTTACACGATGCTACAACCGGCATCTGAAGCCGGTAGCTTGTTATGTTTACATCAGCTGAGAGGGAGGCGGAGTGATTCAGCAGCTCGCAGCAGCGCTGCACAGAGGAATATGTGACGTGAGTCAGTTAGTTCCAGATAAACTTTATATTTCCAAAAAGTTAATGCACCTAAAAACATTTCTAAAACTCTTAAACTGTGGTATTATTTTTTGATGAGAGTTCTTGTAGGCGGTGAAAATACCCTCTGTTCTTGGTACGTTACTTCCCTGTTTGCGGCTATATCTGCGTAACAGACTCTTACAGACAGTGGCTTACTGAGGGAGAGGAGAGGACGCTCTACTGCATCTAAGGTACTTAGTGGACATATGGAGCTCATACAACCC
>JBAMNC010001648.1:75000-309139 GCA_037902135.1 Cetoscarus ocellatus | reverse complement strand
CTTTACCTTAAACAAACAAAAAAGGGATCCAAAAAAAAAAAAAAGTCCTTTACACAAAAATGTCGAAACATTAAACAAAACTCAAAATAACAACTTAAAACTGGTTAAACAAAGAAAGAAAAACCCTAGAATTTAAAAAAATAAAGTACAACTAAAAATCACTAAAGAGTTTAATTAAAAAAACCGATAACTACGTACAAACACAGGAGGAACACTGAGGAGGCTGAAGACATGCAGGTGAAGTGACACTGAGAAGATGAATGACACCTCACAGACAACAGGGGAACACAGACTGAATACACTGGAGAAACATCAAGCACAGGTGAGACAATCACACAGGTGGAGGGGAATCATCATCAGAGAGACACCGAAGGGAGGGGCAGGAAACACACCACGAGGAACACAGGGATTTCAAAATAAAACAGGACAACACACAACAAGACACAAAACGGGTGACTTAACTGAGACCAAGAACAGAATCATGACAGTAAGACAGGAAACACAAGAGGTCTGACAAAGGAACACCAACTACAAAATAAAACAGAACCAGCCATAACATAACATCAGTATTACATCCACTCAACAGGCCACAGAGCAGGAGATAGATCACAAAGAGTAGAATTGAAAGTAATATTTATTAAAAAAAATGATTTGGCAAAGTTCCCTCAGGGACACAGCAAGGTAAAAAAAAAAATAATTAAATAACTGACATTCCTCAAAATCGAAGATATGAAGTCATGTCTTCAATCCATGACAATATTTTACTGCACTTTTTTTTTTTTTTTTTTTAAATAAAGAGGACAAACACTTAAAAATGACAATATTAGTTTTATAGCAAATCCTACATCTTTGGTAAACAATAGTGTAAAAACTTTATTTAAAGATTATAAAACAATTCTGTGGAACAAACTTCCAGAGATACTGAGACGAGGTGACAAATGTAGAAATCAGTAAACACAACCTAAAAACTCATTTATTCAGCCTGGCTTTATGTAGAATTTTATCATTTTAATGACTATTTCTAATACTTATTTAGTTATTATATTTTTAGTATTAATTTATATTCCTTATCATGATTAAATAGCTTTTTTACACACTTGATCAATTAAATTTTCTCTTAATCTTTTGATTTTTTTAAATTATTTCTGTCTGTTGATTCTTGGTTTCATTGCTGTACATTTTCTCTTGTCTCTTTTCTCTTTCATTTTGAGTCATCTTGATTTTTATCACATTTGCAGTATGTACACAAATATAACAACAGCTCATGGCTCAGTAACCAGTTGGGTCATTTCCTGACCGTCTGGTGTTTTGGTTGTAAAACTTTATTCAGTCACACAGTGAGAGCAACTATGCACTGATCCTCCAGCTTTTTCTTCTAACACGGTAAAACAGCATCAAGCATCTCCATGGTAACAGTAAACATGTCCCTGTGATGTGCCTTTTTGCAAAAGTCACATCACAGAATCTGCAGTGTCAATCACATTACTCAAATTATGTCAAGCTACCGTTTTTGTGCTGTTTGATGGGAAGAAAGATGCAAATACTGTGGTTTTCTTGTATTTACCCTCCAAAAATGTCTGTCTAGAGTCACTTCATGCAGGCTTAACCCAAGAACGTACTATGGAGTACAAACACTATGGAACAAGTGGGTGAATGGAAAAGATCCAACTGACAGTGTTGTTCATAAAAACACCAACACTGCATTTTTAAAAGCTCTTAAAAATCAAAATATAGATTGCTGAGGGGATTTTACATTCAGTCCTAGCATACATGATCGGGCGAGTCATTTTCCATCCTCATAGCTGCCTCTGATGGATCGAGTGGATTAGGGTGCATGATGGCATCAGATGGAACAAAACTGCAGGTAAGAAACACTTGGAAAAATCCAACAAAATAACCACATTTCATCACTACAAATGTCACCTTTTATGGTAAAAAAAAATCCTGACTATCAAAGCAGGCAAGCACAAAAAAATAAATAAATGTAAAAAAAGTAAAAAAAAAAAAAAACTTCAAACCTGGTTGAGTAGGTGCAGATACTTATACCCCATGACAAGTGCATTATGACTTAAACCAAACAATAACTCCCTCCAAAGACAAACTGAAGCTTGAAAAGTAGGTCACCAAGTTGGAGAAAAAGAGCCCTGACTTCTCCAAAAGTAGAGTCTGGCACAAATAAGATGGACATTACAACACTGAGGCCCATGGAGTTTGACTGGCTTATGATTAAAGCGGCCATATTAGATATGACATGAGCAGATTCAGGAGACCTGTTCTGCTTCCTGCTTTCTACATAACCAAGCAATCTGATCCTCTATGGGCTCCAGAAGTTTCTCCATGTTCAGTAACTGTCTCTTACAGTCTTTCTTTGTCTCATCCAGTTTCCACTGATCTTTCAGAAAGTTTTCTTTGTCACTTATTAACTTCTCTGGTTTCTCAAATGTCTTCTCTTTTTCTATTATTTCATTTTCCACGGCCTGAAGTCTCTGCTTGTTAAATTCCCTCTCCCTCTCGACCTCCTCCAGGCGCTGTTTGACTCGATCCATCTGGTTCTCCAGTTCAGTCTTTATCTCCATCTGCTTGGAAACAGCCTCTGCCAGCACAGCTTTGAAACGACCAGTCTGATTCTCCAGTTCAGTCTGTAACTCTATCTGCTTGGTTTCAGCCTCTGCCAGCAGATCTTTGAAACGATCAGTCTGATTCTCAGGTTCAGTCGTCGCCTCCATTTCTGTTATAGTCAATTGGTCTGGCCCTGTGTTTAGAGGGTCATGATGAATCCCTACATTTTTTCTGATCAACTCTTCGATCTCACCTAGAGAAAAATAAATGAGAAAAACAGGCTGTAAGGTTGACAATAGCCTGTAAGGTATTATTGACAAGTAACAGTGAAAACATCATGGACAATAGGCAAGACAAACTATTTATAAACTCCAGAATAGTTAAAATTTTGAAAACATTATTGGGTTACTTCAAATATCTGTACAAATACAATCATGGAAGAATGTTGACATTTTTTTTTACGATAAATCATAAACACATGCTGATTACAACTTTTGCTGGCCTTATGCTTGAAGCTGTAGGTTTTTGTTTTTAACAAATACTAAGTTACAGTCATGTTCAAATAAAATCCTGAGCCTTGCCGGAGTCGAGGAAGACCCTCATGATCCTCAAGCATTAACATTAGTCTTTTCTAGGGTGTGGGGGTGAAATTTAACTTACTCTTCAATGTTTTCAGAATATTATTAGCTATCATATAACCAAACACTAATTCAACCAGCAGTCCAGTAGAGATAATGGTCTGGAACACTGAAGAGACGGTTGAGAACAAACCAGCTGAAAAGATAAAAAATATCATTAAAGTGGATGAAAACTTGTCGTTACAGGAACAAGTATTTCAAGTCAGAAAGGGATATGAAAAATATGTTTAATAAAGACAAAACTCATCTAATTAAACTTAACCGACCTCCAAAGATGTAAATGAGGGGAATAAGGATGATCTGGTCATGGCTGAGTTCTCTGAAGGCATATTTCAGGAACAGAGCATCCTTCTGGTCTGGCACACTTGGTTCCTGAGCAGTGAAACATGCTGTCAGTCAAATATGCTGAACAGATTACTTTGAACATTTTCCAGGATAAAACAGAAACTCGGTGATAATTAAGTAAAAAGCACGAAGTGAGACCCTCCTGGTCATCTCATACCCGTTGAGGCTGAAGTTCATCCTCCTCTGTCATGTTTCCAAGCTCAGTTTTCTTCCTTGTCAGATTCAGTATTTTTTCCACTTCCATCCTTATCTTCTGTAAATGTTCTTCAGGCAGTGCATTTGTGTTATTGTAAGTTTGATGATCCTGAAGATAATCTGGAACAGACCAGGACAGAGAGCAATAGTAACATCAATATATAAGAAAAGTAAATAATTTTTAAAATAACAATCAAAAAACAAGTGCCTGACATTATCTGCATGATATTAAACTCGACAACAGCATAAGACATTGGTTATCACTATCCACAAATATAGAAATGTATGCATAATCTCTAGCTAATGTTAACTCTTGTTTATTAGTCATAAATAATGCATTGTGCCAGTCGCTTCACTGCTTCTCCAACTTCAGTCAGTTCAACACAGAACTGAGAACTAGACCTTTCTGGGCACAGTACCAACAATCCATCACCAGACCTAATGATGGAAATGTGAGTATTTCAATGCTGTGTAGTATTTATTTTGCTCATTGCTATGAGCTAATACTAACAGCAGGGTGAAGGGAACCAGAGGTAACAACACAATAAGTTCGTCAGTGTTCACGTTACTTGTTAAAAGTCTGAAGGATAAACTTCAGTGTACGAGCATTTTTACATTAGTCAAGAGTAGCTTAACAATTGGCTGAATATAATCAGTCCCACTGTGGTGACTAGGCGGAGGTTAGCATGTTGTGCGTTAGCCTGTGATGTTTGGGGGAAACGAGCTTTGTTGTTATCTGGTAACCTGCATGAATTTGTGGTTCGTGTGTGTTCAGGACTGTAAGCGACGTGTGGCTGGAACGTCCGCTTTGCTCGAGTTACGCTGCAGGTCTATCGTGAATTCCCGTATGTATGCCGCTCTGCTCTGGCTCTAAACCAGCCGTGAACAGAGCGGTTATGTGAGCGTGGAAAGAACGCAGTATGTAACTAACATTTCATGAAGACATCAAGGATCCATGTTAAACTGCAGAAAAGGAGCAAAATATGGGACCTTTAATATCTTTCATCAATAATCAATATATTAATATTGTGTGTATTGTATTATTGCAGTAGCCAGTCAATAGCAGTATATTTTTATTTTATTTTTTACTTTATTTATATGTATGCATATTTATTAATAGTTTTATTTAAATATATCTTTTCTTTTTATTTATCTTTTAATCTGTAATAATCAACTGCTACTGAATTTTTTTTTCTTCAATGATGCACAGAACCCACGTTATAATAGGTGAAAAAATTAATGAAAATCTTATAGATGATCATCTTGTCACATGGACAAACTTTACAGTCCTTCCCAGTGACACAAACAACAACATAAAAATATCTGAAACAAATGACTGAATGCCTGCCATCAACTCATGGCCAGAGGCTTCACTACTATACAAATTAAATCCTGAATGTCTATTAACTATTAATAAACTTACAATCATTATCAGGTCTTGAAATATTCAACCAGCACCACACTACAAAATATTGGTATACACTGTGATACAGACATGTTTGTACACCCCTATTACATACAGTAGAATTATGTTTTCTTGTCTTAATCTTCCTCTGAAACACAGAGGCCGTCACCATGAGGGGAACAGATGAAGACTAGTGTGGTCAATACCCACTGTTCTTTAGAAAAAACATTTCTGCACATCAATATCAGCATGTCAGATATCAGCAGAGCTCCAGTATTTTACCACCCCTTAAAACAAGACCTTGCACTGTAAATAACAAAACAACTGTAACAGTGTCCTTCAATCTATTTAAAGTATTGAACACAGCGTACTTGAGTTCTCATTACTGTTACAGTTTATGAAAATCCCCAGACCCTGAGCTGACTTACATTTCCAAGTAAACGCAGCAAGGAGAGAAACTGTCAAACCAGGTATGGTACGAATGTCCATGATGGATACAGTCTGCAGACCTGAAGGAGAGAAATAAGTAAAAACAAACACAAAACAAGATAATATTCATTTTCACTATGACTTTGTCATGTATGTTTCAAATTTATTTACAATAAAAATATTTTAATTTTGCTTCAGGTCATGTTTTGAGTCAGCATGCTTAAGCAGGTTCAACAACAGGTATGACAATTAAAATATGAAGCAGGATGTCTTTTGTTATTCCTAAAATTAACCATACACTGTCTTTACAATATATGTCTCTGCAGAGATCATTCTTAAGAAAAGGACATGATGAGCAGCCTCTTGTTCCATGGACTGTTTGGCGTATGGTACTGAACAGGACTGCAATCATTGTCGGGTTTTGCAATCTCGAGTTAGAGACGAGTTGTTTTTCATTAGAAGTGTGTGCAGTCTTAAAAAACACAGAATAATATAACAGGGAGAACTGTAGAAACACTGCAGCAGAAACACATTCTGAATGAGCAGCACAGGAGTGCAAGTCAAAGCATTTAGGGAAGTGGCCTCAAAACAATTAAAGAAAAGAAGCGCGGTGCAGTGTAATATTGTTGTACTGTGAGAATATAAATAGTTATTTCCTCCAATAAATTAAAGCAGACATTGTTCAGTTTTCAAACTAAAACAAACTCTTTGGAACATGCACAGAAAACCAAATGAAATATTTCAAAGGAGTCTTGCTAAAAAAAGAAAACTTACATACCCACTCAAGCTTCAACCGTCCACGTCCCAGACTGATCCACTGATCACTGATCAAAGTCCAATAACTGAACTAAGTGTCATAAAGTCAAGAGGAACATCATTTAAACAGCACATTTCATACATCATATAGAGCATCACAGTCACACCAAAAGATTTCTGTTCATCACAAAATGAAAGGGGAATGTTTTATCAAACTACTCTTTTTAAAATAAAAAGCAGGTGTCAACCTTTTTATTTATTCATTTATTTATTTATTTAACAAAGAAACAATGAAATGAAAGGGTTAGAAAAAGTTTTGGCATCATTTTTGTATCTATTATACAACAGACTGCCTGTGTGTGTGTACATATATATATATATTTATATATATATATATATATATATATATATAAAAATATATATATATATAATATTTTTTATTTAAGCCCTTTTATGAAACCCAAGGTCACCTTACAAAAAGTACAAAAGAGTGCATTTAAACAGGCTTAAAAACAGGTATAAAACAAACAATATAATACATAGACAGATGAGTTTTGAGTCTGCTTTTAAAGAGGGTCAGGACTCAGTGTTGCAGAGGTCAGGGGGCATTGAGCGCCATAACTGTGGAGCCGAGCGGCTGAATGCTTAGCCCCCTGTGAAGACAAGACGAGCAGAGGAGACAGAGAGATGGACAGATGAAGAGGACCGGAGGGTACAGGCAGGTACAGAGATGTGAATGAGGGCAGAGAGGTATGGAGGGGCGAGGCTGTGGATGGTTTTGCATCTTAGACGTATCAGGGGAGTCTGGAGAAACGTCAGGACTGCCCTCTTACACACAGCTGAGAGGAACAAGTGGCTGGTGGATCTCCATCGGTCCCCTGCTCCTGAGTGTCGCCCCGGTCAGATGGTCTGGTTAGCGTCTCGTGATCTCCCTCTCCAAGTGGATTTCCTGAAAGTTGTCACCCCACTTCATCAGTCCCTTCCCCATCATCAAGACAATCAACCCCTCAGCGGCAAAGCTTAAACATCTGGAATCCCTCCACATCCATCCCACTTTGCACCTGACACTGGACGACTTCCTGATCTCAGAATTCTGTGATGCCCACCCGTACAAACCTGGTAGAGTGCCAGGAGGCATTCCTTGATGGAGAGGTACTGTGACGAGTCTGCGCTGAGTGACTTATTTCTGGAATGTTCCTGCTTTCATGCTCCTGTCTGTTCCTGCAGCCTCCTCACCCTCTGAGGGGCGTGGTCTCTTTTTTTGTTGCCTGCAACTATCTCATGTTCTCCTTAGTTTCTTCCAGTGACTCTGCGTGCCCAGATTCACTCTGCCACACTCTGCTCCCCTTTATCCTCTGCTCTCCTCACTCCTCTCACTCCTCTATCCCTCATTCATGTTCAATAAAAATTGTTGTGTTGCACCTTAAAGGCCCCTACACACCGAACGTGGTTTGCACGGCGGCCACCACGGGGAACCGCGCAGAGTGCGCGCAGAGCGAGAGCAGAGCGAGAGCAGAGCAGGGCGGTGGCGCGGCGCATCAAGCGCCAGTTGCGACAGAGCAGGAAGTGTACTCCTTGGCGTGCTTGGTTCGACGAGTAGTGCATGATGCTCTCAATGACGCAGCAAAAATCTTTAGCTGTAATCCTCCTGAGGAGGAGGAGACGAAGAGCAGCGGGGAGGAGAAGGATGTGGGTCCACCCGATCCTAATGGCAAGGCAGGAATTGGGGGAGTACAGGCTCGTCCGGGAACTGCATTTTCACACAAACCACTTCCAAATGTACTTCAGGCTGACCAAGGAGCAGTTTGAGCCTGTTGTCCCGAGTTGGTCCAAGTCTGGTGAGAATGCAGACAAACTCCCCTTTTTTTCTGAACTGGCCTCTCCTATTGGACGCTCTAAGATGTCGTCACAGCGCACTGCGCCCGAATTCGGGCGCCGCGTGGCAAGGCAGCAGGCGCTCCCCTTGCACGCCGCTGAGCTCCATTCACCGTGGAGCTGCGCTTGCGTGGCGGGTAGCACATACACAATGAATGGGTTTGCCGCCGACTGCCTGAGCTTGCCGCGTTTGGTGTGTGGGGGCCTTAACAAACTTGGGTATGTGCTTTTTGTGTCCTCGAAAAAAAATTACGGTCTTGTACTATTACATGTTATATGGGGTTATAGGGTGTGGCCAAGTGGGAGGATATAAATGATGAAGAGCAGGGGCCCCAGGACCAAGCCCTGTGGTGACAGGGAGTGTGTAGGAAGTGAATGATTTGAGCTGAATGAACTGAGTGCAGCCAGAGTGATAATATTTTAACCAGGTGAGGGTGTCTGTGCGATGCCAATAGTGTGAAGTCTGTCCAGAAGGATGTTGTGGGAGATGGTGTCAAAGGTCATACTCAGATCAAGCAGGATGAGGATGGATAACAGACAAGAATCAACAGCTAGAAGGAGATCGTTGGTTATTTTGAGTAAGGCTGTTTCAGTGGAACGAAGGGGGCACAAACCAGATTGAAATTGTTGGTAGAGATTATTGTGAGACAGATGAGAATGAAGTTGAGAAGCAACAGTTTTTTAAAGGATTTTGGAGAGGAATGGAAGGTTGGAAACAGGACAGAGGTTATTGAGGTTGTTGCGGTCAGCACCAGGTTTCTTGAGTGTGGGAGTTACAGCAGCTGTTTTAAAGGGTAAGGGGACAACTCCAGTGGTGAGGGAGGAGTGGGTTATGAGTGTGATGAGAGGAGCCAGAGAAGGAGCCGCAGCTTTGACAAGAACGGCAGGAAGGGGGTATAGATGGCAGGTAGAAGTTATATATATATATAATAAAACAGCTGAACAATTTTACTTTATTTACCACCACCCAATATAAAGTTTATGCCACAGTTGCCCAAAATAAACAGCACTGATAATTAACTAAATCGATTTAATATTTCTGTTATGGTTAATACACAGTATGCAGAAGCTCTTTTACAGAAATTATATTTTAAATGCCATAATAATTTTGATCCATGATTTTTCAAATTTACGGTTTTACAAAAAAAAAAGACAAAAACAAAAAAAATTAAAGCTCATTATTATGTCTTGATTTAGATTATAAATTATAGTCATTCACTTGAAATTTCTGAACAAAATAAAAATAGTGGTTGAATGTTTTGCTTGAATTACTGACTTCTCAGAGCAGCTTAGTGAGCCGCTCCAATGTGGGTACAAAAAGTGAATTTAGTTTTGAAACTCCTCATTCCTGTTCAAAATGTATGTATGTCCATTCTAGTTTTTATGAGATGTGGTCTAATACATTTGTTAAGCACTGTATATATACACATATCTTTATTAATACCAGTTGATGTGGTATTTTATATTGTTGGAAAGCCTGAATGGTGACCTTTACAAGAGGCACAACTTGTAAGAATTGTGCATTTGTAGAACAAGCAGCACAGCTAAACCTGTGGGTACCCCCCCAGAATAAATGTGTCAAAATCCCAAACTGGTGCTCTGATGCAGAGTGTGAGTGTTACATGGGATCAGCACAGGTACCATTTCCAAACTTAGGACCAAGTTCTGTGGGACCAGTTCAGTCAAAGAGGGACAGAGACAGTTTGATTTTTTTATTTCAAGGTGCTGAAAAAGTGAGGATATATGGTTAACACTTGTCTTAGGCTGTACACGTCTATCTTGTGTTTGAAAACAATGCAATAGCATCATTGGAGCTCAGGTGGGAACAGCAGACATTTTAAAATATGAAAATAAATGGTCTGGCACAGATGTAAAGAGTTTGTGACAAGTCTGAAACACAGTGGTACACAATCTGCACAATATTCAAATGATATGCTTTGTAATATGTGCTGAAATACACAACAAAAAAAAATAAAAAATAAATGGCTTTTAAAATAGTTTAAGTGTCATGCACGAGGCCATTCTTAAGTAGTGTTTTAAACCCAGTGGGAGAAAAGTTGTGAGGTCAAATCAGACTGCGAGGGTTTGACCTGCAGTAACAAAGTGAACTGAATGAGGGGGGAGTTTTGCTGCTGATGCTGCTGAGCCCCAGGGGAGGCGTCAGCAAGGCCTGACATGTGGACAGGTCGTGGTTTTGAAGGTTAATGGAAACGTACGATAAACACATCTGAAAACAGAGAGTGGCTGCTTCAGTTCTGTGGTGTAACAGCAGACGTGACAGAGAGCAGGTATGAAAATGTGGTTAAACTGTTAAACTATAGTCACAGCTTTTAAAAAAAACATAAACACAATGTGGTTATGCTGAAGATGATAAATAAAGATTAGTTTATAAAGGTTTGTATGGTTGATGCTATTCTTTGAATTGCACAATGGTCACACTATGACACCTGTTTTTCCATCCACCTATTTTAAATCAGTCATGAAGATACTGAAAATTATTTTATGATGCTGAAAATCTAATGTACCTGTGCCTGATTGTAAAGTTTGATCTGTAATTATCTATTCATCATATTATTAACCCAAGGCTATATTAAAGGTAAACCAGTAAAATTTAAGGCACACCATGCAAAATAGCCTTTAACATGTCAAATTATCCTGTAAGTCTTGACAAGTTCCTTTTTTTTATATTTCAAAATCTGACAAACATTTACTTTTTTATTATTCAAGAAATTATTCAAAATTTTGCTGAAATTAATAAAATTACCAACTTCTGTACAACAAGAATTTTTTTTTTCAATTAGGTATACTTATGAATGGAAAAGACACCAGACTGATTATTCCATTCATTCAATAACTCTGGTAGCATTAACAGATTGTGCTCTGTTTATGGCTCATTAAGGTTTTTTTGTTTTTGTTTGATCCAGTCCGTTATTTGCAGCTGTTTACTGAAATTTTGCACACACAGATTTTGCACACTTTAAGACTACAACTGCAAGAGTTAATGTGCTAATGATGCAGGAGCTTGTTGTTGTGTTAATGTTTGACACGTTCGTGCTTTTGAACTAATTGTTGCTCATATACGTGTGTGTATTCTGTGTATATGCATCGCTTAACAAATGTATGAGACCACCTGTCATAAAAAATAGAAAAACAAAGATCATATAAATCTTTCAAAAACTTGATAGAAATGGAAAATTATTATCTTATTGGACATACATTTTCAACAAAAAAGAAGAATTTACAGCTGAATTCACCTTTTACACCCGATGTGAGACGGCTCACCAGGCTCCTCTGAAAAGTCAGAAAATATTAAGCTGCACATTCAATCACTAAAACTATTTTTTTTTGTTTTAGGAACACAAGTAAATAACTGTAATTTGACGTCTTAACTAAGAAATAATAATGTGTTTTACATTTCTTTTGTTAAACATTCAATTTGAAAATGTATGGATAACAATAGTAATTATATTTTATCTTTAAAAATATAATTTCAGACAAAGAGATTCTACATAATGGTGTATAAAAAGATACAGAAAAATAAAAATGATTTTGAAAAATGCTTTTAATTATTTAGCACAGCTGTGGAATAAACCTTAGATTGGGTGGTGGTGTAATAAATTTGTGAAGCACAACACACACACACACACACACACACACACACACACACACTATATATATATATATATATATATATATATATATATATATATATGAAGAACACCAAGTCTCCACTTTGATCTGTGGCAATTTATGTACTTCAAAAACAATGTTAAACAAGTAAAAAAGAAAAACATTTTATTCTCTTTCCATAATTTTGTATTATCCTTTAAATAGAACATAAATAGAATCAGTTGTGGTTTTGTTAGCAACTCACAATAACAACCCGTCAGATTATTTTCAGACAGTATGAACTGAATTGATAGTGATGCACACTTTTCACAGATATTTGACAGGTATTACATTCATAAATAAAAATACAGCTGTTAGAAATAGTTGCTAACCACAATGCAGAAGCTGACCCAGAGTAAACTCATGTCCCAGGTTCATCAGTCTTACACAATGTTTTATGAAAAAAACAGGGTAAAAAACAGTAAGTAACATGAAAATGGTAGGCTTTATGATTGTAATATATTTTGGTTAGGTAATGAAAAAAAATATATAATGAATTTAAACTATTTGTTGCATTTTTTTGACTGAAGAACAAAGATATCGAACTTCATCGTTATGAAATGACAAGTCAGTCATTGCCAGGGTGAGCGTTGTGTTTGTCTGGGCATTGTTACCCTGATATCTATCTTAAAAAATTACATATCAGTAATATAGCATTACATTACAAGTGTCTCCACTCCTTCAGGAGAAGTAAAGTTGATTTTAAAGTTGTAAGAAAAAGATTATTACAGGACTGACTGAAAAGCTTTTGAGAATTTTTTTTTTTAAAGTGAGCAATGCCGATTGGCACTCAGGCCCTGTCCACATGAAGATGAAAACAGAGTCATTAAAAGAAAAAAAAATACACAGCATGTTTAATGAAATGCGTCCATTCATATGGAAACACAGAAAATGCTGTGGTATATATGCCAGACCTGTATGTGGCACTGCAGTGCTGCCACAGAAATACACCAAAACCAAGAAGAAGACCTGGAGCATGTGCAGAAAACATGAACAGGATGTAAACAAACTCTGGCACATGTTGTTCTTCATGGCTCACGTGGTCGTAGAGGAGCAGGTGACTTTGCTCTAAGAGTCATAACAGGCTCAGGAGCTTCTGCAGCACAAACTCGACATTATTCTGCCATTGTTTCTGTTGTTGTCGGGGTTTCGCACATGCAGTTTAAAGAAGAGGTGGGACTATGGTGTCATCATTTCTGAAAACATCTGCACTGTTGTCCACATGGAAACGCAATGTCAGCGTTTTCACATTACCCGCTCTGGGACATGTTTCATAAAATGCTGTATCTGTGTGTACAAAACACTAAAAACACTTGTGTGGTTACACTTTAATTCGACTCAATGTGGACAGTCCCTGAGACTTCTACGTGAATATGACACAATATAATAGACAGAGATCATTTCACTACTGTATTGTATAATAGATGCCACCGTCTTCCAATAAACTGTGCTTCTGTCTTCTACTGGACCTGTTTGATCCTGGAAGTGGAAAAAGAAAAGAAAACATTATCATCCATGTTTGTATTCAGATTGTAAGAAGTTTAATGCAGTGAATACGTCATTTACTTGCAGATAGTCATGCAGCCAGTTTTTAGTTTTTTTTTTGTTTCTATTATTTCAGTTGCACACTATTACAGCAAGTATGCATGCAAATGCTGGAAGTGTTAATCAGTGTTTTCCCTAATTAGGGTCCTCATCCTAAGGGCAAGGATCCCTACTTGCAGCTTTAATTTGTCTGGTTTTCATGTTTTTTTATGAAGAAAGACGAAACAAAACTTTAGAGGTCACAAATATGGCCGTAAAATTAAATCACAATATGTTCAAGAAAATCTGAGATGATTTATATATCACATTATTATTAAAACAATACTATGCAACAACTTATGCTGATTGCAACTTACAGAAGCAGTATTTATAAATGCAAGCAAATGAAGTTATTATTTTATCCTCATTTTTTTTTCTATGACCCTAAGTCAACAGACTTTCCAATCAGTATCTGTTTATTTTACAGTGTTTCCTGCAGGACGTTAGTCTGCTGAGAATGTGGCTGTATAAGATAGACACATATATTGTACTTATTTTCTATTCCTGTCTATCATGATTTTGAATTGATTTTTATGAACCTTGGGTCTGTTAGACGATTCAGTGTGTTTTCCAAATTGACTTTAGAATCTCTATTATCAAACATGTATAGATAGAATTTGAATTTTTGGATAAAGTCAGTTATTTGCATTTATAGGCTTTGAGTATATATGATTCACACTGCTCTGTCTTCTGTCTGTCTTTAACACATAGGGCTCTAATTTCTTAGACCGAGCGCAGGTGCGGTGCACCTGCCCCGTGAGCGCCAACGGGGTGTGTCCAGGGCTTTTTGCAAATTTCTTGCACGGCGCAGTCCGGCACAGCAAGGCGCACCCACGCCTCCGTCCCTCCCACAAGTGGCAGAGAGGGAGGAGAGAAGGCATGAGTGGGTTTAACACAGCCGAGTGTGATCTTCACCAATCAAATGAACACTTCTCCTCGCCTTTAAATGCACTGCAGGCGAGGCACAGTGACAATTTCACCTTGGTGGCGAAGAAGGTCAGAGCCGCTGTCACTTTTAGAGCAACTGGGAGAGCGCAGGGGCCACCGGGCCGCGCATCGGAGGCACACGATGCGCCTCACTGTGTGGACCACCTCACGGGACAGATGTAATCTGTTCCTGTGCCATAACAGGAGTACAAAATTAAGTGATAATTACATTTAAACACAGCAGCAGGCTAATCCATTCATCATGCTTGTGATCCACCTGCATTCCTGGTCCGTCATCACCAAACAGCAGAACCTTTGGTGAAATATTCCCCCCGATATCTCCTCCTCATCCTCCTTGCAGTAATGTACTCCATCTTTTTAGTTCACGTTAAGAATAAAGATTAAAACAGAGAAATATGGGCAATCACAGGTAAATCCTTAAGACACCGAGTGACTTACGTTTATTCAGCGAGCGTCTCTCTCTTTTTTCTTTTCTTTTGAATTTCATGAGATGAGAGAAGTCGGATACTCCGTATCAGATGATGTGGCTGTTTGTGGTTGGCTGAGAGATGTGAACTCATTAGTTAAGACAAACGTCTCTGATCTGACATCAGATGTGACGGGACAATTAACATAGATACAAATGTATGTGCTGGTTCAGACGGTTACATTAAATAGTGGTTGCTGTGATTGTTTATTGCATTGAAATGTGCCTGACACTCTGGATACCTGCCTGTGAGGTTTTGGTGACGTGTGCGCACTGTGTGCCTGTCAGCCAAATTACCACTGCACTGGATGTGCTTCGCCTGCGCCAAGAATAGACCAGGTTGGAGCTGGCGAGCTTTCAGCGCACCTTCCGCGCGTTTTTTGGCACGAAATTGTCACTGCGCTAAGCTGAATCTGTCGACACCTCCCCCTGGTGTGTCGCCACACCCATCTCGGCGCAGCCGGTCTACCAAATTGACAAATTGGGTGCGCCAGACAAAATTACCATTGTGCGGGGTGCACCAGGCTCTGCCACCCTGCGCTGCGCCAGGAAATTAGGGCCCCTTATGTGTAATAGTAATATAAAAATTACTATCTGATATTTATTTCCTTTCTTACAGTATGATGGGATATGGTGGCTGTTGGGTTTTTGTGAAGATTTAATTTGGCAGTTCAAATGTGTTTATCTAACTGTGCTGATAGCTCTTAGGTTTTTTTCCAGAGGAGTTTGTTGAGCCAACCTCCCATCAGCTGATAACATTCATTTTCTTGGTCTGCTTCTGTTGTATCTCTCTGTTCAAGACCAGCCTTCTCACAGTGATGCTGATGAAACAATAGCCACAGTCACACAAATACCCATCCTCTTTTTAGTTGACAGCTTGGAGAGGTGACCTTGAGGGTCAGACTGCAGTGTTTAGTAAACATCAGAAGTGACCGTCATCTCCCTCCTTAAGCAGCACGTGTTGGGCCTACAGAGCAACACATGCACACGTCAAAGCTGCACTGATGAATACCTGCCAGCTGGGCTCTACCTGAACTTTAGAGTTCATTGTCTTATTGGGTGCATCAGCCTGCAGTCTATTCAGATTACAGCCCTATAATTACTCAACAGGGTATAAAGTCTGTCAACAGAAACATATTCCTTCATCTTTCTGTTCAATCAGTGATCATATTCTGCTCAAGTCTTGGTGACACTGATGATCCACATGAGAACTTTGGCTTTAATTCATCAATTTCAATGAAAAGATATCTTTATTATTTGGTAAGTTAATACCGATCAAAAGCAAAGAAAGAATTACAGGTGTTTTCCATGAAATACCTTTTTCAAATCTGAAGCTTTCTTGGTTGTAAGTGACCATATCATACTCCAAATCACTGTCAGCACTTGGTACTGAAACAAAGAAAAAGGCAGAAAATTCATGAATTCAAGACAAGTTTTCATGAAACATGATGAAGAAAATGTTTTTAAGAATTATAACTGGCTAATTAAACAGAATCATTTTACCTTTATTCTTCCTCGGTTTCTTCACAACAGCATATGTATCCTGCTGTAGATCAGCATCACTGTGCTCTGCTGAGGCTGGAAGAATCACAACAACAGAAATGATCCATCTGAGCAACAATCATTTTAGAGAAGTTATAGAGTATGAGCAAGAAACACTCACTGGCCACTTTATAAAGTACACCTGATCATCTGTTTGTGAAAACAAATGGCTAATCACATGGCAGCAGCTCAATGCATTCACATAAGATGAGGTGGTTGAGACAAACTGAGCTTCAGAATGAGGGAAAATGTGATTTAAAAATAAAAATATCTTCTTGTTTTCATATACTGTGCACACAAGATTCACTCTGTCAGAGATTCTCTACAAGGGCTCCTGTCACTCCAAAGCTTTCCTCGTCACATGGGTTACATGGGATATCAGTGTGGACCAAAACTACTGAGGAGTGTTTTCAGCACCTTGTTGGATCTATGCTAAACACAATTAAGAGAGAACTGAGGGTGAAAAAGCCCAGTGCTAGCAAGGAACAAAATGGCTAGTGATCGAGAGAAGATCAGAAACAGAAATGGCAGACATACTCACAAACTTTAGCTGCATCTGAACAATAAACAGAACACTTTAATTAACAATAAAAATCTCAGTATGTTTTGTTTACGACTGTCGGAAACAAACATTTGCTTTCCATGTAGCCCATAACCCTCTGAAATTTACTCACCAAACACTAAATCTGACCACAACTGAAGCTTGGCCGGTGTTAATTTTGGGCCCTGCTCATCATCTGAACATTAAACATGTTACTTTTATTAGTTGAGGATTAGCATGTGAGTGTGACTCTGTGGAAATCAGCACTAAGCTCTTTTAAAGTGTCCAGTATAAGTTATGTGAACAAAGATTATGGTTGTGGAAATATTTGATGGTTGGTAGTACCTGTCACTGAGTATATCTTATTCACTCTGCCCCTTTGTCTGTTATTTATTCTGCAGTTTTGTGCTCCACAAACAGTTAACAGCTACTGTTTAAATCTCTCATCTCCTGAAGAAAGCTTTAAAGAATTCAGCAAAAATGGCACGTTTGGTTTTACTGACCTGTTTGACCTTCACTTGAGCGGGAACTTGGAGTTGATTTTCGAGATACTGGATGGAACAGCAGATAAAATGTTATTAGAAGAAATAAGAACTTAGACCTAAGTCTTTCAAATCAACAAATGATCAAAAGTGGAAGAGTAACTTTAGCAGAAAGACAAAAACATAATTTATAAAGTAAATCAACATTTAAGTCAGCTTTGAGTTATCAAGTCTTGACTGGCCGTGAACAGAGAACTAAATTTACATAATGAATGTACTTAAACACACTTTTGGAGTATCTGTACTTTACTTAAGTATAATTTTATGGGGGGAAACTTTACTGCTACTCATTTACATTTCACCTCCATGTTTTATAAAAATTTCTGCAAATTGTTATTTCATAGAGACATTTATAGAGATAATTCAAACAGACATTAAACTGTATTTGTGTCTTTATCTACGCTGTACCTGTGTTATGTCATGTTCCTATGATGGCACACAGGATGACACACTCACATAACTTTAATCAAGCACTTCAGTTTGACTTAAGCTGTGGTAAGAAGGATGATTCTCCACCTAAACACTTGTTTTCAAGTTGGAACACGATTTATGTTTTTTAAAAGGGGGAATTGGGAAATGGCTTCTATTCTGCAGAGCTCCAAGCAAATTCATTAATTACTCCAAGTGACAAAAAGTCAAAGACTGGTAAAAATAACAGAAAAAAATAATGTAGCAGCATAAGTAGAGAGTGATACAGGTAAGCGCACTACAATAATGAAATTATAATAACAGTATTAACAACAATTAAAATTCAAGAATAAATTAAATCTAAACATCTTTTTTATTTTACAATTAGTTTTATCACCAATATTTGGTTCTTTTCTTACATCAGCATGTGTTACGAGGGTTTTCATTTTTCAATTGAATTTTCTGTCTATCCAGCATTATTTTCATCACTGTTATTGTCACGATGCATTCTTTACATTCAGCTCTTAACATTTTTTTTGCCCTGACTTTGTCTCATTTGTCTGCTCATGTCAGTGTTAATTTCTTGCCCTCATCTGTAAACAATCAGGTGTCTCTCCCTGGTTACTTTAGTCTAACACAGAGCAGCAGATCGTAACATCACTTGTTGTCATAAATGAGTTAAACATTTGAGCCCTGCTGTTTTTTTGTTTTTGTTGTTGTTATTGTCTTTTTCATTAACTCAACACCTGCCTGCTTTGTTCTGGATGTGCTTGTTTCTCATGTCTTTTTCAGAGGGTTTGGAAATGAAAAATCTTTTGCTTTAATTGTTCGAACCATTTACTATGTACAAACTTGGTCAGGGGCCACACTGCGTATGCCAGTACTCACACTGTCTCTATGATCAGGATCATATAGACAGTGAAAAGCTATGATGAATGCAAACATATCTCATGGTTCAGTTCTGTCTCCTATGTTATTTACAGATGCGGACAAAATTGTTGGTACCCTTCTGTTTAAGAAAGAACCACAATTGTCTCTGAAATAGCTTCAAACTGGCAAAAGTAAGAAATAAATAAATAATTACTGAAAATCAACAAATGAAAATCAGACATTGCTTTTGAATTGTGGTTCAACAGAATTATTATTAAAAAAAAAAAAAAACTAATGAAAGTGGCCTGGACAAAAATGATGGTACCCTTATTTAATATTTTGTTGCACAACCTTCTGAGACAATCACTGCAATCAGGTGATTTCTGTAACTCTCAATGAGACTTCTGCACCTGTCCACAGGTATGTTGGTCCACTCCTCATGAGCAAACTGCTCCAGCTGTCTCAGGTTTGAAGGGTGTCTTCTCCAGACTGCATGTTTCAGCTCCTTCCACAAATGTTCAATAGGATTTAGATCAGGGCTCATAGAAGGACACTTCAGAATAGTCCAATGTTTTGTTCTGAGCCATTCTTGGGTGTTTTTAGCTGTGTGTTTTGGGTCATTATCCTGTTGGAGGACCCATGACCTGTGACTGAGACCAAGCTTTCTGACACTGGGCAGCACATTTGGCTCCAGAATGCCTTGATAGTCTTGAGATTTCATTGTACCCTGCACAGATTCAAGACACCCTGTGCCAGATGCAGCAAAGCAGCCCCAGAACATAACTGAGCCTCCTCCATGTTTCACAGTAGGTACAGTGCTCTTTTCTTTGTATGCTTCATTTTTGTCTCTGTGAACATAGAGCTGATGTGACTTACCAAAAATCTCCAGTTTTGTCTCATCTGTCCGAAGGACATTCTCCCAGAAGCTTTGTGGCTTGTCAATATGCATTTTGGCAAATTCCAGTCTCACTTTTTTATGATTTGCTTTCAACAGTGTTGTCCTCCATTAAGTCCACTTTGGCTCAAACAGTGACAGATGGTGTGATCTGATACTGATGTACCTTGACCTTGGAGTTCACCTCTAATCTCTTTGGAAGTTGTTCTGGGCTCTTTGGTTACCATTCGTATTATCCGTCTCTTCAATTTGTCATCAATTTTCCTCTTGCAGCCTCGTCCAGGGAGGTTGGCTACAGTCCTGTGGACCTTAAACTTCTGAATAATATGTGCAGCTGTAGTCACAGGAACATCAAGCTGCTTGGAGATGGTCTTATAGCCTTTACCTTTAACATGCTTGTCTATAATTTTCTTTCTAATCTCCTGAGACAACTCTCTCCTTAGCTTTCTGTGGTCCATGTTCAGTGTGGTACACACCACCATACCAAACAGCACAGTGACTACTTTTCAGCCTTTAAATAGGCAGACTGACTGATTACAAGCTTGAAGACACCTGTGATGCTAATTACAGAACACGCCAATTTTCAGTCAATTTTTATTTAATATTACTTTTGTCAGTTTCAAGTTATCTCAGCGACCATTTTGGGTTTTTCTTTGTTTAACAGAGGGGTACCAACAATTTTGCCCACGTCTGTACTACCTACACTCATTGTCTTGGACAGAATGACGCTGAACGTTTTTCATTTTTATGCGAACAACACTGTCATTTATTGCCATGCTCCAATGCTATGGCAGAGTTCAGAGGGTGACAGACCTCCTCAAATGGCTTTTAAATATGTGATTGTTTTTCACTGCAGAGCCTGGCTGTTCTCATGGCCATCAGCTTCTTTTGATTGTTCTCATTATTTAGGGCTACAAATATGAAACGCTAGCTTGTGAATTTAAGAAAAAGAAAATCATGTTTTCTAAAAAATAATCATGAAGTAGGATGTGCGGAGGTGTGTTTTTGATCACACTCATGCATTTTGAAAATCTGTTTAGATTGTTAATTAAAAAAGAACTTTGTAAATATCTCATTTTGTAAAAAAAAGTTAGGATCCTAGTGCTCTTACTGAAGTAACAAAGTCACAGAGTAACTTTTACTTCTGTTAGGGCTATATTTGATAGGCAGATCTATACTTTTACTCAATAATTCAAGTTGTGTGCTTTCTCCACAGCTGTTCTTCAACAACAGTTAATCATATGTCTGTCCAAAAATTTTTCAACACAAAGGATAATTAAGTTCATTGCTGTACCTTTATGTTTCTGGCAGAGGAATAGTCCCAGCACCAACAGCAACAGGACTGTTACTGCAGCACCGCTCACAATCCACAGAAGGCCGGGAGGGTGAGACACATGTTGGGGGGGGGGATGAGAGACATGTTGGGGGGGAGGATGAGAGACATGTTGGTCTGGAGATTGAAGCTCTGGAAAGGATTTGTTCCCCATTTTTATGACAGATAGCCAACTCTCTGGTGACTTGCCAGCTTTAATGCTGCATTTGTAGAGACCTTCATCAGATTTGGAAACATTTCTGATGGTCAGCTTGCTGTCATATGTAATCTTGAGAAGGCTATCATCTTTGTAGAATTCAGCTATGTGTAGCTTTTGTGATGTAAGATGTCGACAAGATAGACTGACATCATGTCCCTCTATCACTGGAGAAGCAGGAACATCCAGGATCACATCTCCATCTGTAAAACATTAAGATATTAGGATAAGTGAACACTGTATCATTGTATTGAAGAGTAGATTTGATTGGCTTGAATACTGTTTTAAGTTTATTGGACTGATCATTCCTATTTGCACTTGAGATTAAATGTATTTATTATGTCATGATAAATTTCAATATAAAAACTTTCATTGTCTAAGTTATTCTTAGTAATTAAAAATGTTAACTTATTATATGTCTTGAGCAGTGAGTCCAAAATTTAACTTCCACCCCCGCTCACAGACAAAAATGCTACATCTGAACTCTTGATTTATGGTTGAGGCATGTTATTTATACAGCATTTGAACAGCTGATTTTTTTCAGCTGAAAATTTTGGTGAAAGTACATTTCTGGGGTCAATTTTGCAGTACTCAACACAGGTCGGGTATCTAAAGCAGAGAAAAACGTTGTACTTGTGGAGTAGGACGTTCTCTGACGTCAGACTGACTTATCATAGACGGATTTTAAACTTTCTTTAACATAGATGTAACTCTGCTGTTAATGCCAAAAGACTTCCAGCTCATTCTGTTATTGAATCTGTCAAGGTCATCTTCTCAAGTTCAGGTTCAGACTTGTTCAGCCTAGGTCCACCCATCTTTTCATAGAGTGCCTTATGGAGGCATCATCAAATGTTTGCCAGTTGCATTCACCATCGGCAATGAAAATCCACAAACAATAGTGCAAACTTGATCCATTTTGTGTTAGGTTGACGTAAGTTTTTGTTAGTTATGGGTGTGATGTGTAGAGTTGTCAAACACTGACTGTTCCATAAGAGGAGTTCACTGGGCCAGAACTATAATCTGGACATTAATGAGATGCTACTTCTCTGCTGTAGGTCCACTGATGTTCACTTAACTACGAGCAGGCAGGCAACAACATTTGCCACCAAGGATGAACGCACCTGTAACTGAGGGTAGTGAAGGTAGGTGGAGGTCAACTCTTGCTGATGTTCACAAGCGTGTAAAATTTGTTTGTGTTTCTGATGAACATCAGCAACATAAGCCCAACTGATAATTACTGTACACAGAACTAAGTAAACAGAACCAGCCTTAGCTTGACACAGTTTGACAATTTTTTTATACGTTGGCAAAAGTTGGCCAAAATAGTTTTCATGTGAATGAAGCTTTAACAAAGAACTGCCCCAACCACTGTTTCAAAAACGTGTATAAAATGATCCTTGTCAATCAGAGCCATGTTCTTTGTAAGGCCAAGTTATTATGGATCATTTCAATATTTAACATCAGCAAGAATCTGCCTTGTTGGAAATATGCAGTGATCCTAATAAAAAGGATCATTGAGAAAACTTTGCTGTTTATGGATAAGGAAAAGGCAAACATATTATGAGAGAAAATGTCATGTCTAAAATGTCCATTTATATTGTTTATGTTTATAATCCTTGCAGTGTAACAAGTCAGTAAATAATGATCCACTCTTTTGTTGACTGGTTGAATTTTTCTTTTGTATTTTGGTTGGTAAGTTTGATCTACTCACCTGTGACAGTGATGTTGACGGCATTACTTGTTTCTCCGTCTGCATTTTCACACCAGTACTTTCCACTATGACTGCCTTCAGCAAAGGAAATTTTATAGACTGGTGTAGATTGGTCATAACTGTGAACACTGGTCTGGACTTTTCTGAAGGGCTTTAGCATCACCCTCCATTCAGTCAGTCCCATGATTTGTTCACAGCTTATGTTGATTTTGTCATAACGAAAGAACTGCAGCCTGTCTGGAGTAATACGTGGTTGGGAAGCTTCACCTAAGAAAGAGCCAGAGGGGAAAGAGGTAGATTTAGCTGGACTGGATTATTCATGAGTAATGAAACAAATATTCATTTAAACTGGCAGTATCAAATGAAAACAAGTTATATTGAATTATTTTATGAACTTAGTTTGGTTGAACATATATATATATATTAATCGTTTTCCTGTGAAACTGTGGTCACATTAAGCTTTAATTTGTTCAAGTGTACCTAAAATTAAGGGGAAAATCAAGACTATTTGTATGGACTGTGGAAAATGCATTTAATTGCTGTGTGAATGAGAGAGTACTAAGAATGCACAACACTGATTTTTTGGGGGATATGCTGATATTTTTAAACTAATTTTTAACTTTATGAAAAGTCAATATCAATATATAGCTATGTTTTTCAGTTAAAAAAAGCTTATTTCCTCTTTGAAAAGCTACAACCAGCACTGACTATCAATGATATTTGTGGAACCTACCATCAGTTTGAACAAAGTCGCTCTGTGTAACCTGTGCAACCAGCAGAACCATCACGACCATTACTGAGAGAAAAACATTGAGAACTGTGGTTGGTCTGTGCTCAATACTGAGAACAAAAAATTACAGATAAAAGAAGAGCCTGTACTTACAAATATTGATGCAGAGAGCTGTGAAATCCATGATGCCTCACGGCTGACTGATGCAGTCTAACAGACCTACAATACAAGACCATATCAGTCTCAACTTCCTCTTCCTGTGTGATCTGTTTCTGATATTCACACAGCATGTTTGACCGAATGGCTTTTAATATCAATGTGAAACAACTTCTAGGGTAAAAATAATTTCCTCACTGGTTTCATAGAAGTACAAGTGTAATTAGCATGCTGAGCCTAGTGACGGATGGAAAAATACTGTTACCTCTTCTAGAGGATGCAGTAGTTTCAGTGTTGGTCTGTGCATTTCTAAAATACAGTCAGCACTGATACTGAAGCAGCACCTGAATTTTGATGCAGGCTTGAAGAAACAACACAAACATTACTCAACATTGTTCAGACATGTTTCAGATCTCTCACCAGAATGTTCCCTATTCATGTGAAGAAACCCCAACCTCTCATAAAGAGTCCAGCACAATGTTAGTCCCAAAAGGCCGGGGTAAAGCTGCAACAACCACACAACCACATTATTTTAGGAAAGTGGAGCTATAGGGTCTGTATGAAATCTCTGTTTTGAAGGGAGCTCATGTTTATGATATACAGTGTAGCCTCATATTAGTCCTGGCTGCTTGTTTTTTGAACATGTGTAAACCTCTGGGATTAGGTTTACTCTCCCTAAGACAGAAAGACTTTTGAATACTGTTTGGCAACTGATTATTTTTTAACTTTGTACATGATTTGGATTGTCTTGAAGTCAACCAGGTCTGGAAATTTTAGTGTTTTAAGTTTGATAAAGAGTGGATTTTTTGGTTCTCTGTAACTTGATGTAGTGGTGATTCTTACTGCTCTTTTCTGATAATATCTGTTAAATATGGGTTCAGTGTGGTCTTGTATGTGTTTCCCCACACTTCCACACAGTAGCTCATGTATGGAAGTATGATGAAGCAGTACAAGGTGAACAGAGATGGCTGATTTAAAAGATCTTTAATTTTATACAAAATTGCAACTGATTTTGGCATTTTTCATTTGACATATTTAATATGAGTTTTCCAATTTAATTTTCATCGATCATCACTCCAAGAAATTTTATTTCAGACACTTGCTCTGTTTCTACATCACCGATCATGATTTCATCATTTGTTTGCGTTGATCAGGTCCCAAATATCATATATGTAGTTTAACTGGAGTTCAGAGTGAGTTTATTTGAATCAAACCAACTCTTCAGCTTTTCCAGTTCATTGCTCACTGTATTCAAAAGTTTTTCCAAGTTGTCCCCACAGCAAAGTAAGGTTGTATCATCAGCAAACAAGACTATCTTAGTATAGCAGGAGACTTCAAAGATATTATTATTGTACAAAATAAACAATAATGGGCTTAGAGGTGCTGTTGGTAGGATTTTGCTAGCCAATGCTAATTTTTTTTGTGTTCCATTTAGATCAAATGTTGAAATATCCATTGAGATCCCTTTATGAGAGCAGTATAACTGCACTAGTGCAAGATCTCTGTGTTTCCATCTGTCTCTGTTATGAGCTGTCAAAAATTTTCGACCGCTCCAGGTATCTTTGACCAATCAGAAGAGCCCCTGAGGCTCCTATCCAGATTGGTCGAGGGGCGTCCCTTCGTCCTTCATCTTGATTGGTTCTAAAGCTGGGTGAACGCGCATGAGGAAGAAGAAGACAACAACAAATCTCGTACCATGGCGGACAGAAATAATCCAGCGGGCAATGGGAAAGTGCCGATTCCACTTATGCCCCAGGCAGCTTCCACCAAAAAGACAAGGACCGTGGAAATGCTTACCGAAATGTGAGAGTACAAGAAGGAGGAGGACCGTGTGCGAAATAAAACAAGAATCAATGTCGGCGTTGCGTTCGAGAGGTGGAGGACCCTTCGGGATCTCAAGGTTTCAAATCTGATGCAGAGCTAGCTATGCTTCTGTTGGACAGACTGTTTTCCTCTTATGTTGTTTTGCAACGTGCGATGTATTACTCAGTTTTATAATATAAAACAATCAAATATGTTTAGATTCCGTCTTAGACGAGTACCTTATTGGCATGTACTTTATACGTGAAAGCACAGCCTGTTTCCCTCATGGGGCTTTGTAACCTCAGTATCAGACATTGTCGCAGCAGTTGTGTTGCTCGTTGTTGAGAAGCCTTTCGGTAAACAGCTCACTGTACTGGAGTGTTTTTGATACCAGCGGTCAAAATGTCGCGTTAGCGGGCACAGTTTTGTGGGAGGGGCTAAACTCGTGTGAGGGAGTGATCTTAGAGAAAACAGGACGGGAGGGGCTGTGCTGGTTTTTTAATCGCCATCTTAGCTGGCTGTGTGCCAAAATCTTACCAACAGCACCTTCAACACTGATTCCTGTGGAACAATTTGTCTTCCTCATTTATGATTTGACCCTCTGCCTGATTTGAACATACTGATACCTGTTATTTAAGTACTTGTGAGCCTAGTGAGTGCTACTCCTCTTATTCCATACTTCTGTAGTTTTGTTATCAATATTTCATGGTTGGCTGTGTCAATTTTTCTTTTTAAGTGCAGGAAAGCTCCCACAGAATATTTTTTATTTTCAACGGCAGTAGTTGTCTGTTCTACTAAATCTGTGAGAGTCATTAAAATGGTCCTGTTCTTTTGAAATCCATACTGTTGGTCATACAGTACATTGTGTTTCATTATGAAATCTTACAGGCTGGAGTAAAATATTTTCTCAAGTACTTTAGAGAATTGTGGCAACAGAGATATTGGCCTGGAATTGAAGAGCATGTGTTTCTCACCTGATTTGTATATCGGTGTTACTTTTGCAATTTTCATTTTGTTTAGGAAGACACCTGTAGCCAGGGACTGATTACATATGTAAGTAAAGTGTTTGACCACACAGTCTATGATACGTTTGAGCAATGACAGGTCAATATTGTTACAGTCTGTTGATTTCTTTCTTTCAAATTATCTGACAATATTAATGATTTCTTTTTTATCAGTGCCTCTCAAAAACACCGTCTCCTTTATATTTTTACTGGTAATTTCATTTCTATTTCGGTGATTGATATTTTGTTTGCAAGACTTTGACCAACACCAACGAAAAAGTTGTTGAATTCATCTGCTATTTCTGTTGATTCATTCACACTGTTGTTTTTTCCTGTTTAGGATATAGTTAGTGTATCCTGATCCCCCAGACCTATTTCTTTATATCTCATACAGAATTTGCCATGTATTTTTTATTTATTTTTGTTTTCCTCCAGCAGACTACTGGGGTAGAACCGTTTCTAATAATTCTTGTTTATTTGTTCTTGTATGTCCTGTACATTTGTTCAGCTTCCTTAGTTCTCCTCTCGAAATATTCTTTGTATAACATATTTTTCTTCCTACATGCATTTAATATTTCTTTACAAGGCTTTTCACCTGCTTTTTGGTTTATTTTTTCCTTTCCAGAGGACATTGTTTTTCATAAAGATGAGTCACAATAGACAAAAACATATCATATGCTTTTTCAGTGTCCTCCACATAATCTTTTCCCCAGTCTTGGTTAATGAGATATTTTTTTCAAAGAATCAATAGCTTGGTCAGTTTTGTATCTGGTTACTTTGTAGGTAGCAGTGTTTTTTGTTGTCTCTGTGCAGCTCTAGATGATTGCAAACACTGGCAGATGATCACTTGTGTCATTTATCACAAGCCCATTAATTATCTTCATGTCAATTACATTTGTAAAAGTATCATCAATAAGTTTGGCACTATGTGTTGTTATTCTAGCAGGATACAAGCAAATGCTGTACATTGAATTTATGAAATCACTGGTATTTTTTTTATTCCTGTGGGTTTAACGGGTCGATGTTAAAGTCCCCACAAACAAATAACATTTTGTATTTTACCGTTCCATACATTCCTGCCATTTGTTCTTTAAATGTATCAATACATGACCCTGGAGTTCTGTAAACACAGCTTAATATGATATTTGTGGATTTCTTTTTTTGTATTTCCACTGTGACGCATTACATTACATTATCTATTGTCAGGGACATCTTGTCAGAGGTGGAGCTTGTCAACAGGCAAAGCAGTCAGCTGCTTAGGGCCCCAGACCACTAGGGGGCCCCCAAGGGCGGACAAATTTTACTCCATAGTAATGTCTTATAATAATGCATCTGCAGTGACCTACCCCATTAACCCCATCAAACAACCAGTGGTCAAATTGCAATGACATCTTTGACAGATACCTCCCTAAAGGGGCCCTTTTGTCATCCCTGTGGTAAAAACACACCAGAGCTGCAGCTATTTTTGGCTGATTGTATTCTGGATTACCTGTACTGCTATATCGCAATATGTGCATGGATTAAAGTTCTCATGCCTGCTGTTGAACAGTGCAGCGCACAGTGAGAGCAGTCTACTGCACTCAGCAGCCACATCTGAAACAGGATCAGAATGTAGAATTTCTTTCAGCTCAATATCATCACTTTAAAAACAATAAATGACTTCATTTAGTGATTTTGTTAGTTAACAGTGTTATGAAATGTACAATATCACTTCCTTGAGCCTTTTCCTGAATGACTTCTCAACATCATTATGTCTGTTTTCTGTTTGGTGCAGACATGCCCCCCCCCAAAAAAAAAAGAAAAAAAAAATTCAGTCAAAAGATTATTTTTTGCTTTAATCCCTGTATGTGCAATGTTTTTTCAGATTATTTATGAATATGTTTAATGTTTCTCAGATGTTTCTCCCAAATTTTTGCTTGGGGCCCCAGCACACTCTAGGATCGCCACTGCATCTTGTCAATATGTTTACATGCAAATTGTTTGTCTATAAATATAAAGGCACTTCTCCACCCTTTTTTTGTTGCCTGTTCACACAGTACATCTCATAGCCTTCTATTTGAACAGTGTCATGTTGATCATGATTAAGTCATGTTTCTGACATAGAAATTGCAGTAAATTGTATGTTTAGTTGTCTTAATCAGTTTTGATTTTTGACAAGTTTGAATTTACACACCTGCTATTAAAGTGTATAATTGATATTGCTCCTGATGTTTGTATATCTTTGTTAAATATGTCTTCAGTGTAATATTCACAGTGACTCTTGTATTGATGTAGAAGGTGTTTTCGGGATCAATATCCTTTTCAGCGTTGTTCTTTGTGCTCTGTGAATCTGTAGGTATAAAGTCACGATTTATCCCAGGAAAAATAACAGGGGAAGACCCAAATGCAGATAAACAAAAACAGGCTCTATTCAAAACTAAAAGGGATCAAAAAACTCCAAAAACAACAAATCCTTAATGAAAATTCAAACACAAAAACAGTCCTTAACCAAAAAACTCAAAAGTACAAAACAAGAGTCCCAACAGAAACTACCTTCAAAACTCGGGAGATCATGGGAGAAAACTGGAGAACACTGGAGACAGAGAGACACTGAAGACATGGCACCACGGCAGGAGAAACGGGAATGAGCCCACAAAGACAAGGAGGAGACACGAGGGTTAAATACATGAGGTGATTAGGATAAACGAGAAGCAGCTGGAGAGGAACAATCAGGGATCAGGTGTGACAGGACGAGACAGGAAGCAAAACCCACGACATTAAGGGGAGACAGGAGGACTTTCAAAATAAAACAGGAAATATCAGGACAAGACCAGAAACATGAACAAAATGGGTAACTTGACAAGGACCAAGAGAAGAAGTCAAGAGACACAGGACAAGAGATCGAAACCGGAAATAAGGAGTAGATAATACAAAATAAAACAGGACAAGGAGTGAATAACCAGAACACAAGGAAAAGGCATACAAAATAAAACAGGACCAGCAGAATCATGACATATAAAGTTTCAGTGTTTCAAGTTCATTTGGTGGGTCATTGAAATCACATATATATAAAACTCTTCTCTCACCCACCTCCCATTCTGTTGTGACAGATGAGAAACATCCATAGGAACCATGTGTTTTCATCAAATATATGATTTTAAATTGATACTGTCTCATTCATTACTTTACAAGACCTATATTAATATTCATTAGGTTTTAGTGACCCTTTTTTTTTAGGTTTTTCCACAATTAAATTAAAAGAAATATTAACAACATGATACATCAATCAATAAATCTTTATTTGGAAAGAGCATGAACATAACAAATATCATCTCAAGACACTTTACAAAAAATTAGGTTGATGTCATACTCTTCATTTATGTAAATATTTGATTAAATGTATTGATTTTTCTAAACCATGAATTTTAAAATAGAAAACAAAGGTGGACATGGTAAACTAAAGGTTTTGAGAGAATAAATGTGGTTAGTTGGGTGGTGCTGGAGTTGTTGCCCCATAAACATTTCAAGGGGGAAACAATGAAGTTAACTAATGCCACGAAAAAGAGATAAAAAAAAAAAAAAAACAGGCACTGACAACTGAGGAAACTCTCTCTTGAATTCATGACAAGAAAACAGGAGATCAAGCAAAACAGCTGTCCTGGCTGATCTGATCCATAGGAGCCTCAGTATTTTTGGGAAAAGAGCGTTACCTTTCTCCAATCTCTTTCACCAAACACTGTGTTTGAACTGGTCTCAAAAATATAACTGACAGCATAAAGCATTTCAGGGTTAACAGACACCTGGTTTCTGATTAACGATTATAATCATGGAAACATAAATGACTTTATTGTTGGACTTTGGCCCTGAAGTGTTCTGCCAACTGTAGCGAGGTGACAGGACAACAAGGCAGTTAAGCTGCAAGAAAACTAAATACTTTTACCTCTTTAACAATTGATCTTCAAAATATCAATAATTTCCTCCATTGTTCGTAAAATATGGTCTCTCAAAAACATAAACGTATAGCTCTGTTGTTATGCATAGCATTTGTGTTTTTAATCCAACACTCTTCAAAAGGAAATGTTCCAAACTCCAGTACGACTCAAGAGACGGATGCCACAGCGACTGGTGAGTTAGTCTTGTGCACTTATTCAATAACTGCTGCCTTTTCCCAGGGGTGGAAAGTAAATGTAATCATTTACATTAACTCAAGTTACTATAGCTAGCTAGTTTTTTGTGTACTTGTACTTTTGATTTTTTTGTTTGTGTTCAGTACTTTTACTAGACCATTTTCCATGGTGAATATACTGTGTTTGGTTACATGTGGACCCAGCGCGCCACATTTGAGTACTGAGTAAAATGTGTAAAAGGAAAGGGAGACCAACCAAAGTGTCCAATTGACTAGTGTTGCAAGATCTCTACACTTACAGTCTATTAAAGGGATAGTTCAGTTTTTTTGACGTGGGGTTGTACGAGCTCCATATGGCCACTAAGTACATTAGATGCAGTAGAAAGTTCTCTCCTCTCCCTCAGTTAGCCACAGTCTGTAAGAGTCTGTTACGCAGAACTAGCCGCAAACAGAGAAGTATTGTACCAAATACAAAGGGTATTTTCTCAGCCTACAAGAACTCCAATCAAAAAATAATACCACAGCTTAAGAGTACACTGCCTAGAAATGTTTTTGAGAGCATTAACTGTTTGGAAAAATAAAGTTTATCTGGAACTAACTGACTCACATCACGTATTCCTCCGTGCAGCGCTGAACCCAGTGCAGGAGCTCCCCGCGGACCCAGAGCGTAGTGGGAGCGCACAGCAGACCCAGAGAGCAGCGGGAGAGAACAGCGTACCCAGATCTTTCTATTTCAAACTCAGGAAGACCAGAGCAACGAAAAGTAAGAGGCTTATGTCTGGGCAGAGACAATTAGTTTAGCATGTAGTTTATCTCTTTGTGCTTGTGAGACCTGTCTTGATTTGTGCTGCATTTTTTTTTATTGTCGATCGTCTACTGTGACCAACTCTTAAGTAGAATATCACTGGTTAAAGGACCAATACAAGACCCGTTAGACTTCTGTTTTGCTGGCTCTGCTATTGTGTGGTGATAGTTTAATTATCAACTATAGGTGACGATCTTTCTCAGGGTCTCTCTCTCTCTCTATTTTCTGATCACACACACACACATACACACACACACACCTCCCTCACACCACACAGACCTTAAGGGTGCCGTCCGGTGAGCGCCTAATTTTAAATGAGGTCGCCTCAGTAACGTGTGAGGCTCAAAGACCTCCCCCTTTTCTCTTCTTTGTTCATGTGGTTAGTCGCCATCTTGGCTCTAGAGAGGACAGGACACATCACCCTGCCGCCATTTTGGTTCAAGACACGCCCTCAAGTGACCTCATCATCTCTCTCTCTCTCTCTCTCTCCGTCCTCTCCTTGCTCCACCTACACACACACACACACACACACACACACACATACACACCCACACCCCCACACACACACCCACACACACACACACACACATGTGCTGCATCATTGGTGATTGCTTTTATTGCTGCTGCTGTGATTTGTTGTTGATCATTTATGGTAACACTGCTGGTTGCTGCTGCTGCTGCAGTCATTGCTCTCATTGACGTTGTGGTTATTACACGTTGATTAGTTTTTGTAGTTAGTAATCAATGTTTTGCTTTTGTTAGTTACATTGTAATAGTTTTGTAATAAGTAATGTTATTTTAGATAATAATTACTTTAAATAAACTCTATTCTAATTTAATCTGTGGCTGTTTATGTTTATTGTGATTATACAATTGTGATACTTGCTGGAGTCAAAACAGTCAGCGCTCGAACTATATCCTTTTTCCACACCTTCTGAGACTTTATTCTGGTTTTGTCAATTTGGTTATCGGTCCCTGGTAACAGGGTGGTGCCCCTCAAGTTATTGATCATACTCAATATTTATCATTTTAATCATTAATTTTGGTAATTATTAATATTAATTATTAATTTTTATTATTATTAATATCAATTGCCAACAGCTAAATTGCCCCTGCTAACACACAACACCTCTGTACATTTTAAGTCACTCTGGAGTGTAATAAACCCTGTAAATTATATAAGATTTTATTAGTTTGTGTCTTACCCTTTGATGGGTCAAAAGTGACCTGGCTGAGTTTTTATTATCTAAATCTTTGAAATAAATTAAAATATTCATTCAGTCTTCAAATAACCTTTTTCTGATCATTCTATATCCTTATTTTACTTTTCCCTTCTTACTTTTAAAGAAAAAGACCTTTTTTAATCATTACCCCTCTAATGCACAACACGGGTCAAAAATAACCCATATTAATTTTCTGTGCTATTTCAAGTACGGCTGAATGTTTTTTGTGATATATCGTTGAAACAAATGTATTTTATCAGTAGCTAACTATTACAAGTAAGCCCGTAGTTACTTGTTATTGTTCATCATATTTATTTTCCTTTCCTTACTTTATGAACAATCACACCTTTTGTATTTCTAAATCAACTTTAGACACATGGGTCAAAAATAATCCACATGCATAGAAGTACTTAGTACTAAGTATTTTGATTTTTTTTATGATTGTTCCTACCTTACCTTAGAAAAAATAGATGACAACACTGTAAGACAACTGTAATAAGGTTTAGGGTACCTTGAGAGGGAGAACACATTTGTTATTATCGAGTAAAAGTAATAATAATAATAATACATTTTATTTAAGGGCATCTTTCATGACACTAAAGGTCACCTTACAAAAAGTACAAATACAATTATTTAAAATAAAATCAATATTTTAATGCGTGGGTTCTTACAAAGAAACTTGCTCAGTATTAACTACATCCCATATTTGAAATATGTATATATACACTGCCGGTCAAAAGTTTTAGAACACCCCAATTTTTCCAGTTATTTATTGCAGCTCAAGTCATGCAAGTCCAATGAATAGCTTGTAATGTCAAAAAGGAAAGTGCTTTACTGTCATAGCTTAAAAAAAAGTTTTGTTACACAAAACTGAAAAATTATGTACATTTCAGAGTTATACACAAAGGCCTCTTTCAGGGAACATAAAATGGATTAACAATTTAAAGCTGTTCTGTTGTAATGAAGGTTGATCAAGCCTTGAAAGCTGGCTCTACTAATTCCTACAGGTGTTCCAACTTTTCTTGATTGCTTACAGCCCCCTCTGTCTGCATTAAAGCATACCCTGTGGTACCATACCCTTGTGAGCATCAGCTGAACAGCACTGTACTGCAGAAAGTCAGATGTTGCTACAAAAATGGCAAGAAAAAGGCAATTAACAATGGAAGAGAGACAGACCATCATAACACTTAAAAATGTAGGTCTTCCTTACAGACAAATTGCAAAGAAAGTCAAGGTGTCAGTGAGTACAGTTTCCTTCACCATCAAAAGGCACTCAGAAACTGTGGAAACTCTGACAGGAAGAGGTCTGCAGACCCAAAGCCACAACTAAACCAGAGGACAAGTTTCTGAGAGCTAACAGTTTGTGTGACAGGCGGCTCACAGGACAACAGCTTCAAGCACAGCTTAATAGTGGTCGTAGTAAACAAGTCTCAGTTTCAACTGTGAAGAGAAGACTTTGAGCTGCAGGTTTGACAGGACGAGTTGCAGCAAGAAAGCCATTGCTAAGACGCCAGAATAAGACAAAGAGGATGAAACACCGCCATTGGACTACTGAAGACTGGAAGAAGGTACTATGGACTGATGAATCAAAATCTGAAATCTTCGGTTCATCACACAGTATCTTTGTACGCCGTCGAGTAGGTGAAAGGGTGATCCTCAGTGTGTGACATCAACTGTCAAACATGGAGGAGGAAGTGTGATGGTCTGGGGCTGTTTTGCTGGATCCAGGGTTGGTGACTTGTACAGAGTGAGAGACACCCTGAACCAAAACGGCTACCACAGCACCATGCAGTACCCTCTGGTATGTGCCTGATTGGTCAGGGGTTCATCCTACAGCAAGATAATGACCCAAGACATCAGTCCAAGCTATGCCAGAACTACTTCAGGAACAAAGAACAGGATGGTAAGACTGAAAACATGGAGTGGCTGCACAGTCTCCAGACTTGAACCCCATCGAGCTGGTTTGGGATGAACTGGACAGAAGAGTAAAAGCAAAGCAACCTACAAGTGCCACACATTTATGGGAACTTCTGCAACAGACGTGGGAAGAACTTTCTGAAGAATATTTGATTTCTGTTGTAGGAAGAATGTCTCGAGTGTGTTCAGCTGTTATATCTGCCAAAAGTGGCTACTTTGATGAGTCAAGAGTTTAGGATACATTTTGGCCTAAAAATATATTTCATGATTTCTTTTTGCTTATTTGTACTATGCTTTCATTTCAGAGTGCAATGAGACATCAAACTGAATACTATTCAGTAAAAAACTGGAAAAATTGGGGTTTTCTAAAAGTTTTGACCGGTAGTATGTGAAGAAACAACATTATTAGATTTTTGTTTCATATTAAAAGGATTGTTTTTAAATGAATACACAATCAGACTTTGAATAATCTTAATCTTAACATAAATTAATAGAATGAAATATAAGAATCAGGATAATGGTATTTATTGCAAGGTACATTTACACAAACAAAGGTTTTGACTTGGTAAATTGTTCATAAGACAATCAACATATACTGCGAATACAACTATAGGAAAATCAAGAGGAAGAAAATAAAAATATAATTATAGCTGGAAACAAGAGCAAGAGGAGTTAGGCGGATGTAATGAAATGTAAAAATATGTAAAATATGAACAAATAAAGTTGTTTCTCTTTAAAATGGTCAACCCTTTAAGTAGTTTTTGATAAATACAAATGAAATATGCCTTATTATCTGCTTTTCTCATTTTTTTACTCATGTGCTTTCAGTTATTAAAAAAAAATATTTCAGCTTGTCCTGTAATGCTTTCATATCAGAGCAGAAATATTTTTGTATTGTATATCTATGTATTTTGACAGGGCATTAAAAAAGTTTCTGGAAAAATTGTGCATTATGTTCTGTATTGTAAAAGTTTGGGCTCTGAGTTCATTGTTTTCTGTGTCATCAGATCAGTTTTAGTTTGGTCAAAACATGCTTTATCTGCAGGGAATTTAATTAACGTGATGATACTGAAATACAAACTGGCACAGGAGAAAATAAAAACTGTCCTGTCCATTCTTGTCTCCAGAAAATGTCTTTTCTTGATCGTCTTCTCTGATTTAAAAGTGCACAGTTTTGGCTCTTCCCATTTTCTCCAGATGTGTTTTTCTCACTGTTTGCTTTTCTGTGTATTTGTGTTCACTTGTAGAATTTGCTTTGCACGTGTAGAATAGTGTAAAGAAAAGAGCTGCACTACCTAAAAACTGATGATTGTTGAAAGTCTTTTAAAAATGTGCTGTGTGAAAAAAAACAAAAACAAAACCACAGCATAAGCACATCAACCTGTGATAGCTCTCTGGCATTTTAACGTGGGCCGGCCTTTATTTGCTTGTGGGTACTGTTTCCCAGGTCATGATATGGAGCCTGGCCAATAACTGTCCTCCAGTGTGTGTTTGAGGAAACACTGATCATGACATATTGGAAATCTGAAGTCATTCTAAACGGATAAAATGTTATATTCCAAACTATTACAATGAAACAGATAAATGTTGATCTCATCTCAATCCGGTTGTCCTTTTAGCATGACAGAAGTTCTTGAGCATATTTGAATTAAAGAGTAACAGTACTTTAACTTGAGAACAGCATTTTTTTACTCTTTCCACCTCTGCCTTTTCCACCTAGAACAAAATAAGAATGTTCTACATTTTTCCCACAGGTCTGATGTTATCGGCGGAGATGCAAACTGATCATCCTATTTTTTCTGCATCCTGTCTTCCCATGGCCATGATTTGTGTTGCCATCATCCTGGCTGTCGTTGGTGTGGGACTTATTCTTGTGTGTATCTGTAAGTAAAAAATTTTAAAGAAATAACATAACTGACTGTGAATATTCAAGTGTTAATACAAATGACAACGTTTGACACTTAGTTTGTTTCTCAATGACATCTCTGTCTTTACCAAAGATTACAGGAAAAAAAATGAAAAGCCTGCCACACAGGAACTAAAGACAACTAAGCTGAAGAGAGTGAACCCTGAGCTGGAGAGAGAGAAGATTGAGCTGAAGAGATTGAACCCTGAGCCGAAGAGAGTGAACATTGAGCTGGAGAGAGAGAACACTGAGCTGAAGAGAGTGAACAGTGAGCTGAAGACTGAGCTGCAGAGAGTGAACACTGAGCTGGAGAGAAAGAACAGTGAGCCGAAGAGAGAGAACACTGAGCTGAAGAGAGTGAACAGTGAGCCGAAGAGAGTGAACACTGAGCTGAAGAGAGTGAACACTGAGCTGAAGAGAGTGAACACTGAGCTGGAGAGAGAGAAGACTGAACTGAACACTGAGCTGGAGAGAGTGAACACTGAGCTGGAGAGAGAGAAGACTGAGCTGAAGAGAGTGAACGCTGAGCTGGAGAGAGAGAGGACTGAGCTGAAGAGAGTGAACACTGAGCTGAAGAGAGTGAACGCTGAGCTGGAGAGAGTGAAGACTGAGCTGAAGAGAGTGAACGCTGAGCTGGAGAGAGTGAAGACTGAGCTGAAGAGAGTGAACACTGAGCTGGAGAGAAAGAACACTGAGCTGCAGGAGGTAAAGACTGAACTGGAGGCACATAGAAACAGACTCCAAGTTCAACTCCGGAAGTTGGAAGAAGACAGAGAGATGAACAAGAGGAGGCTTGAGTTGGTGGAGACAGAAATTACAGAAAAAGAAAAGAAGTTTGAAAAACCAGAGGAGCTGATAACAGAAAAGGAAAACCTGTTGAAGGAACAGTGGAACTTGGACGAGAAGAAGAAAATTTATAAGAGAGAGTTACTGAATAAAGAGAAACTGCTGGAGTCTGTGGAGAATATTCTTCCTATAATCAGAAAGGATGATGTCAGGACTGACATCAGTGATGGCTGGTGCTAAAAATTTTGAGGGGGGTGCAAAAAAATAAAGACAAAAAAATAAAGACAAAACATAATCACAATGCAACCTACTTTGAACAATGCACTATTTGAACAGAAACTTTGCCCTCCTTTTCTTCTGGGCTGCAAATTTCTCAGTGACCCTCTGACTGAAGTCCATCATATCCGTCACCAGTCTCTCTTCCATTGACAGCATGGCCAGTGCATTCAGCCTGTCCTGGTTCATGGTGTTTCTGAGGAGCACCTCAGCTTCTGCAGTGGTCATGGGTGTGGTGATGAGGATCTTTAGCAGAGTGACAGTCTCTGAAAATACCTCTCCAAGATTATTTTCCATCAACAACAGGATAAGGTCCACAGCACCACAGCAGGCCTTGAACTCCTCCTTGCTGTAGATTCAGACTGAGCTCTGTCTTTAGCTTGCTTCTGTTGAGCACTGGGTCGGCCTTCAAAGGAGGGCATCTTCAGGAAACATGGGGTGGTACTGTGTGAACCTGTGACCCCTCATCATATCCAAAAGCTCCAGTAGATTAAAAAAATACTTCTGTAATGGACATACAGTTCATTTTCAGACAGATTTCACTGAAAGTGGAAAGTAACCTATTTGGCACAGATAACAGAATTGAGAGGGTTTATTTAAAATTAAAATTTGTAAGATGTAAGAATTTATTGGTGGGGTTATGAGCTCTGTGAAACACTTAAGATGTAAATAGTGTGTTGTTTACAGTTTTGGGACAAAAAACAGCAACATTATTTTAACCAGTAAATTGCAACACATAACTTGATAGCATTATCAATTCTTCTTTTTGTAATTTTTTAAAGGCTTTCACACAATGTAACAGTAATATTTAATGAGCAGTGCAATAACCCTCTGCAATTTCTGCATGCACTTGTGTATATTAAAATTACAGCTTGTCCTATCTTAAGTATGTTTCTTTTTGCTTCAGACTTTGTGTGTATCTATTTTTACGCTTCATTAGTGTGCATGGTTCCTGCTTTGCCATGGTTTTTTCAGATATAATTTTTTAGGTCCCTTTATATAATATTTCAACAAAATAATAAATCAGTTGTGTCAGTTAAATTGAAAAGGAATTTCTAGTGGGGTAAAAACAAACTTACCCACCCATTAAAAGCACCAATTCCTTCTTAAATTATGTTGCTTTTGTAAAAATATGCAAGAATAAAAAAACTATATAGATTTTTTTAGAACTTAAGTCTGCAAAGGATAATGTTCTGCTGAACAAAGATTTTATATCCTCTTGGCAAACTCATTTTGTGGCTCCTAATCTGTAGTTTAGTGCCATGTGTGACATAAAATGGGAAATTTTGCCTCTGAATTATGTTATGTCCACTCAGTAAGACACATCCTAATCTAATCTTCAGTGTAGCATAGCCTCTTAATGATTTTCTTCTCCAATGCAATCTCACCTCTTCTGCGATCCTCTGATGGTTCTCTGGGCCGAGTACCCGATGCCTCTTTGGTGCATGGGAGCATTGGTCGGACACCTGAGGGCCGGTGAGATGGTTGCACATGAGTAACTATTACCTGCTGGGTGACGTGTTGATATGATTGACAGCGCTCGTGGTCCAGTCACATGAGGAAAAAAAACACCAGAACAACACTGATTCGCTGCCAGTCACAGTGGGAGTGTGTGGGGCGCACTGCGCCCCGCAGGCAAAGTTGAAGCGGCCAGTCACTCAGATCACATGCTGAGCAAAAGTTTAAGGACTTGCATGGACTCTCATCAGACCAGCGCCCCTCCGTACGTAAACTATGTATTCACAACACAGTTACTACGTAAAAACATTGTGAAACCCCTGTTATTGAATGGTGACAGGTGCTGCTGACAGACTATTACTATGTGGGAAAAATACATGTTTTTATGAAATGTTTTTTTATAATTTAATGACAAATTATGTTGTGTTTAAGTGGACTTTCTCTGTCGAATTTTGGAGGGGGTGGCGCCCCAGTGCCCCCTATTGACAAACTGCCACTGATTGACATGGATGATCCACAATAGAAAAGTAACTATTGGCGAAAAATGTGGATATCTAAGATCATGTTTCTTAAACATGTGCTTGACACCCCTGGGCATTTAGTACTTTCATTAGACAGATTTACTGAATAATGCATGTGCACATTTTGAAGTAAGTCAAGTTTCATCTTTATGTCTGTGTTGAATGATTTTATGTGACCTTTAATGTTGTGATTTGATTTGTTGCTTTGTTTAAGCTGTTTTGATCTATTACCTAATTTACAGTGTCTTTGAATTTTTGAAAGGGCTTTATAAAATAAATGTTTTACTATTATTATCATTATTAGAATTACTGCTACATTTGTAATTTTGCTGTCATCAGTGACTACTGACTCTATGTGCCAGCTTGACGACATACTTCAGGCGTCAGTGTCCTGATTTCTTTGTTTTGTCTGGCATTGTTTACATTTACTTTTGGATGAAATCTTTTTCAAGGTACTTGCAAGATTTTAAAAAGAATACAACAACTTACACTCCATTTTTGGAGAGTAAAAGAGGACACTGGCTGCCACAGGCTGGTAAAACATCTGCAGGAGTTTCCTGCATATATATATATATATGTGTGTGTGTGTGTGTGTGTGTGTGTGTGTATATATATATATATATATATATATATATATATAAGAGGAGTGACTACATGTGTTGAATCTTGGATCCTTCAATACAATCTGAAACACTATAGTATTATATATTTAAAAACACACAGTCCTATTTCAGGCTCCCTGCTGTTTTTCCAATAGGCTTCTGTATAACACAAATGTAGCAAGCTGCATGCTGTAAACAGCAGGCTGTGCTTCTTAAGTTAGCCCATTAGCTCACTGTGTTGGTGATATGTCTGTGTGGAGCAGCAAAGAAAAATCCAGCCAATCCCTACTTCATTAGAAGCAAATGCATGGCTGCATTTGCCCCGGGGCAGGACAGAGCTTGACATGACTTATGCAAACTCTGGAGAACACAGGGACTAAAGCAAAAAATAATCTTTTGACTGAAAGTTTTTTGGACATCAAATCCTATCACCCAAACAACAACCCTCCATCCCAAGCAAAAGAGCAATTTTGCCCACCACTCCCACCAAAAAAATCTGTCTGGATCCAGAAAACACATCTGAACCTTAAAATGACGACAGCAGCAGCTGTTGACTCTCCATCATTACAATGACATCAGATCTATGAACAAACTGCTTTACCACCTACATGACTCCTCGATAATGGGGCATGTATTTTTGTTGCTTTAACTTGGCATTATAACCATATTATTTTGCATTAATTAAATTAGAACTAATGTGAAAACAATGGTGTGTATGCTTTGATAATCAGGCTTGTCAACAAAATAACATTCAATTAATATTAGCCTGTGTTATCGCTATTACTACTGTCACTGTTGTTAACTTTAATCAATTCTTTCTTTAATTCTGATCAGTTTCTATGCACAATTTCTATACGAAAAAAAGGTGGCCTTGGTAATAAAACAACATCCATCTGATAACTTTGTGTAAAAAAACGAGTGCACAATTGCGCTGAATTTATTGTTTTTCTCGTCATTTACAAAGATTTATCACCAACTCGCCTCCATTTGAAAAAGTCTGACCCTCCATCCCACCACAGCAGCTGCTGTGTTGAAATTAAGAGACTGCATCAAAAATCTGCATGAAATGTTTATGACGATGTCACAGGTGAGCTCACAGCTAAAGATGCAGCAGCGTCCTGTTCTCCCTCTAATGCAGGTCACACAGAGGTCACACAGAGGTAAGGCACACGCATGCACGACACGTGGTGAGGTTTACAAGATGTTAAAAGTAAATAATCATTTGATAAAGAAAACGTACATTTTTTGCAGATAGTGCTAAAACATGCAGAAATAATATAAATAAATTAAAGCTGCAAGCAGCATTGGACGGGTCCTCGCTCGCAGGTCCCTAATGCCCGTTTGACCTCCATTTTGCATGTTTCATTCCTTTTTGACCCGCTGACCTGCTCAAAGGATGACAAAGGTTTTTTTTTTTTTGTCCCCAAGGTTGGTCCTCCCTTCGGGAGGACATTTTCTTCCAGATCGTAGTTTTACCTGTTTGGTATCTGTTCGTTTTTTAGTGATATTACAGTTGAAGTGATGTATTTCTTGCTCATCCACAGTCTTTCTAATAGGTGTGTGTTACACATTCCATTTCCCCCCCTTCAGTGAGTCACATGACCAGCTGCTGTCAATCAGTGAGTGAATGACATCGTCTGCTGCCCTCATCCAGATTCAAACTGCAGCTAAGCAGCACAACAACCAAATCTTTTGAAACATTTCTTCACCATTGCCACAATTTTGACCAAAAGTAAGATGTGTAAACTGGAAATTTTGTCAGGAATCCATCCATATAGATTTCAAGGCTGTAGGACTTTTGTTTTTTCTCTAGAGACCTTTATTCTACAAGTTGTCCAGAGCTGTATTTTCACTCCCCATTCATTTCAATGGGAGGAGCTGGGAGGGCTTCTTTGAGGTTCACTAACTTCGAGGGCTTGTCATTGGAAAACCGTTTGAGAAACAACAAAATCCTTTGAAATTTTTGATCATCAATGCCTCCTCTGTCATCTGTCCGGGTTTCAAGCTGATACCATTTACGGCCTCGGAGGAGATAATTTTTGCGTCTGGCATATATTTCCCTTGAAATTTTATTTTGAAAGCCAATTTGCCGGCTTCCTGTTGCAGATAATTAATTTTTTCATTTCATGAAATTTTTCACCACATCTGAGGTGTGTGCCAAGTTTGGTGAGTTTTTGAGCATGTTTAGGGGGTCAAATTAAGCGTAACGCGTCTGGTTGAGCGACAAAAACTTTCAAAGCAAAAACAATAGGATCCTTGCCCGAAGGGCGAGGACCCTAATAAGAGTTTACTGAGAGTCACTGGTGAGGGGTCAAAGAGCCACATGTGGCTCTGGAGCCATGGGTCGCCGACCCCTGCCTTATCCCAAGGGCATGTTCACAGTATAGTGCTCTCTAATAAAGCATTTCAGTTGTAAAAAGACTTTTACCTACACTATTAAGATTCTCAAGACCAATAGCATTTTTAAGAAAGAGGGTGATTTTTGAACAGCTCTTCTGTTCATTTGCTTTTACACAATTCAGTTTTTCTTTATCTAGTCAATAAAAAGCGATAACTGAGCACCAGGGGCAGTAGAGACTTCGTCGGTCCAAGTACTGTCAAAAATTTAAAAAGAAGATTCCTGCTGGTAACTTCAGTTTTATCGTCCTGCTAATTTGAATGGGAATACAGATAAATAGTGTTAAAGTTGGGGTCACCGTTATGTGCATGTGTGAATGGCTGTTGTTATTCTTTTAATCTTACAGCTCTTCTCAACTTTCCGAGTGTTATCGGACCAAACGGATCAAATTCATCGTCAGTTTAATATCATGATTAGATTGGACAGCCTTAATGGGACCACAACAAAAAAGAGTGTAGTTTTTTTCCCTCTCTCATTTTCTAAATGATGGAAATCTGTCGTGGCAACAGAGATCTTTAATCCATGGGTACATTTTAATTTTCATCTAACACTGTATTACAGAAAAAGTATTTGATAGCCATCCCTCATATACATTTCGTGTGCGGAGTATAAATGATTGACATTTTGAAACTGTTTAGTTGTTTTTATGACATTAACTTTTAGTTTTGTTCTTTTGGTTGGAAGATTATTTTAATAGAATGTGATTTGATCCAAAACTTACACAAACACTGCCAGTACCTTCATTGAATTTTGTAAATCAGTAACTACAACTTAAGGCAGGACACCAAATACCATATAAAAGATTTGTTAACAAGAGATTCAAGGAGCAACAACAATATTCTAAGTTCCTTAATTATTTTCCACTTTTCTAATATTATAGATTTTGTTAGGGAAGACAGGTTCATATAAAAAATCAATGCAAGTTTGAGAGAAAACTGAGGCAGATCAAGAATGAGAGGGTGAACACTCACTACCTGCATGAAAGGATCAAAGTACAAACTGTTTTATCAAAGTACTTTTATCGGTACAGCTCAAGTACCAGCAGCAACTAATTTAATTTCTCTCTAGCAGTTTACATATTTAGCTGAATTGATAGAGCCTTTCCTTCTTTGACTGTCTTGTTACAAACCGCTCACAGGCTTCACCTGCCGGTGTCCCCTCTCCACCTCCTGCTGTCACTCCCACTCCATCTCCCGCGGTGTCATCGCCATCAGACGCTCACCCAGTGGTCAAAGTGGGATTTGACAGTTGGGGGAGCCATAAAATACAGTGTTGCAGCGCAGAAGGAAAGATGACGTAAATGACTCCAAAAAATTCAAATTAATAGTCCAGATAGGGGTATAAAATAGGAATACTCACTCTCAAACATACTTGTGTTTTGAGGACTTTATTCTATAGAAAGTCAGTCATGTAAAACTCTGAAATATTGATTATTCTTTATTTCACTATTAAATGTGTATTACTGATGAATTTACCAGAAGTTTAAATTTTCAGGGAACTTCTGTGGGCATGTTTTACTTTGTGCAGTTTTGCACCCCAGCTAAGTCCCACCGATGGTCCCCGGCCATATTTTGGCAGATAATAACAGACCTCTGTCATGTGTCAGAAGTGCAATGTGAGGCCTTGCATTGTCACTGGTCAAAATATTCACAGCTCTTTCCTCAGCCCATTGCCAATAGGATGCTGAAAGTGTAAAAGCTCTGAAGGAGAGATGTTACCGTTAGAAGAGGAGTAAGATGTTTGGTGTATGTTTGTTCGTTTGTGTATACTTAATTATTTAGTTATTGATTATTAATGTTTTAAATGTTAAAAAAATGTTTTTCTTTTTGTTTTTAAATGGAAAAGTTTTAAATGTATACCCTAAATGGACAGCATGGAGTGTAAAATTGAAACTGAAGTTAATATTTTGAAAAATATCATGGAAGTGTGTTGTTATGACCTAGATAAATTAGAAAAATAATTTTTAATGAATTTTCCAAAATATTTATGTGTGCTTGACCATTTAAGGGTTAAATTTAAATTCTTCTTATTGGCCTGTTTGAATTTATGAATATTACAAAACTTCACCATCAATGTAAATTTAACTTAATTCACTTACTTTGGTTAAAGAGCCGTTTCAAACTCCCGTGGATCAGCTAGTCCGTGATTCGATGCACATGCACACATGACAACACTGTGGTGTGACTGACCTGTAGATGCTACGTATCAAAGAAGGCGGGGCCAGCAGAGAGTGATGTTGCGCTCTGATTTGTGAGCATTTCGGTGCTTATAAGGGAGCCACGCAGGCTGAGCATGCGAAAATGATCTGTAGTCCGCGGCGCTACTGCCAGTTTGAATTGAATAATTAATTTATTTGACTAAGGCGGAGCTCAGGGGCTCCAGCCCACTTTAACCCTTGTCCTCACCTCACTTGGAAAACAGGCATCACATTTGGGATGAACACAAGTTTCCACCGCTCCCACTGTCCCCTACTCCAACTTAGCACAGCGCCATAGGAGCCTGCAGAAGGAGAAGAGCCCCTCAGGGTCCGTTAAAAACAAAGTCCATACTGGACTCCACCAGATTGTTCCACTGATCATCGGGGACTCCATCATATGGAACGTGCACATGAGGGGGGCGGTCACGCTGTCGTATCCAAGTGCCGTCGTCATGGATATAACAGAGAAAATTCCTGACCTCAGGAAATCGTATCTGGAGGTCACCAGGATCATCATCCATGCAGGGACAAACGACATTCCCAAACAGCAGTCCGAACTTCTAAAGCACGATTTCCTCCACCTCTTCAACGTCTTTAATCAGCTCCTTTAGGGCGTTTTCATCTCTGGCCCCACCCCCACCTGTGACCGAGGGTGTGGGTCACTTCAGCAGGCTGCTAAATCTAAACACCTGTCTCCACTCTGCCTGTGGCTCCTATAAGGTGGGCTTCATAAACCACTTTGACTCTTTCTGGCAGAGGAGACATCTTTTTGGGGCTGATGGGCTTCACCTGAACAGCTCTGGATGCCGTTTGCTGTCTGCCAACCTGGCATATGGCACCCAACATGCCCACTCATCAGCCCCCTCTCACCGCAACCAACCCACACCTGCTGACTGGTCCAGCAGAGACTGATGTCCCCCTGGTCCTAGTCCATATCATCTTAGTTCCACTTTTAACAGTAAATTACATCCTATCGGACTCAGACCCTCTAACTTTCAAAATTCACCTGTCTCTGTCATAATTACCCCCAGAGAGCTCCACCGTCCACATTATCCTCAGGCGCAAATCTACATAACCTTAAACCCATAATCTCCCACACCCCCATCTGATCTCCCCCCAAACACCACAGACTACACTCAATGTGGCCCTTTTAAATGTTATATCTCTGTAAACAAGACTTTTCTTATTAACAACCTGATTTTAGATAATGTTATAGATTTTATGTTTTTAACAGAACCTTGGCTCAGCACTGATGCACCTACAACTCTTTTTAAAGCCTCTCTCTCAAATTACCAATTTTCTTATTCTCTTAGACAAGGAAAAAGAGGAGGGGGCAGCCACAACTCTTTTAGCACATCATGGTTTTAAAACATTTTATATGATGAGTATTCCTCTTTTGAGTATCATTCCTTTATGTTTAGCAGTCCTCCCATTCTATGTTTGACCGTCTACAGACCACCCAAACGTTGTGGCTGTTTTATTAATACATTTTCTGAGTTGCTCTTTTACCCATTCAAAGTACAACAGAGTTATTATTTTAGGTGATTTTAATCTGCATGTCAATCAGTCAAACTCTTCTTGCTCTGAATTTTAACCCTTCTTAATTGTATGAATTTTATCCAACATGTAACACAGCCCACCCATAACAGAGGTCACATCTTAGATTTAGTCATCACCTGTGGCCTATCGGCATCTGTGACCTCTGTTATGGATGTGGGCTTGTCTGACCATTTCTGTGTTTTTTAATATCAATGATTTTAAACAACAGGAAATCCCAGTGCGTACTATCAGGAGGGGCTATCTTAGTGCTGAAGTGGCTGCAAATTTAATTGATATTTTAACTGATACTCCCACATATGTTTACCTTCCTCCTGTGGTTTTATCGTTGAAAATTTTAATAGTAAACTTAGGTCAGCTCTAGACACTGTGGCACCAATAAAAATCAAAAAGTTATCAACAAACCAAAGCCTCCCTGGACAAACAATTACATCGCCAACCCAAAAAGAAAGTTTTGAAAAGTAGAGCGCAAGTGATGAAAAACAAGAAATCAGCTACACCATTTACTAGCGGGGGTGGGGCAAAATGAAACTCTGCTTAGGGCCCCTATTTGGCCAGGGGCGGCCCTGCTTGAGAGTGAGGCAAGACATGAAAAGAAAAAAAGTTGGACTATTTCTTGAAAGAAAATGAGCATTTGACTAACTGGTGAACAGACATGCAGAAGATGGGAGCATGATGACAAACATGCAAATATTTTTAACTAGATGTAAAAAAAATGACAAGTGGTGTTATTTTAAAGGATAAGTTCGTTTTTTGACACCTGGACCTTATTTTTAGGATTAAATATGCTCGTAGACTCACCCAGACAATTTTGGTGGAGCTCGGAGCCTTTTTCGAGCAATTTAGATCCATCCGACGGCGTTTTTTCCCTCATGCCGTAGTAGCAGACGGGGCCAGAAATCGAAGCCCCTACATTAGACAGTATCTGCTGCGAAACTCACTCATTTCAGCTACATTTTATAAATGAATGGCCAGTGTTATCACCATGTCAGCTCAACTTTGTTGTTATGGTCATCCGGGGCTTTACAAGGATGGGTAACTTTTGGTGACGTCATAGACATGCACCGCAAGAGCGCAGCTAAGTAGAGCTGCTGTTGTTGCTAGGCTACACGGCTACACGGCTACTTTTGTGCAACATAGCGGAATATTTATCCGATGTAGAAGTGTCTGACGAAGAGTATAATGGATGCCCGTATCGTTTTGAGCCAGAATATACCGACGAGGAGCTATTTGAAAGGAGGATGCAGAGGGAAAGAGCCGAACAGCTGGCCAGAGAACAAGCAACCACTGCACGTCCACGAATGGGGGCTAACTGGTGGTGTTGTTGTGGACATTGCACGGCAATGGCAACAGAGGAGGAGTGAGTTTCGCAGCAGATAATGTCTAATTTAGGGGCTTCGATTTCTGGCCCCATCTGCTACTGCGGCATGAGAGAAAAATGCCGTCGGATGGATCTAAATTGCTCGAAAACGGCTCCGAGCTCTGCCAAAATTGTCTGGGTGGGTCTACGAGAATATTTAATCCTAAAAATAAGGTCAAGGTGTCAAAAAACTGAACTTATCCTTTAAGAAGTGCACTGACATCAGTTTGCTCTAAATGAATATTCCTCCACATGCAGAGTGTCTGGATACATGACCAGAAACTGTGTGAGATTCAATTGCCGCATGATCCTTGGTGTCTCAAATATATATAGAAAGCTTGGAAAAAAACTATGTACAGTCAACAGATTATTGTAAAGAAAACTATTTATAACTGAATGCTCAAATTAGTAGTCTACATCATATATTTGATTTAGAATTGTACCGTCCAACAATAAAGTTGAAGAAAATTAGATTAACCAAAAAGAAAAGAAGAAAAAAAACTCAAATTTGAAGGCTCACCTGCAAATTGAAAACATATAATTTGACATTACATGTTTGATTGCTTCAGAGGCCACAAGGTCAAAACTCAAGTTTACAGTGAGTTTGCAAATAGCTGTTTGGGCTTGAATGAGAAAAGTAGGATTATATTAACTGTACAGAGAATGTGAGGTCCATAATCCCAGATGGAGTTCACATGGCAAATTTGTAAAGTATGAAAATAATAAAAAAAATGCTTTGTCATATGGATTATCAACAGAAAAAACAAACCTAGAAACAAATAGGAAAAAATGTTTTATCCCTAAAGGGTTGATTGCTTCCAAAAGTAAAGGAAATTTTAGAAAAAGTCTGCAAGAGTTTTTGTATGTGGCATGTAAGTGTTGCTCTGGTAAGATTGGCAATCAAAGTTTTATAGAGGGCACACACCTAAACTTTATTGTTCAGATTCTTGAACAAAGTTCAGAGTTCGTTGGTGGACTTTGTGCAGCACACAGAGAGACAAGAAGACACAGACAAACAGGTACGTGGGATTATAAGATTTCAACAGTTCTAATTTTTTTAACATCCATTGTGAAGCTGTTTACAACAAATGTATCCCCTTTAAAATCTAATTTAGACATAGATATAGCGTGGAAGAAAATCTTCATCAAACTGTCATGCTAGCTCTTTCTTAAAGACAACTCTAATCTGAGACAACTCAGTTCCTCATGGCAGACTCAGGGCAGTCAACAGTCAGCTAAATACAACATCTAAAACTGTTTACACCTTTTGTTTTACATATGGTCATTATGTACTTTTAGCAAACCTGCTGCCACTAAATTTAAAGTGTGATTCTACTACTTAAAGAGCTGTTTATCTCATTCTGTTACAAGCCAATTCAGAGTGACTAAACTGATCAATGGCTGGAGTAGATTGGATAGAATATCATTGTTAATTCGACAAACAAAAAATGTTAAATAAAATGAACATGTAAGGTCATTGGAGATAGAAAATATGGCCTTTCACAAAAAGAAAATGTAAACGTTTCCTAAAAAGCCTGTTTGTTTGAGCCTGTTGTTAGACTTACTTTCTGATGTACTAGATGTGTTGAAAAACTAAAAAGAAAAAGGATTCAACATACTCAGAGGTTAATGATAATAAAGAGAAGGAAAGCTTTTACTATAAATATAATTTTATTTAACAAAGAAAGAAAAAACTATCCAAGTTTGCTCTCAAAAACTTAAACAATGATGAACTTTCTATTCATGTCAAATGTGTTTTGATGCTTTTATTTTTAGGATGGCTCTCCTTATGGATGCTTCTCATCACAGAGTGCTCTTCCTTCTCTTAACTCTCTTTTACAGAGGTAAGGTAAAATAAAAACATTATTGTTTCTCTGGTCGACTGTTTCCCATCAATTTCAATCTGAACCTGTAAAATCAGCTCATAAATGATAAATATTTCACTGTGGTTAACATGTTTGCCTTATGAGATTATTTATTAAAGCCTTCTATGTTTCAGGTCGAGCAGAGGAGACTCCAGTCACTCAGACAGTCAAGGCCATGCTGGGTGATGACGTAGTCCTGCCCTGTCAGACGGATGATCCCATAAATGCTGTTTCCATGACCGTGGAGTGGGCAAGACCTGATCTGAGCCCTAGATTTGTGTTTGTTTGGTTTGATGGCAAAGAGCATGTGGCTGACCAGAACCAAGCCTACAGGGAAAGAGCATCAATGTCCACTGACAAACTGAAGACTGGAGACCTCTCACTGACACTATCCAGCGTGAAAACCTCTGACAATGGGACTTACAGATGTTACATCCAAACAACGAGGAAAGAATATTTTGTGGATCTTCTAGTTGGTGAGTAAATGATCCACATTTTTCTATTCCATGGTAAACAGGACCTAAATCAGAGCAACATCCTTCATCTTTTCCACTTATTCTATGACACCAGAATACTGAAAATAGGAACATTCACAAATACATTAAACCAGAGAGAAATAAGAGCTGCAAGAACAAATCAAACCACCGTAGTTTTGTCATTGTCAGACCAAAACCTCTTATCTCCAGTGTTTACTACTTTTTTGTAATAAAACAGTGCTATAGGTCATTTTCCATGTTGGTGAATGTGTTAAAAGATTTTTACACCAATTAAAACTAGACAAACATTCAAATAAAGAGAAAACAGTATGTATTACTTCAGTGACAGTGTGTTTTTTTATTCCTGTAAAGTAGCAGTTTTGGAGATAAGAAGTTTGTGCCCAACAGTTTATGACACACTTCTCAGTGCTCTCTCAGGACTCAGGAAATATTAACCATGAACTTCACAGCCTAAGAGCAGAAAATCATGTCCCACACCACTTGCACAAACTTGGCGAGTGCATGTATATATTTCTGTGTACCTGATCCCCCCCTTACAGGACCTCTTATGTTGCATTTCCACCACGCAGTCTGCTTCAGTTTGGCTCAGGACAGGAAGCAGTTACAGGTGTTTCCACAGTGACATGAGGAGAAGGGGACCCAAATGCCATCCCACTTTTTGGCACTTCTCTGAAGGAGTGGAACTAAAAACACCACAGTGTGACGATCACAAAAATCTTCAATTCCCACAACAGCTGCAAACACATACTACATCATAAGCTAATGTGCTGTGGTTTGGGGTGATTTATTCACTGCTGCTGCTGTAAAGAAAGTCAAAATATCCACAAATCAATGCTCCATGGTGTACTGGAGTGCTGAGAGCCCTTCTTTGTTGCTGTTTTTTTACAGTTGCACCCTATTTCAGATGCTGCACTGTGTCGTGCTGCTGGGATGGCATGCAATTATGTAGCTGGCAAGACCCCCTCATCCCAGTTTACATCCATGTGAAGAAAGTTGCGGACTGAAACACAAAACAAGATCAGGATTACCATGCCAAACTGTACTGAACCAAACCAGGCCGCTCAGTAGAAACGCAGCTTTAGTGATCGCTTAGTGCGATTGTAACAGGCCCAGTGTAAATTCATCCCTTGGGGGTCACCTGGGTGGTGAGGGGCTGCAACTGTATGAAGCAGTCATTTGGAAAGGAGTGAAGTACATTCTGAACTGGACACCATTCAGTCAAATCAGAGGAACATTAATATTTGTAATTCATGAACTAACTAAATGGCCAACTGTACTTTTCAAGAACCAAAGCTGACAACAGATGCCAAAGTATTTAGCTCAGAAAGTGCAACAAAATATTTACCAGGCCTTAAAAACCTTCCAGAAAAGTATAATTCCAGCCAAACAAAGTAGTATTATTTAACAAGAAAGACAGAAATGCAAGCATACTCAGCTGGCTCAGTTTACTAACAGATCACTCAAATTTTGAAAATGTGACATTTTAGAAATGTCATATATTATGAGCGACACCTTCAGAGTTAATTCCTGTAACTACAAACTGTTCTTTATACATAATTTCTCACCAGTCAAGGACGTATTACCCTATTTGACTTCACTGTTTGTCACTGACCTTTTTAATTGGTAATTCTATACTTAATTACCACAGGTTGTATTGTAGATCTATTTTGTCATACTTAAAAATTATTTCAACTTTTTTTCCAACAAGCAATAATAAATCTGACAAGCAGTTTTGATTAACATTCCACTTTACATCATCCATCCTATCCTGTCTGTCTGCTCTTTCTCCGTCCTGCCTGATATCATTTGCCCCATATGTTAATGTCTTTATGTCTCCCTTGGAAATCAAAATGTATTTTGCATTTGCACCATAGCTACCATTTTTAAACACTGTTACAAATAAATAAAACTGGGGAAAAAAAACCCTGTAGCCACATAAATGTTTTGCTTTCTTGCATAGTTGTCTCATACTGTGAGTTCCTCCCTTTGCTGAAGAGAAAATAAAATGACGACAGAGTTATCAATAAGAGACAAATGCTGATGATATAACAGAGATTGATCAAACCTGTACAAAATTCAGAGACCAGTAAAATTATTTGCATGTTTCCATCCTCAGGAGCTTCCTCTTCACCTGCCATCAGCTTGGTGGGCCATGATAAGGTCAGCAGTGGAGTGATGATAGACTGTGAGTCCAAAGGCTTGTATCCTGAACCTGAGGTGTTGTGGCTGGACAGTAAAGGAGACGTCCTTTCTGCTGATGAGAAAGAATCAGTCAAAGGTCCAGATGGTCTCTTCAATGTCAGCAGCAGAGTGACAGTGACGAGGAGACACAACAACGTCTTCACCTGTAAACTCCAACAGAAGAGCATCAACTGGACCAGTGAAGCACACATCCATGTTCCAGGTAGACCTGATGAAAGGAAGAACAAATCCAGCTTTGAATGAAACACACAAACATCTTTCTGTGTCTTTGTCAAACTGCAAGTCTGGATTGTCTAAACATTTCTTTCCATTAAACTTCCAGATGATTTCTTTGTGTTACCCTCGAGTTCCTCCACATCCACAGTTTTTGCTGTGTTGTTTGGCTTAATCTCTGTTGCTGCATCTGGTCTGTTGGTCTGGCAATGGAAAAAAAACAACACAGGTAAGATGAAAATAAATGTGGTACTTTTATGACAACTGAGATCATCATAGATTTTAATTACAGCAACACAGGGCAAATATTAATGATACAGCTACAAAGAACATCCAATTTTCTATTACAGATGATCAAATTTGATCATATTTTAAAAATAAACAAGCAGACAAGAAAAAAAAATATTTTGTGTTTGCAACCAGCCACCTATCTACAAAGCCTCCTGATTTAAAAAGGTTTAAGTATTTTGCAGTGTAATGTATCCAGTACGATATATTTTGATTTTCAATGAGTCATTATTTAGTATTTCCCACCATAAAACAGTTATTTGTCACTACTAAGCTGAGATCGTCTTTTTAACAGCTCAAAGCTGTTTGCATGTTGTCTGTGTTTTCTACCTTTTTTTATTTATGCTTACCAACAGGAAGGGCACAACAAAAACCTGACCAGCTCATGATGGAGGCACAACTTGAAGAGGAGTTACAGAAGAAGGAGGAAGAACAGAAGGAAATCACACACATTGAAGAGACACTAACAGGACTGTCAAAGAAACTGGAGACACAGAAAAACCAGCTCAACTTGATGAAGGAGAATACAGAGAAAAAGGCTGAGCTGAGGGACAAAGGGATCGAACTGGTGGACAAAGAGGTTTCACAGAAGGACGGAGATAAAACAATGAACAAAGCACAAGGATATAACAAACTCAAAGAAATCTTAGAGGAGGACAGCTTTAACCAACAAGAGAGAAAGAAAGAACTTCAAGAGCTGATTGTGAGTGTTGAAAAACTGATGAGAAAGACATTCAATGATTTAAATGAAATAACAAAGAGAAAAGAGAAAGTAGAGAACCAGGTGGAGCAGATTAAGAAACAAATTAAAGAGACTAAGAATGAAAGAGAGGGAGTGCAAAAATAATCTTTGGTCTGAACAAGGAGGAAAATAAGAGAACAAAATTATTCTCCAGACATCTTTAAAAAACAAATCTGCGGTACATCATGCCTAATGTCATTAAGCATATTTATGTGGAAGTTCTGAGGAGAATGCTTTCTCCTGTTAACAAGCAATGTTGAGGCAAACTTGACCAGATCAGGTCTGTGGTAACCTGCTAATGCAGACGAGATAAATAGTGTTAACAGGGGGAGTAAGAGTTCATGCCAAAGTTTCTCACTTACAACGCAGCCAGCTTCGTCGTGGACCTACCTTTAATATTTATCCTTTAAATGCAAAGCGCAAAACAGAAAAAAAAAATCAAGTTGATGAGAATTTTGCCACTGGAAAGGTTCAAATGACTGCATACAATAAATAACCTTGATAAAAGCCTTAATGAAAAACCAGATGACATGAACAGTGAAGTGATAACTGAAGATGTGACTTCTTTACACCAATCTTCTAAAAAAAGTCACCGTTTAACAGGCACTATACACCCTACTACTTTAACAAGGAGCTACAGATTTAGCTTCAACTCTGCTAAACAAAAATTACTCTTATTTGCAACAACACTTCAAGCAATTACTTGTTTTAAGCCTATCTACTCTTCACAGTCAACCAAGGAAAAGGGGCACAAGGTATAGATAAACTTTAAAGGAATTTACATCAATACCAGAAGCTGCTTATTAGCACTCACAAATCATTTTGAAATAAATATGATACAACACTGATATCAGCAATTCATTTTAATTTTTACATATTCAGCTCTTCCTCCATATTTCAACATTCATAGAAATCACACATGAATATAGTTCAACAAGGAGAAAGAATTGTTGCTAAATTAGCTAGATGCTAAACCAGCTAGCTACACCGACCTATAATGTGTGGACCTACCACAGATTAGTGATCCTCCCTCACCAAAGTGTGTCATCAAGAAAATGTAAGTTGAAGTAAATTTTACGACCTTTGAGATGAGATGGTGATCAAAATGTGTAGATCAGTAACCTGCCAAACTGTTCTGTTACATGAAGGGACTTCACAAACTAAGAGAGCGTTGGACCTTTTCCCTTTAGATGAAACCGTTCAGATGTTGGAGCTTTAAGAGACTAAACCAGGACAAAATACATGGCTGTATGCAAATGATCTAACAAAGAGTTAGGTCTAGACCTGCTCATTTCACAAGTAACTGAAATAACATCTGTAATGAACAGGGAGAATACTTACAGATTTACTGAAATATGAAAAACTTCACAAAAAACCTTTATGAACAGGCTGTCAGTGACTTTGAAGCAATGAGCAAAGTCACACGATCAGCTCCACCATGACATGCTCAGTCAAACCACAGAAAGAGGAAGTAATCACACAGCATGAGGAACAGGACCTCTTACCTGACGTGTACTTACCCTCATGTTTTTACAGCAGTTCAAAGGCTGTTATCTGGTTAGATATTAAATCTACTTTTGATATCAGCCTCCTTTAGGCTCTGTTTGTTTAAATAGATGAACTGAAGTTGTACAAAGTTTTTTGTCTTATTTTGTTTTTGTTTTTTTTCCAGAAAACATTTATAATGTAATCAAACCACAATCATCATGATTGAGATATTGAGGCCTGGGCATTTTAAAACAAGGGTTTCCTACCTATTTAATATAACTTGAGCAAATGTCAGCAATGGTATATTAATTAAGTTTCAGTGATTATTTTGGCTTCCTGCCATCATGAAATCAAGATGATCAAAATGAAACAATTTTACCCTGCGTGTTTGTATATTTTGTATTATTAGAGGGGCATTATTCGCTGTGGTCCCTGCTGAGGTGCCAATATCCGGGGCACAGTCGAATGCCTTTGCTGTTTCATCCCTACTACCAAGGCACCTTACTGGAAATCAGCTAGACCTCCAACACACAGGCGCTGGGTTGTATGGAAGCAAATACAGGCCAGAATTCAAATGAAAATGGATTAACAGAAATGCTTTATCATTTTCAAAATAAAGCTGCCTTTTTTTTTTACTCGTAAATAAAATAAATAATAATGAATAATAAATCATCCAAACTGCATTTTCATTTTCTTCTTAAGGCTGCACAATTTTTGTTTCTGCTTGAGTCTTTTATACCCAGCAAACAGACTGATAAAACCTATCTTGGTCCTTGAAATACTTAACCCAGCTAGAGACACTGAGAGTACTACTTAATCACGCAGTCTATTCAAGCTCCCACACATTAGAAAGGTCACACATTAGATTTTGTTTTACGCCATGGTCCCAGCCCCTACAACTTTGAGATTAAGGATATCGGTGTGTCAGACCATAAGTTGGTTTTATTTAGTGTTGTTTTATCATTTTTACCTGTTTCGAACAGTAATTCTTGCTCTCGTCGTGTCTTTACTCCTTCTTCTGCCAGCCAGTTTTCTGAGCTCTTTACCACTGCCCCTTAACTGCTTTTAACCCAGATTTTAGCACAGAGGAACTGGTCTCCAATTTTAATCACATTTGTAAAACCACTCTTAATTCTATTGCCCCATACAAGACCAAAAACTCTTTTAAAACACCTCAACCTTGGCTAAATCACACAACTGAAGAACTAAAAAGGGCCTGCAGGCGACTTGAAAGAAAATGGAAAAAAAACTGGTCTTGATGTTTTTTATGAACTCTGGAAAGATGACATGAAAAGCTACAATAAAGCAATAAAAGAGGCAAGAGCATCATTTTATTCAAATCTAATTTTATCCAATCAGTCCAACCGTAGAATTTTTCTTGAAATCTTAGATTCTGTCTCTAACCCTACCCCCTGTCATTTTATTGATGCCTCACAAGAGACATGTGAGTCATTTTAAAAATATTTAACCAAACAATTGAAGATATAAGGCAACAGATAACCATCTCTGATTGTGTTTTAAACTCTCAAAGACAAATTGGCTTTCATTTTAGTAGTTTTTACCCAGTCTCGCTAGAAGTTTTATCAGGTATTGTATCACATATGAACCCAACTATGTGCATCCTTGACACCATCCCCACTAGATTTCTCAAAGAAGTTTTAGATACGGTTGGGCCCAGTATTTTATCAGTTGTAAATAGCTCCCTTTTAACTGGTCATTTCCCATCTGCTTTTAAACATGCTGTGGTCCAACCTCTTTTAAAGAAACCTAACCTTAACCCCTCTGTTCTTAGTAATTTTAGACCAGTTTCTAAACTACCATTTTTATCCAAAGTTTTAGAGAAAGTAGCTTTAACACAGATCTTAGATTTTATTAATCAAAACATCTTTGAGAAATTTCAGTCAGGTTTTAGAGCTTTGCACAGTACAGAAACAGCCCTCCTCAAGGTAACAAATGATCTTCTTTTAGCTGCTGACAGAGGAGAGAGCGCTATGTTAATCCTTTTAGATTTAAGTGCAGCATTTGACACCATTGATCATGCCATTTTAATGCATCGCCTTGAGACCTGGGTTGGCATCAAGGGTACTGCGCTTAGTTGGTTTTACTCCTATCTTTTAGACAGAACCTTTGTGGTCGCCATAGGTAACTACTCCTCCTCCACCCATCGAGTTGCCTGTGGTGTACCGCAGGGTTCTATTTTAGGTCCGCTTTTATTCTCTATTTATATGCTTCCACTTGGTGAAGTCATTCTTAGCCATAATCTGTCTTTCCACTGATATGCGGATGACACACAGATATACCTCCCGCTGAGACCTGGTGACCCTGAATGCCTAGCTGCTGTTTTTAACTGTCTCCAGGATATCAAAAGTTTGATGGCCCTCAAACCTCACCTTTGAACACCATATCAAGAAAACAGTCCAGTCATGCTTCATTCAGTTCCGGTCAATCTCCAAAATCAAGTCCATCCTTCCCCCTGCTGATTTAGAAAAGGTAATTCATGCATTCATCTTCTCCAGGCTAGATTACTGCAACTCCCTCCTCACTGGTATCTCCCACAAATTACTCTCCTGCCTCCAACTGGTCCAAAATGCAGCAGCTAGGCTTTTAACTGGTTTTAACAGACGGCATCACGTCACCCCTGTCCTTGCTTCTCTCCACTGGCTTCCTGTCCATTTTCGAGTCGATTTTAAGATTTTACTGATCACTTTTAAAGCCGTTACTGGCCTGGCCCCAACCTACATCTCTGAATTATTGACACCATTTGAGCCAGCCCGCAGCCTCAGATCCTCGGGCGGGGGCCTCTTGACTGTTCCAGAGTTGAAGCTGAAGACTAAAGGAGCATTTTCTGTCAGAGCTCCTCGACTTTGAAATGCCCGGCCCGAGGAGATAAGGCGAGCTGAGTCAGTGACATCTTTTAAATCCCATCTTAAAACTCCCATTTTAGACTTGCTTTTACATGATCCTTTTATTACTCACATACCTGTTTATCATCCCTGTTAACTGTTTATTTTTTATTTACTTATTCATTTATCTTACACAGTTATTTTATAGTTACCTGTTTAACTATTTTAAACTCTCCTGCTCTCACTCTACTCACCGGTTTCGCACCGTTTTAGTTCTGTCTTTACCACCCTTTCTTGTTTTAATATACTCCCTTTTTATTATTTTTATCCTTCTATCTTATGTGTCATATGTCTTCTTTCTTTTATCGTCCTCTATACGTCTTCTTTTCCATCTTCCTGATGTGATGTCGTCAACTATCATTTATCAAACTATCTACAAATCTATGATCTATTTATTGTCTTGCTGTCTCCTTGTAATTGTACATAAAACCAAATGTCTTCTTCAGTACGCGTTGCAAATTACTTCAGTTTCCAGCTCACCAGTTTGCTATTTCCCTTCCTTTTGTTGCTTTAGTTAAAATGACCCCTGTGCTATTTCCTCTGTCTCTTTTGGTCTCTGCTTGACCTGATTATGGTCTTTATTGTACCCAGAGTTCTGGGTTCTATCTGTTAAAGCACTTTGTAAACATTTGTTTTTAAAGGCGCTATATAAATAAAGTTATTATTATTATAATTAACTCACAATCTCTGTAACTTGTCAGAATTTGTTTTTTTTGTTTTTTATCTTTGTGATTTTTTATACATTTTCTGTTTTAAAGTTGTATATTGTTATTACTGTAGCTTTATTTTTATTTATCTTGTGACTGTTGTTTGCAGCCTTGTTGACTGTATTGTATATGTTTGCAGTATTAAAAGCCAGTACAAATATTTTAATAATAATTATATATTATGTTTGGGGATGCACAATACTGCATTTGTCATGTTCACAAAGCTCAAATTAACTTAAACTGTTGTCTTCAACATGCAAATTAGTTCACTGTACTTCAGAAGCCTTCACAGTCACCAGATCTCAATCCAGTACAGCACTTTTGGGATACAGTGGAACAGTTAATTCTCATCATTGCCAACAAATTTGCAGCAATTGTGTGATGCTGTCATGGAGATATGGACCAACATCTCTGACGAATGTTTTCAGTACCTTGTCGATGTAAGCAGGGAGGACTTCAGCAGCTCTGAGGGCGGAAGGTTGACAGTAAAAGCAAGGTGTACTTAATAAATTGGCTGGTGGATATAAAGTAAGTTTGTAAAGCAGATGTAATGATATTTTTATAATTACCTGTCAACACTAATAATCATGATGGAAGGCTTTTTCTGCTAATTCTGATATCATGCTAATTATATTGAGTACCCTTTAAGTGTTATCATTTTTTTCAAACATTGTTTCATGCCCAGCATTTTATCCATTATTAATAGTTCCCTGTCAGAGGGTGTATTTCCCTCTGCTTTTAAACATGCTGTGGTCCAGCCCCTTTCAAAGAAACCAAACCTTGACCCCACTGATTTTAACAATTTTAGACTGATTTCAGAACTTCCATTTTTATCCATGGACGGATGTTGTTCATGCAACATTTCAAAATTGACAAATTCAAGTGGATGATGCAGGCGTCAAAATTAGAACGGATAGTTTCAATCAATTCATCATCTTGTACTTCTCTTGGATTACAAAAATACAAACCCTATAGTGAAGATCGACATCAACATTATTTTTTTATTTGTAGCAGAGAGAAGAATATATTGTGAATTACTTTAGGGCTGTATTGTCTAGAGCTGGAAGATATATCCAATGTTTCAGAAATAAAGACAATTTTTCAAACAAGACTCAAGTTTAGGCAGTGTTCTTATATTGATGCTCTAAAATAGCAATAAGTGAGTCACCATTAGGATGTCAGTCCTTAGAAAGCCACAGTATTCAACAGCCTGTTGAGTGTTTCATTTCAATCAATCAATCAAACTTTATTCAAAAAGCACTTTTCATCCAAGAAAATGTAGAAAAAGTGCTGTACATTTAAGAACACAAGCAGATTAGAGTCATGCGCTACAAAATAAAATACAAAACCCCACCCACCCTCCGAACCCACATTCAACAACCCCCCCCCCCCCCCCCCCCCCCCCCCCCCCCCCCCCCCCCACACACACACACACACACACACACACACTAAGTGAGGACTTTAATTACAGCCACAGATGACTGAGGAAATGCCTTTAAAAAAGGAAACACGGGAATAAAGGTAACAAAGCGTTAAAAGTTAGTTATAATAAAACAGTCTAAAAACCAAACAATAAAGAAAAAAATAACACAAAACACAAAATAGTCACTCTGAAACTAAAATAGAGTAAAAAACACTCAATGTAGATTAAGAGAATAACATAAAATAAATCAGCTAAAAGCCAGACTTAAAAGGTTGGTATTGACCTGTTGTTTAAAAATATGAACAGTAGGTGGCGCTCTCATGTCTGCAGGTGGACTGCTGCACAGATGAGGGCCATAATATTGAAACATGGTTCACTGTATGGTCTGGTTTTTACTTTTGGAAGAATGAAAAGACCTGAAGATCTGAGGGCTCTGCTGGGCTCATGTAAGGCAAATCAGATAAATAAGAAGGGCCAAGACCATCAAGATATATAAACCAATAAAAGAACCTAAAAATCTATTCTAAAAGACACAGATAGCCAATGCAGAGACTTTAAAATCAGTGTGCACGTGTGCAGCTGAGTTTTGACGGAGCTGAAGCTGTGAAATGTTCTTTTTAGGAAGACCAGAGAGGAGGGCAGTGCAGTAATCAATTCTTCAGGTGATAAAAGCATGAATAGGAGTCTCTGCATTGGCTTGAGAGAGAAACTGTTGCACTCTGGAGATGTTCTTTAGGTGATAAAAAGCCTTTTTGGTAGCATCTTGAATGTGTGGCTCAAACTGAGGTTTGGATCAAATGTAACACCCACAAACTTGTTTGTAGGGATTAAAAGAGATGTTGGATTTTGTTCTCCAGTTTCTCTTTCTGGACCTGTACCAATTAAAACCTGAGTTTTGACCTGGTTGGGCTGTAAAAAGTTGTCTGCCATCCAGGACTGGACGTCTAAAATAGAGTTAAAAAGGGCATCAACGGGTCCTGTGTCATCAGGAGGCACGGTCATGTAAAGCTTTTCTCATATAAGCACCACAAAGTGCATGATGACTTTATTAAATGATGCAGCCCCTAACCTTGAGATTTTGTAGACCTCTGCATCAAAACAATCCTACTTTAAGTTTCATTCACCTGTTCTTAAATGTAATCATCAGGGAAAAATTGACCATATATATCAAATATTGACCTGAATATTGAGCTTTTCTCAACAATGACAGAGAGACAGTTATCAACATCCTTCAGAAAATGTCTGACTTTCACCTGGGTGAAAGCTCCATAGACATGTATAGAAACACTAGATGGATCGAGGCAGAGCCACCGGCGTCCACACATGGCAGCCATCTTGGCCCAGGGCAGATTTCTGCTCTGCTCTTTAGCACTCAATTGAAGGTAAGACACCTGCTCAAACATATTCATGCTTTACTCGCTAAAATCTTGACGGATTTACAAACAGTTTGGTTTATTACAAACGTTACAAGAAATATTATGTCAGTATATTGATATTACATTTTATGAAATTTTAATATCTTAATTATGCAGTATTAAAACTACATCTCTGATGTTTCTGACAAAGTCAACAGTTTGAAAATCGGTTGACAATTGAGCATGCAACACTTATTTCTCAGTCCATGCTCCACAGACGTCAGTGTTATGAGTGAGCAAGAGCACTGAACAAAGATGGCCGCCATGTGAGGACGTCGGTTACTACTGGCCAACAGCATGCGTGAGCCATCTAGTGTTTCTTCACATGTCTATGGAAAGCTCAGTCCCTGTTCTTGTTTCCATCCATGAAACATTGTTCAGTAGAAGAAGAAACAAGGCATGCTCATGAGTTCATTAGTCTGTCAGGTAGGGGTGTGTCCAGACTTTACGACTGCCCGACCACAGCCCTGACTAAAGACCTTTACTCACTAAGGGTGATGCTAATGAACGGCATGACACTACAAAAGTTTCTGATGTGGTTTTTAGAGCAGAGCAGAAATGAAAAAGGTCCATTTGATTCTGTCATGAAGAGCAGAACTTGGTGAGTTTTTACTTTTTCATGCAGGAGCTCCAACTTTCCCACTGCTGCTTCAGGACCGACTGTGAAGAAGAGGAGGAGCCTGAGAATAAACACACCATCAGGACACTGCAGCTCCAACACGGTCTTCATCCAAACATCTTTACACGAATCATCGCCGTTGTTTATCAGGGGCCTCTGAAACAAACACACCATCATGTGAGCCACCATGTTAAATGTGTCCTTTTTCTGACTGTGAGGTACATTTCAACATTGTATCCCTGATGTGTGAGCTTAGGATGACTACTATACTGATATTTTTACAAATTAATTTTGAAATATGTTCATATTTTACCACATTAAGAGAAAGTAGCTCCGCCAAAATTATTTTTGATCACAGAAAATTCTTCACACTAAGGTTTATTTTTGCACTCCCTCTCTTTAATTCTCAGTCTCCTCGACTTGTTTCTTAATCTGCTCCACCTGGTTCTCCACTGTCTCATTTCTCTTTTTTATTTAATTTATTTCATCAAATGTCTTTCTCATCAGTTTGACAAAGCCCATGTTCAGACCTTGAAGTTCTTTCTTTCCCTCTTGTTGGTTCCATCTGTCCCCCTCTAAGATTTTTTTGAGTTTGTTATATCCTTGTGCTTTGTTCATTGTTTTGTCTCTGTCCTTCTGTGAAACCTCTTTGTCCACCAGTTCTATCTCTTTGTCCCACAGCTCAGCCTTTTTCTCTGTATTCTCCTTCATCAAGTCGAGCTGGTTTTTCTGTGTCTCCAGTTCCTCTGACTGTCCTGTTAGTGTCTCGACAGTGTGTGTGATTTCCTTCTGTTCTTCCTTCTTCTTCTGTAACTCCTCTTCAAGATGTCCCTTTTCTCCACTGGATCCTTAATGCTCTCCATCAAGAGCTGCTTTTCTTATTGAGCTGTTTCTTTTCTGTATGAAAGCACAAATAGGACAGGTGGTTATTTTCCATACAAACTGGTTTGAGATGTTAAAGGACAAGATCTGCTTATTGATGAGAGATGCTTCATATATAAGCTTTATCTCTGAATCTTTATTTAATGGGAACAAACAATCATTAAGATAAACTTCATTCTATCTGAGTGTTGAATGTTCAGATGATTTTAAAGTAAAGTGTGATGTTTTCATATAATTCTTTAATCAATTCTTCAGAGGAAGACAATGTTAGAAAAAAAATCATTTCTTCTCACCAGCACTTTTTCTCCATTTCCAGACCAGAAGAACCAACGTGAGAATGAACAAAACACCAAACACCACACTGATGGAAACAAATGGCACACAACTGACCTCTGGAGAATCTCCTGAGACAATAAAAGAGAGAAAAACACACAATAATGGAAAATTTAGTTTTTGTGAAAAACAGAATGCACATGACAGTTATGAGTCAAAATATAAAAATGTTTCCAACCATCTTGGACAAGAAACAATTAGTGACATAAAAACCCAAAAATATTTACGTTCTGTTGTTAAAGTCTCAGTAATAAACCACATGATAAACCGAAACTCCAGGTGCCGCCCTACAGAACTGCAAAAATACAATTAAAAACATTTAAAACAAAAATGAAAATCAAAACTGAGGTTTATATCTTATTAATTTTTTATTTCTGGAGCTTAAATGCCTCTGAAAAGTCTCTGTTTCAAGCTCCAAATAAAAGGCTCTTGATGGTTGATGATCTTCTAGGGGTGGAGGATATGGCCTAAAATTACATCACAACACTTGTCAGGAAAGTTGTATCAAAGATATTAAGAAAATATATAAACAGTCTCATTGATACCTGAAGCCTGCAGGCTGCAACATTCATGAATACAAATATAAAATTGTTTTATGCACATTTTTATTTTTACAACTAATTTCAAAGAGGAAATACATCCAAAGTGTATCTGTAATCTACTGTCGTGCCACCGTTAAATTATCTCTTTCACTATTTCAGTTTAAGGTGCTAACTGTATTGAATGAGCTGGTTCTTATCACATATCAGTGCTTCTCAGACTGTGCTGTGAGGCTTACTAGTGCCTTATTGAGGGAAGTTTTACAATCATAACTTACAACTACAAAACTACTAATGAATGAGTTTAAAATTTTCCCAGTTGGTTATTTCTATACATTCATTTATTAATACAGCTTCAAATGCTGTGTTAAAACAAAATCTTTAAGGGTCCTACAGCTAATAAAATTGTAGTTAGGAAGGAATAATTACTTTTGTGTAACCCCACTCATAAGTTTGTCTTATTTGGAATTAATGACCTGGGCTATGACCATGTAAGGTGAGAGGGCTGTTACACCTGAAAGAAACCTTCAGGGCAATGAGCTTTCATTTGACCAAAATCTGATCAAATCAATATGATGCATGGCCATAACCTGATAGAGCCTTCAACATATACTATACACAGGGTTTCTGCAGAAATCAGCCAATCAAAGTTAATGCTTTTTAATGCCATTTTAATGTAATATTGTAAACTTTTTAATGCCATGACCATGAATGGAAGAAAAATCACATCTGTTGTTTTATTTAATGATGATTTTTATATGAAAACTGTCCATACAAATATCTCATCTAAAATATATCAACACTTATGGAGCTGAGAGAGAAATTATATCACACTGGAGGGTGATACTTGTTCCCCTTTTTATGCCCGAGCCTTAGTTTGTTGGTTGTCTGCCTCTTACAACCGATTTGTGGCTGTCAGACTTCATGTGTAATTTTACGGCATTGACACTCATTGTACCAAGCTTAAATTATTTTTTACAAGTACTGCAAAATCCTTCTCAATCTTGACCACCAACAGGCTGTAGCCATTTTATGAATTCTACATTTTCTAGACATTTTTGATGGAAATTGCACTTCCCCATTTCCTTTTCAGAATCAGAATCAGAAATACTTTATTAATCCCCAAGGGGAAAATCTGGTTGTTTCAGTTGCTCTTATACACAGTATAGCAGTTGGAAATAACAGATGAAGACATTAGAATAGACAGTAGCATAAAAAAAAAATTAATAATAATAAATAAAATAAAGATAAAATAAATCCTCTACTTGGTCCAGACTGCCTGAAACAAGTATCACAATGGTTCCACATGTTTTACGTGGATGTACATATCTGGCAAATCAAATAAATTGTTTTTTATCATAATTATCTTATATTTTTAAATGTTTTTCTTGAAAACTACAGAAAGATTTTTAATGCCACTGAGAATCATATTTAATGATTTTCAATGCCATTTAAGACAGGGTTGGTAATCTTGCCTTTAAGGCCTTAATTTTCACAAAATCAATTAAATGACTTAATACTTTCTTTTAATCCCTGCAGAAACCCTGTTACAGAATATAATTCTCTAGTTCATCTGGGCTACAACCAATAAAAAGTGTTTGATCAGACAGGTACTTTCAAAGTATTTCCGGAAGGTAACTGGATGATTGTTTCATCGATCACATCCATTACAGGCCGATAGATAATGTAGAAGGCAGACACTAGTACTGCAGTTGAAAAGCCAAATTTTAGCCACTCCATAGAACAAACTCACCAAAACACGTCAAAGGTGGAGCGAAAAAAAATCCCCTCTATAAGGAAATGCTCTCAGTGTTGCTGTTAGTTTTTCAGTTGATAAAAAAATGTGGTCCAGATCTGATAAAACTGTTAATGAAGCCGTTAGCATCTATGCTAATCTCTGTACGAGCCGACACTTCCTTCCTGCTGCTGTCATACTTGTAGCCCCAAACTGTTGCTGCAACAAAGGATGCTGACTGGGCCGAACACAACCGTTGCCAAAAGAGCTTGGCAAGATGGATCTGCCTGATTAGAGACACTGAATCAGCCGCTGCCAAAACAGCTTGAGCCTGCCCTGAGTGGTATAGAACTTAAAGCACAATGAGTAAAAGAATAGACTAAACAGCAGGAAATATTTTATCGGCAAGCCAGTGCATTAGTGATGAATATACAAATTGCTGCAGTATAGTTGAACAAAACCACAATTTCATGTTTTGTAGCAACATATTACTTTTTTACTGCATGTAATTGATCATTTAAATGTTGACCACTGATAATGTTAAATGTTAGTATCCAACAGTGCATAAAGACTTGTATGTATTAGTTTAATGATGTTTAATGAAGTTACTTTTCCTTCAATCACTGTAAGACTGCTGCAGAACAACATCCAGAGTTTAAATCAGATGAACGATGCATGTTTTCCCTCAAATCACTGAGAAAAAGTCTACAGACACAATTGGTCCAAAGAGTGATGCAGACTGAGAACGGGGGTTATTCACAATAATCTATTTTCTTAACTGATGTCACTTTAAAGCTTTTATAGCCGTGTCAAAAAAATCTGAAGCAAAGAAATAATCATAGAAGTCAAATAACCTCAATTGCGTAACTTGTTTAAAACACTGTTCAGACAAATATTCATTAAGCAGAAATACTGAATCTCATACATACCATTTAAAACTATGATCATAAAGTTCCTGTTCAGTTCACCTCAGAAAAAGCTTCAAGTCTTTTGGACTTTGTTTCTTTGTGTGATTTTATGACCTGAGACTCCAAACACTCTTTATGCTTTTATTACAGCTGATCAAGTTTCTACATGAGTTGTAGATTTGACTCGCTCAGCCTGTTATCTGTTGAGTTTTGAAGAACATTTCTCTATTTAAGAAAAAGACCAAAGTCTTTCATTTCACTTCATCTGTCAGTTTGCAGCATGTTCAGAGTCCTTCAGCTGTTTGACCTGATCTGAACATATTAGCTGATAATGATTTAATGAGGTCTGCAGACATTCAGCTGTGCAAGGAAATCTAATAAATTCCTGTTTTCTGTTCATCTGATAGTTTATCTAAAATTTAACTGATGTTTTTTGTTGATTCTGATTTTGTTTACATGCTTTTGTCATTTAATATGGTGGTTAATATGATTTAAGAGGCTCAGAGAAATGTTGTGTTTGTGTAGACAAACTCTGCTTCCTCCCCGATTCTGACAATGATTTTTATCATCATAGATGTTAATGTTTTGTAGACAGGTGGTAGATTTATTACCTTAAAGAAAAAAAAAACAACAAAAAAAAACAATGGTAAATATTAAATCTGCATGTTAAAATGCACTTAAATGAAATTTTATTAGTACCCATAAACATTTAAAGTTCATTTGAAACGGATTCATTTCAGAACCATCGACACCCCCAGTGTCTAATTGGTCAGGTTTCTACGTTTTTTAAGAGGATCAACATCAGTTGTCAAGGTTATGAAACCCAAAAAAATAAACTAGCAAAAAACAAGGAAAGTGAAGGACCCAAATGCAGATTGACCAAAAAACTTTACCTTAAACTCACAAAAAAAGGGATCAAAAATCAAAAGCCAGTCCTTTACAAAAACATCCAAACTTTAAACAAAACTCAAAGAAACAACTTAAAACTGGTGAAACAAAGAAAGAAAAACCCTAGAATCTAAAAAAAAAAAAACAACTAAAAATCACTAAAGAGTTTAATTAAAAAAACAGATAACTACGTACAAAACAGGAGGAACACTGAGGAAGCTGAAGACATGCAGGTGAAGTGACACTGAGAAGATGAATGACCCCTCACAGACAACAGGGGAACACAGACTGAATACACTGGAGAAACATCAAGCACAGGTGAGACAATCACACAGGTGGAGGGAATCATCATCAGAGAGACACAGAAGGGAGGGGCAGGAAACACCACGAGGAACACAGGGATTTCAAAATAAAACAGGAAACACACGACAAGACACAAAACGGGTGACTTAACTGAGACCAAGAACAGAATCATGACAGTAAGACAGGAAACACAAGAGGTCTGACAAGGAACACAATACAAAATAAAACAGAACTAGCCATAACATAACATCAGTATTACATCCACTCTACAGGCCACAGCAGGAGATAGATACACAAGAGTAGAATTGAAAGTAATGTTTATTAAAAAAATGATTCAGCAAAGTTCCCTCAGGGACACACCTCAGACCAGATCAGCAACTCTGAAAATGTGCATAATAAGTGTTAATGCGAAAAACAAAACAAAAAAAACATGCTCAAAATAAATATCTGCAGTCACGCCTTCAAGCCACTGCTCCAACATTTTACTGCACTTTTGTTAAGATAAAAAAGATAAAACAGGAAAAATGAAAGAAATATATATATATTTTTTGCAAATCCTACATCTTTAGTAAACATCGGTGTAAAGACTTTTTTTGATTATAAAACAATTATGTGGAACAAACTTCCAGAGATACTGAGACGAGGTGACAAATGTAGAAATCAGTGAATGAAACCTAAAACCTCATTTATTTACCCTGGCTTTATGTAGAAGTTAATCATTTTAATGACTTCCTAATATTTATTTATTTGTAACTGTGTGACTGAACTTCACTCAGTCACACAGTGAGAGCAACTATGAGTTAATCCTCCAGCTTTTTCTTCTAACACGGTAAAACAGCATCAAGCATCTCCATGGTAACAGTAAACGTGCCCCTGTGATGTACCTCCTTGCAGAAGTCACATCACAGAATCTGCAGTGTCAATCACATTACTTAAATTATGTCAAGCTACTGTTTTTGTGCTGTTTGATGGGAGGCAAGATGCAAATTCTGTGGTTTTCTTGTATTTACCCTCCAAAAATGTCTGTCACACAGGCTTAGCTGAACGCACTATTGTGTACGAACACTACAGGACAAGAGGGTGAACAGAAAAGATCCGGCTGAAAGTGTTGAGCATAAAAAACCTACAACAGCATTTTAATTAAGTTTTTAATAATCAAAATATAGATCACAGAGGGGATTTTGCATTTAGTCCTAGCATACATGATCAGGTGAGTCATTTTCTGTCCGCATGAAGTTCTAGTGACAATCTAGTGGATTAGGGTGAATGATGGCACCAGATGGAGCAAAATTGCAGGATAAGAGCCATTAAAACAAGGCAAACAATTTCAAATAACAACACTTCATCGCTACAAATGTCATGGTAAATAAAAAAAAATCCTGACTATCAAAGACAGGCAACCTCAAATAAATAAATAAATGTAAAAAACAATCAAACGAACAACTTCCAAACCTGGTTGAGTAGGTGCAGATTTGCATACCCCATGACAAGTGCATTATGACTTAAACCAAAAAATAACTCATTCAGCAGACAAACTGAAGCTTGGAAAGTAGGTCACCTGATTGGAAAAATAAGAGCCCTGACTTCTCCAAAAGTCAGGGACAAATAAGACGGACCTTACGACATGGAGGCCCATGGGGTTTGACTGGCTTATGATTAACCTCTTCAACCCCATAGGACCCAAATTTGGCTCTGCTGGGGCTCAGAAGAAAAGCTCCTCCACACTGTGCCTTTAAGACTACAGTCATGTTGGCTTTTATTTGACAAATACATATATTTTTGACTTTTGGCTAAATATGCACTGTTTTTCAAAATCCTTGCCTGACCATATTGTTATCAAACCTCTTTAATTTTTCTCTGCATCACTTCATAACAATAATCCTTCGCAGAGATGATGTAAACATATTTTATTATTCATTTTTAGAGTTTCACATCCACTGCAGCATCATTTCTAAGAGAGATATTCACAATAAAAAATTGTTTCTGTTTTAGGCAAGGATCAAGCATCTCCATGGTAACAGTAAACATGCCCCTGTGATGTGCCTCTTTGCAGAAGTCACATCACAGAATCTGCAGTGTTAATCACATTACTCAATACCATTTTTGTGCTGTTTGATGGGAAGCAAGATGTAAATTCTGTGGCTTCTTATATTTACCCCCCAAAAAATGTCTGTTTAGAATCACTACACAGAGGCTTAGCTCAAGAACACACTATTGTGTACCAACACTACGGGACAAGAGGGTGAACAGAAAAGATCCAGCTGAAAGTTTTGAGCATAAAAAACCTACAACAGCATTTTAAAAAAAAAATTAAAAATCACAATATAGATCGCAGAGGGGATTTTGCATTCTGCCCTAGCATACATGATTGGGTGAGCCATTTTCTATCCACATGAAGTAGCTGCCTCTGACACATGATGGCATCAGAAAAAGTAAAATTACAGGGTAAGAGCCAATAAAACAAACCAAACAATATTAAATAACAACACTTCATCACTACAAATGTCGCCCTTTATGGTAAAAAAATCCTGACTATCAAAGACAGGCAAGCACAAAAAAATAAATGAATGTAAACAACAAGCAAACAAACAAACAAACAAACAAAAAAAAATCCTCCAATCCTGGTTGAGTAGGTGCAGATACTTAAACCCCATAAAAAGTGTATTGTGACTCAAACCAAAAAATAACTCACTCAGCAGACAAACTGAAGCTTGGAAAGTCGGTCACCTGGTTGGAAAAATAAGAGCCCTGACTTCTCCAAAAGTAGAGTCTTGCACAAATAAGACAGACATTACAACACTGAGGCCCATGGAGTTTGACTGGCTTATGATTAAAGAGGCCATATTAGATATGATATGAGCAGATTCAGGAGACCTGTTCTGCTTCCTGCTTTCTACATAACCAAGCAATCTGATCCTCTATGAGCTCCAGAAGTTTCTCCATGTTCAGTAACTGTCTCTCACAGTCTTTCTTTGTCTCATCCAGTTTCCACTGATCTTTCAGGAAGTTTTCTTTGTCACTTAATAACTTCTCTGGTTTCTCAAATGTCTTCTCTTTTTCTATTATTTCATTTTCCACGGCCTGAAGTCTCTGCTTGTTAAATTCCCTCTCCCTCTCGACCTCCTCCAGTCGCTCTCTGACTCGATCCCTCTGGTTCTCCAGTTCAGTCTTTATCTCCGTCTGCATGGAAACAACCTCTGCCAGCACAGCTTTGAAACGACCAGTCTGATTCTCAGGTTCAGCCTTTGTCTCCGTTTGTGTTACAGCCAGCTGATCCTGGTCTGACCTTTGGTTCAGAGGGTCAGGATTAATCCCTACATTTTTTTTGATCAACTCTTCGATCTCACCTAGAGAAAAATAAAAGAGAAAAACAGGCTGTGAGGTTGACAACAGCCTCTTAGGTATTATCTGACTGGTTAACATTGAAAACATTATGCACAATAGGCTAGACAAACTATGCATGGTTTGTATTTCAAATATCTGTACAAATACAACGATGGATGACATTTTCATACCATGAATGATAAACACTTGCTTACAACTTTTGCTGGTCTGATGCCTGAAGTTTTGTTTTTTAGCAATTATTAAGCTGCAGTCAAATTTCAACAGTCCTAATAAAATCCTGAGTTTTGCCTGTGTAGGAGAAGAACCTCATGATCCTGGTCACTCAAACATTAAAATCATTCTCTTCTAGTGTGTGTATATGTGTGTGTGTGTTTTTTGGGTGTTTTTTTTGATTGGGGGGGGGGGGGGTCAGCTGACTTACTCTTCATTTTTTTCACAATATGATTAGATATCATATAACCAAAAGCTAATTGAACAGGCAGTCCAGTAGAGATGATGATCTGGATCACTGAGGAGATGGTAAGGAGCAAATCAGCTGAAAAGATAAAAAAATATCCTTAACTGAGATAAAAAGTTGCTGTTACAGGCATGGTGTATTAAAGTCAGGAAGGGATATAAAAAAAACAAGTTTAATAAATGCAGATTTGATCCAATTAAAGTTAACCGACCTCCAAAGATGTGAATGAGAGGAATAAGGATGATCTGGTCATGGCTGAGTTCTCTGAAGGCATATTTAAGGAACAGAGCATCCTTCTGGTGTGGGACTCTGGATTTCTGAGCAGTGAAACATGCTGTCAGTCAAATATGCTGAACAGATTATAATGAACATATTACAGGATAGAATAGAAACTCTGTGATAATTAAGTCAAAGCACAAAGTGAGACCCTCCTGGTCATCTCATACCCCTTGAAGCTGAAGTTCATCCTCCTCTGTCATGTTTTCATGCTTCATCATCTTAATCGTCAGATTCAGGATTTTTTCTGATTCCATCCTTATCTTCTGTAAATGTTCTTCAGGCAGTGGATCTGTGTCATCATCTGTTTGATGATGTTGAGGAAAGTCTGGAACAGAGCAGAGGGGTATTTCACAAAGCCTAGATAGGGGATAAAGCTGGGATTTTCTAGTTATCCTGGATGAATTTAGCTGTGATTTAGTTTCATGAAAGTGGAGGCACATAAGTTACCATGGAGATTTATTCTGTGCAGCTAGCCTGCTCCCGACCAGGCTAACAGGCAGGCTTAACTAATCCTGCTGTTCAGTCAATAGCGCTCTCATCTGAATTTAGCATGTTTCTTACAGTTTTCAGAATGATAATGACCTTAAGAGGTAAAGGAATGATGTTAATAAAACATTTAATTTAAAAATACTTTTCAAAGAACTCAGAGACAATTTAAAATGAGGATAAAAAAAGAAAAAAGAATTTAACCAAAAGCAAACACAAATCACATGAGTAATTAAATATCCCATATTTTTGTGTATTTGGTTTAAGGTTTTTTCTAATTATTACAATTAGTTTTCTTTTTATTAACAGGGATAAACATTCTGAAGGCTTTGAATCATATTTTTGTTAGAATAGAAATATTTTGCATAACTAACATGTACATTATACGTCCTCACTTCCTTCTATTAGAAAATAAGATTTAATTTACACTTTAACAGACAAAGAAGATGACATAAAAATTAACCTGACACCACTGTACAAAACAGAACAAAACCTTGTGTTCATATTTTATCATATCTAATTAACATGATGTTTTTTAGTTCACATTATCATTATTTATTACTTAACAAATCTTACATTTTTAATATAGCTTTGGGTCTCTTCTCTCACATACAATAATAATATAAACAAAAACAGGCATCATTGTTACTAATTTCAAAAAATGTAAAATTCAGGCATCTTTTGCCTCTGTTAACATTCATAACACTCATAATAACACTTAATATTCTGCTATTTAGAAGAAAACAGGTTATGCAGTGAGACAAATGTATGATCTTCAAAAGTTTTAAATTTTTAAAGACTGATTATATGATACACAAATATATTTTAAATGCTTAAAATGGTTCAAATGGCAGAAATTTCTTTGTAGTATACAGTTTTATTCGCCATTTATCCTCTAATTTCATCTGAAGAGTGTTTTCTCAACTGCTTGGAACTTATTTATGTCTTCAAACAACATTAATGGACTGTAAAAATTATAAGTGGTGTATTTTCTTTAAAATGTATATACCGTCGTATCTATTTAGCAATTTGCTCCAAAGATGCTTGTGCTGTGAAACTCAGCAGTGAATAGGGCTAAATCTGATATCTTTTCATTTGGCGCCAAAGTTCTCTGACTGCCCCTGTATTTTATCAGTATATGTGTACAGACAGTCTGCTTGAAAGTATGTAAACCCATTGAGCAGTTTGAATGTTTCTATGATTTTCCTATTTTATCATCACCAGTTTTTATTTATTAGATTTCAAATATATTTTTAACAATTGTATGTTTAATTAGTGGGACTTATTTAAGTAGCCCAAAAACTACATGCAACATGGAATCAGAGTATGTGCAAAAGTAAGTGAACCCCCAGCTTTATTGGTTAAGTCAAGCAGGTAACAGACCCAGGTAAAACACATTTGGTAGCTTGATTAGCAGACCAATGAAATGAGACAGCATTGGGAACGGCTTTGGCCTGCACTAATTAAAATAAAGAGGAAACCAACCAAAACACTGTGGTCCCATACAAATCAACTATGCAAAGAGCAAAGGAGATATCCGAGGACGTGAAAAGAGGATAGTGACAGCCCATCAGTCTGGGGGGCGCTATAAGACCATCCCCAAAAGATTCCAGCTCCCTCATTCAACTGTAAGACAAATAATTTACAGATGGAGGGTCTTCAACATGACAGCAACTCTGCCTAAAATGGATGCCCATCAAAACTTTCACCCAGAAACACCAGAAAAATAATACATCAGGTAAAGGCCAGCCCACACATCACCTCTAGAGAGTTGCAGACCTCTCTGGTGGCATCTGGGACAAATGTACATGCATCTACAATCAGACGAAAATTGAATAGCCATGACATTTATGGGAGGGTTGCTAGAAGGAAGCCTCTGCTCTCAAAAAAGAACAAAGCTACCTGTTTTAACTCTGCCAGAGAGCACCTTGAAAAACCAGAGGCCTTCTGGAGGTCCATTCACTGGATAGACGAGTCCAAAATAGAATTATTTGGTCACAATCAAAACCAACATGTTTGGAGAAAAGCCAACACTGCATATGACATCTGGTACATACCGGATGTCCCTCCAAACCCTCTCAAATGGCTGAGTTCTGCAAGTAGGAGTGGGAAAATCCCCATAAGCAGATGCGAGAGACTGGTTAGTGGTTACAGAAGATGTTTGGTTGAAGTAATGACTGCAAAAAGAGGAGCCACAGGCTACTAATACAAGAGTTCACATACTTTTGCACAAGTTAAATTTTCAGTTTTTGTGATATAAACCAACTTAGTTGAATTAAATAATGAAAATATATCTGAATTGTGTGTGTGTCCATTATTTGAAAGGTGTGCTTTATCATCCTTCATATATATGTATGTGTATATATATATATATATATATATATATATATATATATATATATATATATATATATATATATATATATATATATATATATATTTATATGTATATATATATATATATATATATATATATATATATATATATCGAGAGAGGGAAACAGGGAGAGAGTGAAATTATAAGCTTATGTGTATAAAGTCCTCAAATGTAATAATTAGGGCACCTCCTTTCTTCCTCCCATTATAGGCTGTATTTAATTGTAATAAGATTCATATGTATGGATTTGCATTGTAAAAACAGCGACTGGTTAGTGGACGTATATTTTAGGCTTCTCATGCATTCAGGAGGATGGATTTTATCTGCCACCCTTTCTGGCTCCTTTAGTGCTTTGTTATGTAAATTTGATGTGTTTGACTTCCTGATAAGTTAACATCTAAAGCTGTTTTTTCATGTGTAGCGAAGTATGGGCATGTGTCTTCCCTGTTTTGATCAGTTTATCTGTGATCTACCACGTGGTCTTTTGAAGAAAGCTGTGAACGAGCAGTTATCTGAAATAGTTTCATCTGTTTGACCGAGCTGCTCCTTCTCGGTCTGGCCTTCGTGAAACACATTAAACCAGCATGCTCATAAGGGACTTGGTCAAGCCTGGCTTTAGTTGGTTGTCCTGGATCTCTTGATTCCACTTTGGTGAAATACCCCTCAGGACACAGAGCAGCAGTAACAATAATATATGAGAAAAGTAAATATTTCTAAAACAACAATAAAAAAAATAAGTATCAGCGCATGATATTAACTTCATCATGTTGAACTTTCCGGACAATAACATGAGACATTGGTTATCACAATCCACAAACATAGAAATGTATGCTTACATTTCTGGATGATATTTATTGATGTGTATTAGTCATAAATCATAAATTGTCTGTAATATTGGGAAAATGTGCCATAATTCTCTAACTTGTACTTTTTGTTTTTTGACACAAATGGACTTGGTAAAAAGAAAATGAACATTTCATTCAAAGGAATTATTTCTCTGACTTGAATAACTTGAGATCTTTCATCAATAATCAGTTCATTACATTTAATAGGGGTGTGTATTGGCATGAATCTGGTGAAGCAAATCAACACAGCAAATCACAATGCACTAAGTAGGACAAAATGTCCCTTTTTTCACAAGACAGTCATATTGTTGACTGTTTTCTAGTGAAACCACAATATAATATGTAGAAAAACAGTTTATAATTAGTTAAATTTGTACGAACCATCTTCTTACCATGTGACACAAACAATGCGAGAAATAACTAAAACAAATGATTGAATGCCTGCCACCAACTTGTTGCCAGGGGCTTCACTGCAAGACAAATTAAATTACCTGAATATCTATCAACTATTAATGAACAAACTATCAACGTCCCATCATAAAATATCCATACAGCACCACACTACAAAATATTGCTTTACACTGGGATATAGACATGTTTGTACACCCCTATTACATACAGTAGAATTATGTTTCCTGTCATACATCTTCCTCTGAAATAGATGAACAGATGAAGTCTAGTGTGGTAAATACACACTGTTTTTTAGAAAAAGCCTTCATACATATCAACATCAACATGCCAGATATCAACGCCCCTAAAAGTAAGACCTTGCATTGTTAATCACAAAACAACTGTCACAAATGTCCTTCTACCTACTTAAAGTATTGAAAACAGCATAGTTGAGTTTTCATTACTGTTACAGTTCATGACAATCCCCAGACCATGAGCTGACTTACATATCCAAGTAAGGAGAGGAACTACAACTGCAACTGCAACACCAGATATACGAATGTCCATGATGGATACAGTCTGCAGACCTGAAAGAGAAAAATCTGTGAAAACACAAAGCAAGATGATGATAATTCCCATTATGACTTTTTCACGCTTGTATCAAATTTATTTACAATAAAATCATTTAAATTTGTTACAGGTCATGTTTTAGGGACCATGCTTCAGCACGTTCAACAGGTTTGAGTGGTAAACTGTAAAGAAGCAGCAATGTCTTTTGTAATTCATAAAAATAACCATACAGCGTATTTATAATGTATGTCTCTGCTGAGAACACCCTTAAGTTAGAATAGACTTATTTTTCATTAGAAGTGAGTGCAGTCTTACAAAACACAGAATAATATAACAGGGAGATCTGTAGAAACACTGCAGCAGAAACACAATCTGAACGATCACCACAGGAATGAAGTCACATTAGGGAAGTGGCCTCAGCAAACTATTCAAGACAGGAAGCCTGTTTGCAGTGAAATATTGACTTATCGAGAATAGAGATTGATACTTAATGAAATATCCAAAGGACACTAGCTGTGAAAAGAAAAATACATACCTGATCAAGTTTCAAATGCCCACGTCTCAGAGTGACATGCTGCCCGGTCAAAGTCCAGTAACTGAATGTGATCATGTTACAAAGTCAATTTTTATTGTTTCTGTCATGGTTATTACAATACACAGTATGTAGGAGCTCTTAAACAGAAATGATATTTTCAATGCTATAATTACTGTGATCCATGAATTTTTAAATTCCCAGTTTTACAAAACAAAGCTCTTTAACAGAAATGAAATGTTTATTGGTATAAGTATTGTGGTCCATTCATTTTCAAAGTAACAGTTTTATGACAGGTGGTCTAACAAATTTGTTAAGCACTGTATATATACACATATCTTTTGCTAATACCAGTTGTTGTTGTATTTTAGATTGTTGGAAAGCCTGAATGGTGACATTTACAAGAGGTACAATTTGTGAGAATTGTGCATTTGTAGAACAAGCAACACAGCTAAACCTGTGTTATAACAAAACACAGTATGTAGGAGCCTTTTAACAGAAATGATATGTTCAATGCTAAAATTATTGAGATCCATTGATTTTTAAATCCAGATTTACAAAACAAAAGCTCTTTAACAGAAATGACATTCTTATAGCTAATATTATTGTGGTTCAGGAATTTTCAAAGTTATGGTTTTACAAAATAACCCAGAAAGATATTTAAACTCATTATTATTTCTTGATTTAGATGAAATATTCATTTAACATTCACTTACATTTCTTAACAAAAAAAATAAAAATTTAGTGGTTGAATGTTCTGCTTGATTAACCACCGTCTTCTCAGAGAAGCCCAGTGAGCCGCTCAAATTTGGGTATGAAAAAGTGAATTTAGTTTAAAACTCCACAATTCTGTTCAAAATGTATGTCCAATCTTGTTTTTATGACAGCTGGTCTAATGAATCTGTTAAGCACTTCATATATACATTTATATTTTATCAATGCCAATTTGTGTTGTATTTTTTAGTGTTGGAAAGCCTGAATGGTGACATTTACAAGAGGTACAGCTTGTAAAATGTGTGTATTTGTGGAACAAGCAGCACAGCTAAACCTGTGGTTAACACACCCCCAGCAGCTGGAAGCTGGTGTTCAGGTACACAGAGTGTCAGCCCTGGTACCATGCCCAAAGTTAGGACCAAGTTCTGTGAGACCGGTTCAGTCAGAAATGGACAAAAATTCACTGAAATTAATAGAATTATTAACTATTAACAACAATTTTTTTTTGTTAGGTGAACTCATGATTTGAAGATATCACAAAGTTATCATTCCGTTGATTCACTAATTCTGGTAGCAGCAGTCGATTGTGCTTCCTTCATATTTCATCAGGGTTTGTTGTTTTGATTTTGTTTACATGCTTTTTTCATTTAATATGGTTACTGCTGTGGGCACAGATGCCCTGAGAAATGTTGTGGTTGTGTAGACTAACTTTGCTACTTCCTTGATTTTGAATCTGATTCTTATCATATAAGATGTTAATGTTTAGTAGGCAGTTGGTAGATTTATTACCTGAAAGTAAAAAAGTCTCGTTAATATTAAATCTGCCCAATGAAATACAGTCAGAGATGACATTTTATTTCTACCCATAAATATTTCAGGCTCATTTGAAACTGACCTGATGAAGTTTCAAACGTCCACCTCTCAGACTGACATGCTGCTCGATCAAAGTCCAGTAACTGAACGTGATCATGTTGCAAAGTTAACAAGAGTTGAATATCATTTATACACAATTAGCTTCACAGACAAATCAATCAATCTTTGTTCATCACAAAATCAAGGGGAATGTTAAATCAAAGCCACTCTTTTGAAAGCAGATGTCAACCTGATTTTTTTTTTTTATTTCACAAGGACACAATTATATGTAAGGGGCAGAAAAAGTTTTGGCCTCATATTGGTATATGTTATACAACAAACTGCCTGTATATACAAGTTGCCACTTGGATTTAACTAAGCAAATAGGTACGAGCCTCCTACTGGATAATTACTGCATGGCCGATTATCTTTCAGCTGCCAACAAGTTATTTAACCCCAGCTGATGTAAGGAGTAGCTTCTCATTTTTTACACAACCATGTCGAAAGATACATCCTGTGGTCGTGGAAAAGATGTTAGTCTATGTCAGGGGTCGGCAACCATTCCAATCAAAAGAGCTGTTTTCTCCACCACGCCAACCAAAAAAATCTGTCTGGAGCCACAAACACATCTGAACCTTAAAGTGGCGACAGTAGCACCTGTTGACTCTCCATCATTATAATGACATCAGATCTATGAGCAAACTGCTTCACCACCTACATGACTGCTCTATAATGGGTCATGTACTTTTGTTGCTTTAACTTGGCATTATTGTTATACCATATTACATTGCAATAATTAATTTAGAGCTAAAATGACAACAAAGTTGTGTTTATCAGGCTTGTCAACAAAAATAACAGTCAATTAATATTAGCCCGTGTTATCACTGTCATTATTATTTTTGCAATTGTTGTTACTCAGTTTGTTTTTCCACAGGATCATGTTTTACTTGCAGTGGAGAAACAATAAATATTTATTTGACTTCATCAGGTTAGATGGGGGGTCAGAAGGTCTTCCCCTGACATTTTTTAACTTAAATCATTTCTTTCCTGCGTTCTGATCATTTTTATGCACAATTTTATAATAATCACGAGGTAGTCTTGTGATCTTTGAAATCTCATCAGTGTTTTAGAAGCTTATCCCACATAATTTATCAACTTTTAGTTTCATGTCAATCTTGATGTCTTATAAAAATATATGTCTGATGACATATAACACAGTAACTCACACACCTGAGTGTGAAGTTACAGGGGGAGAGACTGACAGCTATCACATACAGCAGACATGGTAATAAAAAACATCCACCTGATACCTTTGTGTAAAAATCCCCCTCTTCAAAAACAAGGTCACAGTTGCGCTGAATTTATCGTCTCCCCCTTTTCTCTCGTCTTTAATGGAGATTTATCACCGACACGCCTCTGTTTTAAAAGTTTGGATTCCTTGACAGTAGAAGCTGATGTTTTAAAAGTAATAAAGTTCATCAAAACATCTACATAATAGGTTCAATACAACATCACAGGTGAGCTCACAGCTAAAGATGCAGCAGCGTCCTGCTCTCCCTCCGAGCTGCTGCAGGTCACACATGACGCAAAGTTGACGATGTAAAAAACAAGAAATAATCATTTAATGGAAAAAACGCACATTGTTTGCAGATAGTGCTAAAACATGCAGACATAGCATCAATTAATTAGAGTTTAATGCAAGACATGGAGCGAGTTTTTTTTATTTTTGCTCCTCCGTCCTCTATGTGCAGAGAGCCACTGGAGAGGGGCAAAGGAGCCACTGGGTTGCCGACCCCTGGTCAGCGTTCACACTGCAGTCAACAGTGACCTGAATCTGATTTTTTGGCTCAAATGTGACCTGTATCTGATTTGTTTTTGACAGTGTGAACAGCACAAGTCACTTTGAATCTGATATTTTCGAATCAGATTCAGGCCACTTTCAAATGTGGTACTGAATCTGATCTGTATCTGATTTTCTTGAATGTGACAGCAGTCTGAACAGCCAGGTCGCATTCAATGCGACTTTGACGTCATTCTAGAGCAGGGGTCTGCAATTTACCTCGGGACAAATTTTTTTCAGAGTCCCTTCATGGCCAGAACATAATCAGAGGTTAATATATAGACATGATTATTTAAATGTCTCTACCATTTTTTTTTAAATAAAGAGTTTTAGTTGATTTTCCCTCTGCAAGCATTAAACAATGCATAAAGGGGGGAGTGATAAGAGAAGGTGAGAGAGCGCTGGGGCTTTTGACTGATGTCTCCATTACACGCACAATAAACGTGAATGAATCTTACGTCTTTACTATGATATATGTTAGACTTAGTTTATTAACACTGCACCAACAGTTTTAATGAATTTATCAGGCTAAATTAACAGTTTACAGGACGCGGAAAGACACTTATGATCCACTGCTGTCCATCTCATCCGTGCCCATATGCGCACTACTGTATGTTTCTATAAGACAGCGTCAATCAGTGAACAGTCTGCTCCTGTCTGATCTGCTCTCAGACAAACTAAGAACCAACAGAACAGACGCTACAACTAAGTTTTCGTCTCTTTGTTCATCTGTTCAGCGCGCAATGGCTCTGATCTATTTTTCTCTCCAGCAGCAATCTCTCATCGGCAGGGGTTGCCGGGAAAGAGCGGCCGCCTTCAGGTTCATAAGAAATAAAATATACCTATAATTACTTTAATAAGGCTCACCCAAAGTGAGCTGCTGTAACATCAGGTTCTGCATTATGAGATCAAACTTCTCCAGCATTGTGAAGCACATTGTTTGTCTCTCTGTGTCTGTTGCCCTCTTCACACCGTTCTGTGCGTGATGTCATTAATGTTCAACTGAGCATGACACTTCTGAAGCGTGAGCTGTTCACATCGCAGCCTGTGGACAGGCTACATTTAAAGGCGTAATCTGAACAGCCAAACAAAAAAAATCGGAATTTGAGCAATAAATCGGAATCGAGCATCAAGGGCTGCAGTGTGAACGTAGCCTTAGTCTGTTTAAGAAGGGTCAAATCATTGGCATGCATCAAGCAGAGAAAACATATAAGGAGATTGCAGAAACTACTAAACTTGGGTTAAAAACTGTCCAACGCATTATTAAAAACTGGAAGGATAGTGGGGAACCGTCATCTTTGAGGATAAAATGTGGTCAGACAACAATCCTGAATGATTGTGATCAGCGATCACTTAAACATTTGGCCAAATCAAATCAAAGAAAAACAACAGCAGAACTCAGGGGTTTGTTTAATAGTAAAAGTAAGAGCATTTCCACACACACAATGTGACGAGAACTCAAGGAATTGGGACTGAACAGCTGTGTAGCCTTAAGAAAACCACTAGACATTAAGGCTAACTGAAAAAAAAGCTTCAGTTTCTTAAGGAGCATAAAGATTGGACTCTGGAGGACTGGAAGAAGAGAGATCCTCCTCCGTATATTCTGGTTCAAATAGGTAAGGTCTTGAATCTGTGTCAGTCCTGAAGAAATCATCCTTGTCCTCTGTCATAAAGTCAGCCATAATCCTTAGTAGAATCTTCTTCTACGCGTAAACAGAGACTTTGTTTTGTTGACATGCTGAAAAGCACTTCCGTGGTGGTTTGTGAATGCACCCTGTGGCTTAGTTTCCTTAGTATTTTTTTCAAAAATTGAATAAAATGATCATCTTAGTCTGAAAATAGATAACGTAACATCATGCAGTCAATAAAAAATACAACAAGCACACAGGACCGTCTAGAGTTTATCTGATGACAGCAGAAAAAGGCAGGCTGGCGTTTGAGCTAAGCTAAGCTAGCGGTTGGCGATCTAAGTCCATCTCTTTCTCGTTACTGGACGTACAGTCAAAAGAATGGTGTCTACCTGCTTGTCATGGACTGGGGACTGAGGTAAGACACGAAAACATCAGAAATGTTGGAGTGTTCCTTTAAGGCAGGAACAGTAGACATAAATAAATGGAAATAAATGGTCTGGCATGGATGTAAAGAATCTCTGACAAGTTTGAAACACGGTGGGACACAATCTTCACATTATTCAAATTATGTGCTTTGAAGTATGTGCTCAAATACACAACAAAACACAAAAAAGAAATGGCATAAAAATAGTTTAAGTGTCGTGCACAAGGCCATTCTTAAGGAGTGTTTTTAACCCAATGGGAGAAAAGTTGTGAGGAGGTCAAATCAGACTGTGAGGGTTTGACCTGCAGTTACAAAGTGAACTGAATGAGGGGGGAGTTTTGCTGCTGATGCTGCTGAGCCCCAGGGGAGGCGTCAACAAGGCCTGACACGTGGACAGGTCGTGGTTTTGAAGGAGACGTAAGATAAACATATCTGAAAACAGAGAGTGGTTGCTTCAGTTCTGTGGTGTAACAGCATCAGACGTGACAGAGAGCAGATATGAAAATGTGGTTAAACTGTTAAACTACAGTCACAGATTTAGAAAAACGTAAACACAATGTGGTTATGATGAAGATTATAGATGAAGATCAGCATCAACCACACAAACCTTTCTAAACTATTCTTTGAAATGTACAATGGTCACACCATGACAGCTGTTTTTCCATCCACCTATTTTAACACATGAATTGGTGCACATTACAGATCAGCCAATAAAAAGGGAGGTATTGAAAATGATTTTATGATGCAGAGATGTTGAAAATCTGATGAACTGTGCCCATTCCTAAAGTTTAATCTGTAATTATCCATCAAATTATCAACCCAAGGCCATATTAGAGGTAAGACAGTATAATTTAAGGCACACCATGCAAAATATCCTTTAAACATGTCAAATTATCTTGTAAGTCTTTACAAAATCAAGTTCATATTTTAATATTGCTAAACACTGGTAACCCACTGTTTAATTAAAACATTTCCTTTTTTATTGTTCAAGAAATAATTTATTGAAAATTATTCATATTATTAACTTTTGTACAAGATTTGTTTTTTCAATTAGATGAACTTATGGATGAAAAAGACAACAAACTTACCATTTCATTTATTCAATAATTCAGAGCCGCTGTCACTTTTGCAGCGACTGGGAGAGCGCAGGGGCCACCGGGCCGCGCATCGGAGGCCACTATGCACGTCACCGTGTGGACCACAGATGTAATCTGTTCCTGTGTCATAATAGGAGTACAAAATTAAGTGATAATTACATTTAGACACAGCAGCAGGCTAATCCATTCATCGTGCTTGTGATCCACCTGCATTCCTGGTCTGTCATCGCCAAATAGCAGAACCTTTGGTGAAATTATATCTCCTCCTCATCCTCCTTGCAATAATGTACTCCATCTTTTTAGATCACGTTAAGAATAAAGATGAAAACAGAGAAATATGGGCAATCGCAGGTAAATCCTTAAGACACCGAGTGACTTACATTTATTCAGAGAGCGTCTCTCTCCTTTTTCTTTTCTTTTGAATTTCATGAGATGAGAGAAGCCAGATACTCTGTATCAGATGATGTGGCTGTTTGTGGTTGGCTGAGAGATGTGAACTCGTTAGTTATGACAAACGCCTCTGATCTGACATCAGATGTGACGGGACAATTAATACAGATACAAATGTATGTGCTGGTTCAGACGGTTACATTAAATAGTGGTTGCTGTGGTTGTTTATTGCATTGAAATGTGCCTGACACTGTGGATACCTGCCTGTGAGGTTTCGGTGACATGTGTGCACTGTGTGCCTGTCAGCCAAATTACCACTGCCCAGAGTGCGCCTCGTCTGCACCGAGAATAGACCAGGTTGGAGCTGGTGAGCTTTCAGTTTTTTTGGCACGAGATTGTCACTGCGCCAAGCTGAATCTTTGACACCTCCCCCTGGTGCGCCGTCACACCCATCTCGGTGCAGCCGGTCTACCAAATTGCCAAATTCGCTGCGCACAGTGGTGCGCCGGACGGAATTACCACTGCGCGGGGTGTGCCAGGCTGCGCCACCCTGAGTTGCGCCAGGAAATCAGAGCCCCTATATTGTACATTTTCTATTCCTGTCTGTCTATCTCCATCGTGATTTGCATTGATTTTTTTGAACCCTGGGTCTGTTAAATGGTCCAAATTGACCGTACAACTGCTATTGCCAAGCATTAAGACTTTGAATTTGACTTTAGGATAAATTCATATTCCTTCATCTTTCTTTTCTTTTTTTAAAGAACAACATTTAAATTTTATAGTGACATAACATATGCATTTAATAACTTAACATTTAGGTCTCCAAGGGGGTAGGGTGTGTTATATCAAAAGACAAACAGAAAAACAGAAATATATCTCTGTGTAGTTTATCCAATCCAATCCACTTTATTTGTATAGCACATTTAAACAACAAAAACGTCTCCAAAGTGCTGTACATAGAATCAAAAGTTAGGGTTACAACAATCCATGGGTGGGTGATAAAAAGAAAATTAAAATAAGTGACTCCATGGATGAAGGAGGAGTGTGTATATGTGTGCGTGTGCATGTGATGTGAGCCGGTCAGGCCAGAGTGGAAGTCTCCCCAAAGAAAGTCCATCTGATCTACATGAGGAGTGGGTAAAGTGTCTTTTGGGACAGAATCATAGGGCACAAATATGATAGAGGGAAGAAATTGTCCAAAGATTTGTGAGGAATGATATCAAACAGGAAGTTCCCAGTGCCAGAGTGACTTACTGCCCATCTTAAAACACTAGTTGAAATTAAACCTCAGTCATAACTTACAAAGTATAAACAGAGAGGAAACAAAAAAGCATTTTCTCATTTATATATGATAGCCACTTAACCAATACTTATGGGCTTTATGACCGTAAAATCTTAGGGAAAAGGTCAGCATTTCCATTCCATATAATTCTTGTACAATGGCTGTCCACTCCCCCACCGTCGGTGGCTCACTCTTAAGCCATTTCCTTCTTATTGATTTCTTACTGGCTATCAGTAGTATTTTCAGAAGATATTTGTCCTGGGGATTGAGTTCAGTTTGTCATTCATCTTTCTGTTAAATCAGTGATCATATTCTGCTCAAGTCTTGGTGACACTGATGATCCACATGAGAACTTGGGCTTTAGTCCATCAATTTTAATAAAAAAAATGTCTTTATTATTTGATAAAGTTAATACTGATCAAAAGCAAAGAAGGAATGAATGAAATATTCAATGAAATACCTTTTTCAAATCTGAAGCTCTCAACTGGGCATAAGTCACATTATCAGACTCCAAATCACTGTCACCACTTGGTACTGAAACAAAGAAAAAGGCAGAAAATGCTTGAATTCAAATCCAGTTTTCATGAAAAAAAATATGAAGAAAATGATTTCAAAGAATCACAATTGGCTTATTAAACAGAATCATTTTACCTTTATTCTTCCTCGGTTTCTTCACAACAGCATATGTTTCCTGCTGTAGATCAGCATCACTGTGCTCTGCTGAGGCTGGAAGAATCACAACAACAGAAATGATCCATCTGAGCAACAATCATTTCAGAGACGTTATAGAGTATGAGCAAGAAACACTCACTGGCCACTTTATTAAGTAGACTTGTTCATCTACTTGTGAAAAGAAATGGTTAATTACATGGCATCAGCTCAGTGCATTTACATAAGATGATGTGGTCGAGACAAACTTCAGAATGAGGGAAAATGTGATTTGAAAAATAAAAATAACTTTTTTATTTTTATATATTGGGTGCACAAGATTTTATTCTCTCTGAGATTCTCTACAAGTGTCACTCTACGGCTGTCTTCTCCACACGGGCAACCTGGGATAACAGTATTGACCAAAATTACTGAGGAGTGTTTCCAGCACATTGATGAATCTTTGCTAAACACTACTAGCAGGGTTCTGAAAGCAAAAAAAAACAGTGCTAGCAAAATGTTTGGTGAGCGAGAGAAGATCAGGAACAGCAGACACACTTGCAAAGTGTTACTGCATCCGAACAAATCACCAAAAAGGGTGACAGACCTCATGAAATGGCTTTTTAAAATGTGACTTTTTTTCACTGTAAAGCCTGGCTGTTCTCATGGCCATCAGCTTCTTTTCATTGTTTTTATTATTTAGGGCTACAAATATGAAACGCTACCTTGTTAATTTAACAAGAAGAAAATCATGTTTTCCAAATAAACGTAATGAAGCAGAATGTGCACAGGTGTGTTTTTGATCACACTCATGTATTTTAAAAATCTAATTGTTTAAATTGTTTATCAAAAAAGTACTTTGTACATACTTTCAAGTTAGGACTCTAGTACTCTTACTCAAGTAAAATTGTCAAAGAGCAACTTTACTTCTGTTGGAGTGATAATTAGCTGGGAAGATTACTCAATAATTCAATTTGTGTGCTTTTTCCACCATTGTTCTTCAACAATTAATCATACTTCTGTCCAAAATACTGCATCACAAAGGATCAAGTTTATTGCTGTACCTTTATGTTTCTGGCAGAGGAACAGTCCCAGCACCAACAGCAGGAAGACTGTTACTGCAGCACCGCTAACAATCCACCGAAAGCTGAGAGGATGAGAGACATGTTGGTCTGGAGATTGAAGTTCTGGATAGGATTTGTTCTCCATTTTTATGACAGATAGCCAACTCTCTGGTGACTTGCCAGCTTTAATGCTGCATTTGTAGAGACCTTCGTCAGATTTGGAAACATTTCTGATGGTCAGCTTGCTGTCATATGCAGTCTTAAGACGGCTATCATCTTTGTAGAATTCAGCTACGTGTTGCATTTGTGATTTACGATGTCGACAAGATAGACTGACATCATGTCCCTCCATCACTGGAGAAGCAGGAACATCCAGGATCACATCTCCATCTGTAAAACATTAAGATATTAGGACAAGTGAACACTGTATCATTGTATTGAAGAGTAGATTTGATTGGCTTGAATACTGTTTTGCGTTTATTGGACTGAGCATTCCTATTTGCACTTGAGATTAAATGCATTAATTATGTCATGGTAAATTTCAACATGAAAATTTTAATTGTCTAAGTTTTTCTTAGTAATTTAAGATATTAACTTATTATATGTCTTGAGCAGTGAGTCCAAAATTTAACTTCCATCCCCGCTCACAGACATACAATGCTACATCTGAACTCTTGATTTATAGTTGAGGCATGTTATTTATGCAGCATTCATACAGCTGACTTTAACCAACACTGAGAAATCATCACAATTTTGATGAAAGTACATTTGCGGGGTCAATTATGCAGAGTTCAACACAGGTCTTTGTATCTTAGGCAGAAAAAATAATGTACTGGTGGAGTAGGATGTTCTCTGACAACCCACTGACTTATCACAGACGGATTTTAAACTTTCCCTAACATAGTTGTCACGCTGCTGTTCATATCACGAGACTTCCAGCTCATACTCTTATTGAATCTTCTCGAGGTCCTCCATCTTCTCAGGTTCAGACTTAGACTTGTTCAGCCTAGGTCCACCCATTCTTTCATAGAGCACATAATGTAGGTAATATTGAGAATTTGCACAGTTCACAAATGCCAGTTGAATTCACTATCATCAATGAAAATATTCAAACAGTCATGCAGACTTGATAAATATTGTGCTAAGTTGATGATCTCAGTCAGGGGTGAAGAGTTGTCAATGTAGAGTTGTCAAACATTGACCGTTCCACGAGATGAGTTCTGCAATCTGGATGTTAATGGGATGCTACTACTGATGTTTGCTGAACTACCAGTGCACCAACATTTGCCAACAGCGATATGCAGCTGTAACTGAGGGTAGCAAAGGTAGGTGGAGGTCAACTCTTTTAACCATTAAAATTGTTTTTAAAAAGACTTTGAAGAATTTTTTAATGCCATCAAGATTATCTTAACAGTCTGTCTTTTGTGTAACTTAAAGTGACATGCAGAATCGTGTAATCATCTTTTAGAAATATTGAAACAGTAGTTCTTTCCAAATGCAATGACTTAAGTGGAATCATTCATTTATAGAATTATTTTGAATTAGAATTTATTAATTGATGTACATATATCTTTGGGTATCTAAGAAACTATCACAATGACTGTCAGATGATTGCTGTTTTAACTGTCTTTTAATTTCTGTTTCAATTTTTAGAGTATATTGAATGTCATTGATGTATTTTGTGGATTGTGTTTTAACGTGTGGATCCCAAGAAGAGTAGCTGCTGCCTCAGCAGTAGCTAATGGGGATTCAAAATAAATAAATCAAAGAAAACTCTTGCTGATGTTCACAAGCGTGCAATTTGTTAATGTTTCTGATGAACATCAGCAGTGCCAAACTGATAATGACTTAGTTCTGTGTAGCCACACTTAGCTTGACTCGGCTTGACAATTCTCATCAGCAAAAGTTGGCCAAAATGGAATTTGTGTGAATGCAGCTTTAACAAAAACTGCCCAAACCACTGTTTCAAAAATGTGTATCAAATGATCAGTGTCAATCAGAGCCATGTTCTCTTTAAGGTCAAGTTATTTTTGATCATTTAAATAATTTACATCATGAACAACAATCTGTCTTAACAGAAATACGCAGTGATCCTCATAAAAAGATCACTGAGAAAACTTTGTTGTTGATGGATAAGAAAAATAAAGTAAGGCAAACAATATGAGAAAAAAAATTACATCTGAAACGTCCATTTTTATTGTTGTTTGTGTTTTTAATCTTGGCAGTGTAACAAGTAAATAAATAATTGTAAATAATTTACTCTTTTGTTCACTAGTTGAATTTGTCTTTTTGTATTTGTTTTTGCAAGTTTGAGCTACTCACCTGTGACAATGATGTTGACGGCGTTACTTGTTTCTCAGTCTGCATTTTCACACCAGTACTTTCCACTATGACTGTCCAAAGCAGACGGCATTTCATAGTCTGGTTTAGATTGGTTATAATTGTGAACACTGGTCTGGACTTTTGTGAACGGCTCTTGCATCACCCTCCATTCAGTCAGTCCATTGATTTGTTCACAGCTTATGTTGATTTCCTCATACAAAAAGAACTGCAGCCTGTCTGGAGTAATACGTGGTTGGAAAGTTTAACCTAGGAAAGAGCCAGAGGAAGAAAGTAGTTAGATTTAGCTGCACTGGCAATATCAGACATAAATTAATTAATATTAAGATTGTTTTATGAACAACGCTCAGTTGAACATAGGTATGTTGCTCTTGCCTATTAAATTGTGGTCACATTAAGCTTTAGTTTGTACCTGTGTTCCTAAAATTGAGAAATTAAGACAATTTTATGGACTGTGAAAAATGCATTTAACTGCTATTTGAATGAGAGAGTAAGATTGCACAGTGAATTTGGGGGAATATATTAATATTTTTAAACTAATTTTAGCCTATATCAGAAGTCAACATCAATATGCTAAAGTCTGTCAGTTAAAAAAAGCATATTTTCTCCTTGAAGAGCTACAAGCACTGACTGTTGATGACATTTGTGGAACCCAAACTGGAGCATTTTTTAAAGACCTTATACATTCAATAAAAAATAATTCCTATAACTTAAGGTTAAAAGTTAGCTCGATTCCTGAAATTCGGTCCTGAAACTTTAATGCTTACAACCAACTTTACAAATCTAAAAATTAGGATTAACATAAAGAAATACACTTGAGGTGCGGTTAGTCCTTGGATTTTGCTTTCATTTGCACAAAGTAATATACACAGTGTGTACATGTATGTCTGAAATATTGGCTTTACACATATGCAAAAACTTAAATACCTGCCTATTCAGATTAATTACTTTATGTGCAATTATCTTCAGAGACCCATACAATGCAGATATATTGTGTATTCCTCAAAATGTACTAAAAACCATAGAATACTCACCAGGCAAGAAGAAAAAAAGGGTGGTCTGACAAAGTGCTATTCAAATTTAAGAATTAGGCCTTTAAAGACTTTTTATGATCTTAAATTTTAAAAGTCTAAGTCCATAAGGACTTTTGGGAGCCCTGTGTATATGTCACAGACAGAGACTTCAAGTTTCTCTTAAACTTGAAGAACACTGTTGGTGGTTGCTCTGATTAACCGATGTTCTGTTACCAAAAGGTAATTGTCTGCATGGAGGAAGTTCATAAGCATGTCACAGACCCAAGCACAAACTGAGCATGAAACCTACCTGCGTTTTGAACAAAGTCACTCTGTGTAACCTGTGCTACCAGTAGAACCATCACGACCATTACTGAGAGAAAAATATAGAGAACTGTGGTTAGCCTGCACTCAATACTGAGAACAAAATTCATAAAAATAAAAGAAGAGCCTGTACTTACAAATATTGATGCAGAGAGCTGTGAAATCCATGATGCGTCACGGCTGACTGATGCAGTCTAACAGAACTACAATACAAGACCATATCAGTCTGAACTTCCTCTTCCTGTGTGATCTATTTCTGATATTCATACTGCATGTTCGACCGAATGGTTTTAAATATCAATGAGAGACAACTTCTAGGGTAAAAATAATTTTCTCACTGGTTTCATCAAAGTACACGTGTTAAAAGTATATTCAACCTAATGATGGATGTAAAAACACTGTCACCTCTTGTAGAGGATGCAGTTGTTTCAGTGTTGGTCTGTGCCTTTCTAAAATAAAGTCAGCACTGATAGTGTAGAAAGACCTGAACTTTGATGCAGACATGAAGAAATAACACACTGGAGGCTGCAAAACATTATTCAACATTGTACGGATATTTTTCAGGTTGCTCAATGTGAAGGAAGAATTTTCCTGAGCCCCAACCTCTCATAAAAACTTCAGCACGTTAGTCCCAAAAGGCTGGGGTAAAACTGCAACAACCACACAACCACGTTATCTTAGGAAAATGAAGATGTTAAGTCTATAAGAAATCTCTGATTTCTCAATCAAACTAAATCTAAACTGCACACTGAAAAACAATAATTTTAAGAAAGAAGCTGACCTCTGTAAGTCATATTGCCAACTTCTCTCTCTAAAATAAGGACAAGCAAGGAAAGTGATTTTTATTAATCAAGTTTTTAATAGGGGTGTCCCGATCCGATATTGATATCTGATATCAGTCCGATATCAGCAAAAACACAAAATATCGGATTATATCGGCCTGCATCTAAGATCTCTGATATAAGCACTCGGATACAAGCAGTCCATTCTAAATATTTTTTATTTATTTAATTCAGTTGTAGAATATGCTTATGTTTAAGTTAAACACGGTGATCATTTTGCAATTTAAAAATATATGTTTTTGTTTTTGTTGGATTTGTTGAGGTTACTTTTCGGGGTCTTCTAATTTATTTTTTATTTATTTTATTTAATTATAGTATATTCTTATGTTTTAGGTTGAATTTTATTTAACCCATTGGTTAATAACAAATGGGTCAGTTTTTCTCATCCCTACTTTTGCTGACTACTGTTCTCTGTTTGAGTAATCTCACTTGATGAAGCCTTTTCTTACAGTCTATACTACAAAATAAGTAATAAAAGTATGTATGATTCCTGCTGATATCGTATCGGATCGATATCAGTATCAGCCAATACTCAAGACTGCAATATCGTTATCGTATCGGATTAAATAAGTTCTCGGGACATGCTTAGTTTTTGATGACGTGATGGTGCTGTCAGTACAATTTAAGGATCTTTATTGAACTGATTGGAAATTGCTTACATGCAGATACTTGGTCAGGTTGACAATCAATCAAATCTTATTTGTAAATCACTTTTCACATAAAACAGTGTAGCATGAAGTGCTTAACCTGTAAACACAAATATATAAAAAAATATATACTTTTAGTTCTCTGAGAGCACTAACTTCAAACGAGGCATTTCCTTCAATGTTGAATGAGATATTGTCAAAAATTTATGAAACTGACCCATCTTACAGTGCAAAAAAAATTCTTGAAAACTTCCAGCATTAACATCCTGAGTCAGATCACCACCAAAATTTAACTTTTTTTCTTAAGCCATGACCCACAATCCCTTAAGATGTCATTGAAAGCCGTTGAGAACTTGAGTTACCAGCCAAAATGAGGAGAACTACCCTCTTTCACGATGTTAACAAATCCTTAAAATAATTCTTTGATCCGCATCCTGTTTGGGATCACCACTAAGGCACACCCGAGCCTCTGTCCCTCCCACCAGCACAAGTGGCAACAAGGGAGGAGAGAAGGCGTGAGTGGGTTTAACACAGCAGAGTCTTCACCAATCAAATGAATGCCTCTCCTGGCCTTTAAATGAGCTGCGGGCGAGGCGCAGTGACAGTTTCACCTCATCATGGAGCTCCAGGTGGCCAAACTTCTCCCAGGAGGAAACTGATGTGCTGGTCCGTGAGGTCCAAGCTCGCAGTACCAGAATATATGGTAATGCGAGCAGACCTCCACGGGCTGATGACGCAAAAACAGCCTGGGAGAAAGTGACTAATATTGTCAATCAAGTTTGCCCACATATTCTGAGAACAGCTGCCCAATGGAAAAACAGTTCAATGATGTAAGGAGAAGGGTCAAACAACAGCTCTCAGATCAAAGAAGGCACACGGCGGCCCCTCCACCAGCCTCACTTTGAGTTCTGCAGAGGAGATCACTTTCTCCACACTCTCCGTGATAAGTATTGAGGGCTTTGGTGGTATGGAAGTTTAGATTCCAATAAAAAAAGACTCCATATCAGTGTTTTTATTTCCTTTGAATAGCCTACTGCATATTTTGTATTAATTAATATGTATATGAATTCGGGACCATAGAACTCCACTGAAACTTCTTGAAACTCATATTTTATTTAGCTAAAAAAAAAACGCATTGATGTAATATTGGATCACAGAGACGTCTCTTCAATCCCAAGGTTTTATTTTGAAAACCGGAAGTTGATATATGCATAGTATCTTGGCACTGGCTTTCTCGGGCATCTCCATGTATTGCTATAAAACATTCAACAGGGTGCATTTTAAAATGTTGGAGCGGCTGGTTTAACTACACGAAAACAAAAGGCGGCTGGCTTTACTGCAGTCGCACACTCTCTGCTCCAGAGCCTTCTCCGGGCAGGCAGCACCTCTGTTGTTGTACTTGGTTTTTCTGCATTTCTTGCAGGTGTTTGTTTGGATTGTTTTACGCTTTGTTTCATTTCTAACTTGCTGCGTGTTTCTGCTCTTGCAGCTTCATTTCTAACTTGCTGTGTGTTTCTGCTCTGCATGTGTTTTCCCTCATTACTTGCCGTTTGGCCTTGTCAGCCACCATAGGAAAAGGATTCCAGTGGTAACCTGTGAAGCTCTGGTGAACTCCATGCCCAAGAGGGTTAAGGTAGTGCTGAAAAATAATGGTGGTCACACAAAATATTGACACTTTGGGCCCAATTTGGACACTTTCACTTAGGGGTGTACTCACTTTTGTTGCCAGCAGTTTAGATATTAATGTCTGTGTGTTGAGTTATTTTGAGGGGACAGTAAATGTACACTGCCATACAAGCTCGACACTCAGTGCTTTACGCTGTATTAAAGTGTCATTTCTTCAGTGTTGTCCCACAAAAAGATATAATAAAATATATGCAGAGATGTGAGGGGTGTACTCACTTTTGTGAGATACTGTATAATCCCTCCAGCGGGTTCTGGGTCTATCCAGGGTCTCCTCCCAGTTAGGTGTGCCTGGAAAATATCCACAGGAAGGCAACTAGGAGACATCCTAATTAGAAGCCTGAACCACCTCAACTGACTCCTTTCAACGTGTAGGAGCAGCAGCTCTACTTTGAGTTCCCTCTGGATGTCTGCGCTCCTCACCCTTTTTCAAAGGTTGAGCCCTCTGAGGAATCTCATTTTAGATCTCATTCTTTTGGATATTACTCAGAGCTCATGACCACAGGTGAGGGTTGGAACAAAAATGGAGGGGGTAAACGGAGCTTTGCCTTGTGGCTTAACTCCCTCTTCACCACAACAGTTCAGTCCAGAGTCTCTAACACTGCAGATGCTGCACCAATCCACTCACCCATCTCTTGTCATCAAAATTTATTGTGATCTTATTAAATTATTTGTGAAAATGTGGAAAACTATCTAGCAGTGTTAAGAAATTGTTACAATTTTTTCTGGATCCCCATCCAGATTCAGATCACCTCCAACATCTAAAAACTTCTTCCTCCTGCTATGATCAACATTCTCTGAAAATTTCAATGAAGTCCACTGATAATTTTCAGAGTTATCCTATTCATAATCAAACAAGTATACAATCACTCACAAAAATATAACCTCCTTGATGGAGTTAAAAATAAAATAAAATAGCAAAACAACTAAAGCTTTTGCATAAAATAATACTCAAAAAAGCTGTAATGAGAACCTTAATGCTTATTTTGGGTTAGTTTGGGTAGAAGGATATCATTTGGAAGCATGAAAAACTGAAAAAAAAAACTTTATTGGTGTCCCCAATATTTAGCGTTTATCCTTTGGTCTTTGAGGTGTATCACGGGAGGATGAAACTTCATCATAATATCACAGTTTTACAGTAAATAAAAAATGTTTTGACAGATTAGAAACACCCATAGGAACCATGTGTGTTCACGAGGTATAGGATTTTAAAGTGATACTGTCTCATATTTTACAACTAGACTTAATTGATAATATGCATTAGGTTTTAGTGACTCTTTTTTTAGGCTATTCCACAAATAAATTAAAAGAAATGTTAACAACATGATACATCATTTAATCAATCTTTATTTGGAAAGGGCATAAACACATCAAATGTCAACTCAAGACACTTCACAAAAGAGTAGGTTGATGTCATACCCTTAATTTATGTAAATGTTTGATTGAATGTTTTTTTAAGCCGTGAACTTAAAAAAAAGTAAAAATTAAAGGTTTTGTGAGAATAACCCAAGCTTGACTTCCATAAAATAAACATTAAAATTTCTGCCCTTTTTTTAGAGTGGTCAGTGGGGTGGAGTTGTTGCCTCAAAACATTTTAAGGGGAAACAATGAAGTTAACTAACGCCATGAACAAGAGACTATACAGAAACAGGCACTGACAATTTTGGAAACACAAGCTTGATTTCATGACAAGAAAACAGAAGATAAAGCAAAAAACTCTCCTCAGTGTTTTGGAAGAGACTTTTTTCTATCCCCAACCTCTTTCACCAAACATTGTGTTTGAATTTGTCTCAGGGTTATCACTGACAGCATAGCATTTCAGGGTTAACTCAGGGAGATGCCTTGTTTCTGGTTACAGATTATATTCATAAAAATATAAATGAGTTTACTGTGGGACTTTGACCCTGAAGTGTTCTGCCAACTATAGCAAGGTGACTGGGCGACGTGGCAGATAAGCTGCAAGAAAACTAAATACTTTAGCCTTTTTAAAAATCGATCTTCAAAATATCCATAATTTCCTAAATTGTTAGTAGAATATGGGCTCTCCAAAACATTATTTGACACCTTCATTGCTTTTGATACTGTTGTTCTTTTTAATCCAACACTCTTCAAAAGTTCCAAACTCCAGTACGACTCGAGTGATGGATGCCACAGCAACTGGTGAGCTAGTCTTGTGCACTATTCAATAACTTCTTCCTTTTCCCAGGGGTGGAAAGTAACTAATGTAATAATTTACATTTACTCAAGTTACTGTAGCTGGCTAGTTTTTTGTGTATTTGCACAAATGATTATTTTTGTTGGTGTTCAATACTTTTACTTGAGCATTTTCTATACTTGGTTACTTGCATCATAACATTTGAGTACTGAGTAAAATGTGTAAAAGGAAAAGCAAGATCTAACAAAGTTTCCAAATAGCTATTGTTACCAAGATTTCAAGATCTCTATACTAATAGTCCATTAGGTTTATTAATATGAAATTAGCTACAAAAACAGTACTGAAGACTAAAACAATACTGGATCAGCACTAAATGCAATACAAAGAGAATGTCCTCAGTGGGTGGACACATTTAATCATCTTAGTTTAAATACTTCATTTATAAGTAAAATCAAGAGATTTAATATTTATCGCTTCATGTATAATTTTATTCATTATTTACAAACATAAATCTCATGCCTGATGAAATAGATGTGAAAAAAGGACATACAAATTACAAATTAATTAATTGAAACAGAGAGAGTACAGATAATACAAAACCACGAAACTACACTAAGATACAGCCAAACAACACAGGAAATGCAGTTAAGCTCCCTGTTATATTAGTCCCCTGTGCTGGTGTAAATTATTTTAAAATCAAATTCAAATGAGGATGCCAAATTTTTGTTAAGTCTGAGGCTCTGCTTTTTGTAGTAAATTCTATCCATGACAAGGTAGCTTTGGAGCTCATTCTACCATTGGACAGTTGATGGTGTTTTAGATTCTTTACATTCTAAAGCTTTGCATTTCCTCGCAGCTAACAAGGCAAGATCAATGTACTAACATCCATATTTATTCCATTTGTCAGACATATTTGTTCTCAAAAGACATAAACAGGGTGAAAGGGTAACAGTTACATGTACACACTGAGATGTCAATTTGATAACAGATTCACAAAATGATAGCCACATGAACAAAACGTGAAAAAAGTACTTTTGTGTTTCCTACAACACCAACAATGAAATGATAGCCCACCGTTCATTTTTAGTTTCCTTGAGTGTAATAAACCCTGTAAATTTTTACCTCTGCCATGGAGGTTATGTTTTTGCTGGGGTCTGTCTGTCTGTTTGTTTGTTTGTCTGTTTGTCTGTTTGCCTTTTAGCAAGATTACGCAAAAACTACTGGATGGATTTACATGAAAATTTTACCAAAGGTGTGGTTTGGTTCAAGAAAGAAGCTAATACATTTTGGTGCTGATCCGATCCAGACTGACGTCACAAAAAACATTGAAGTTTATAACAGCAAATCCCATTCATTAATGGCATTATGGGTATTGTAGTTTATTTGCAAACTGATGTCAATGTTTTACAAGCCTATGTCACTACATTTCTCTGCTTTCCTTGAAATGCCAGTGGAGAAGTTCTCTACGGGTTCAGTCTGTTGCCTCAGGGAACCTCAGGGCGACCAGCCAATCAGCAGTGAAAGCTGTGCATGTAGTTCTGCTCACAGACACAGCAGAGAGGAGGAAGTTTTGCCGATGGAGAAAGCCTGGCGCTGTTCCTGGAGCCTTGGTTTCTCAGCTAAATTAAGGCAGCAGACTCTCCTGAAATTGTAATAAACACCCCAGTCCTCTACAACTCACAGCTACTAGTAACATTACTGTGAGCCCATTAACGTTATAGAAACATATGCGGCAGTCCCTCTAGACGTGCCTGTTAATCACTTAAAACAAGGCTGCTGATCATGTCGATACAGAATGTCATAGCAGAAATCTGTGTGTGTGAGTGTAAAAACCTAACCCTCAAATTCCACACTGAGTGGTTTTGCTCCAACCAACAGGCTGGAGACATCGCCCACTGGAAGCATCGCGGCGTGCACGACACCAACATCTGTACAAGCAGCAGCACATTGGTTCAGTCAACAAGTTACAAGATGCAGTGCTAACTAGGTCACTCTATTGGATGATATTTATATCAACAACAATCACACTTCTTGCAGATTGATATTTTTCATTCCACAATATGCATATAAAATAAATACAGGACTATAATGTTGGGTGGAAATCACAAGTTATGGGCGGAACTGAGCTGCTTGGTGGAGGACTGCGCTCTCAGAGTGCTTTTGTAGTTTGAAATTGTTTTAGTTTGTGTCTTGAATTATAAGAGCATTTAGGAACTTTCCTACAAATAACAGAACAGTCTTCTTGCTTTGATTTAATGCAAAGTTCTTGTTCCCTGTCTTCCTTAAATAATCTGTATTTACGATTGAACTCACTACAAGTGACCAGGGACGTGCAAAGATGTTAGGAGGAGCAGGTGCTCAAAGTTAAAAAGGGGGCACATGGAGCACAGATTTGAAATATAGAAAGTACATACCTTACAATATAACCGGTTGAATTGTAGCAACCCATATTCATAAAAAATGTAACAGAATCACAACGTACCATATCATTGTCCAACACCTCATGTATTTGTTAGGCTGCCCTGCGCCGCGCCTGCGCCGCACCAACAGGCTGTGTCCAGGGCATTTTGCAAGTTTCGTGCACGGTGCAGTCTGGCACAGGGAGGCGCACCCACGCCTCCGTCCCTCTTTCCCGTGCAAGTAGCAGAGAGGGAGGAGAGGAGGCATGAGTGGGTTTAACACAGCCGAGTGTAATCTTCACCAATCAAATGAACGCCTCTCCTCACCTTTAAATGCGCCGCGGGCGAGGCGCAGTGACAATTTCACCTCGGTGGCAAAGAAGGTCAGAGCCGCTGTCACTTTTGCAGAGACTGGGAGAGCCCAGGGGCCACCGGGCCGCGCATCGGAGGCCACGATGCGCATCACCGTGGGGACCACCTCACGGAACACATGTAATCTGTTTCGTGTCATAATAGGAGTACAAAATTAAGTGATAATTACATTTAGACACAGCAGCAGGCTAATCCATTCATCATGCTTGTGATCCACCTGCATTACTGGTCTGTCATCACCAAATAGCAGAACCTTTGGTGAAATTATATCTCCTCCTCATCCTCCTTGCAATAATGTACTCCATCTTTTTAGATCACGTTAAGAATAAAGATGAAAACAGAGAAATATGGGCAATCACAGGTCAATCCTTAAGACACCGAGTGACTTACATTTATTCAGCGAGCGTCTCTCTCTCTTTTTTCTTTTCTTTTGAATTTCATGAGATGAGAGAAGCCGGATACTCCATATCGGATTTGGAATTTCCCCCTGTGGGACTAATAAAGGATATCTTATCTTATCGGATGATGTGGCTGTTTGTGGTTGGCTGGGAGATGTGAACTCGTTAGTTATGACAAACGTCTCTGATCTGATGTCAGATGTGACGGGACAATTAATATAGATACAAATGTATGTGCTGGTTCAGACGGTTACATTAAATAGTGGTTGTTGTGATTTTTTATTGCATTGAAATGTGCCTGACACTGTGGACACCTGCCTGTGAGGTTTTGGTGACGTGTGCGCACGGTGTACTAGTCACCCAAATTACCACTGCACGAGGTGCGCTTCGCCTGTGCCGAGAATAGACCAGGTTGGAGCTGGCGGGCTTTCAGCACACCTTCCGCTGGATTTTTTGGCACAAAATTGTCACTACGCCAAGCTGAATCTGTCGACACCTCCCCCTGGTGCGCCGTCACACCCATCTCCATCACACAGAGTATAGCCACTTTAATTGGGCTTTTATTGGTTTTACTGGTTATTAAACATATTTATACTGTACTGTTTTTTGTTCTTATTGCTTTTATTGGTTTTTATTACTCTTATTGGTTTTATTGTTTATTACTGTTTTCATTGTACCTGCTTCTTCCACTGTAAAGCACTTTGGTAGGCCACAGGCTGTTTAAATGTGCTATAAAAATAAAGCTGACATTGACATTGACATCTCGGTGCAGCCGGTCTACCAAATAGCCAAATTGGCTGCGCACAGTAGTGCGCCGGACAAAATTACCACTGCGCGAGGTGTGCCAGGCTGCGCCACCCTGTGCCACCCTGAGTTGCGCCAGGAAATTAAAGCCCCAAATGTTCATGTGCATCGGCTGCACTGCAAAATGGCATTACTGACAGACAACAACGGTAACATCCACACTTTAAACGGAAAATATCAGGCCTGTAGTCCACAATGCAGATCATGGCTGCATCTGACAGCGGAGAATGCATCTTGTCCAAAATGAGGCCCCCGCATAGATCGTGGGGCCTATGCACACCGCGTGTTTTGTGTATAGGGAGGGGCAGTGCTGGTCTCAATAACTAACTTTTCTCAACTCACTCACTCGTCTGACTCTGCACACACACGACATGAGACAGACTACAGGATGCTTGTTGCTCACTTCACTTCAGTCATCTTGCAAGAATACACCGTGCACAAACGATACCGCTGCAAAACTTACTCACCGGACCAGTTGATTCCTCTGTCGGTCGGCACCTGGCAGTGGCAATTACAGCTAGCGTGGCGATGAGCTAAATGGTCAGGGCACGTCAGGTCAGGGCAGGTCCTGGATCATGTGACCAACCAAGCAAAATCTAAATTATTTTTATTTTATTTTATATTATTTTTGGGCCACACAGACTTTCTCACACACATTTACCAAAAAAAATGAAAAATTGAAAGTATCAATTGACAAAAGGGCACTTTGGGCATCAAGGGGCAAAGGGGCAGGTGCTCCAGCACCCTCCGCCCCTCCCTCTGCACGTGCCTGCAAGTGACCCATAAATTCTTGAAATTACTTTATTCTTGTTCCTCTCGCTATTATTTAAAATAAAATCAATTTTTAAGGCCTTGGTGCTTGTAAAGAATCTTGCTCAGTATTAACAACATCCCTCATTTGAAAGAATATATATGTGACAAAACAACAACACTGAAATGTATACTACATTTTTGTTTCATATAAAAAGGGATTCTATTTCACGCGGCTTTGGTGATCACCAAGGCAAAAACCAGGGCATGTGAAAAATTTGGTGAGGCCATGGAGAACAACTTCCGGATGGTTTCGAAGAGATTCTGGACCACCATTAGGGGTCTCAGGAGGGGGAAGCAGTGTGCTGTCAACACTATTTATGTTGGGGATGAGGCACTGCTGACCTTGACTTGGCATGTTGTGGATCGATGTAGGGAATACTTCAAAGACCTCTTTAATCCCACCAGCACGTCTACCAGTAAGGAAGAAGACCTGGGGGACTCTGTGGTGGCCTCTCCTATCTCTGGAACTGAGGTCGCCGAGGTGGTCAAAAAGCTCCTCGGTGGCAGGGCTCCTCGGGGGTGGATGAGATCCACCCTGAGGCCCTGGATGTTGAGGGGCTGTCATGGCTGACACGACTCTGCAACATTGCGTGGGCATTGGGGACAGTACCACTGGACTGGCAAACTATGGTGGTCCCTCTTTTCAAGAAGGGGGACCGGAGGGTTTGCTCCAACTACAGGAGGATGACACCCCTCAGCCTCCCTGGTAAGGTCTATTCAGGGGTACTGGAGAGGAGGGTCCTCCGGATTGTGTAACCTCGGATTCAGGAGGAGCAATGTGGTTTTTGTCCTGGGTGTGGAACTGTGGACCAGCTCTATACCCTCCATAGGGTCCTCGAGGGTGCCTGGGAGTTTGCCCAACCAGTCTACATGTGTTTTGTGGACTTGGAGAAGGCATTCGACCGTGTCCCTCGTGGGATCCAATAGAAGGTGCTCCGGGAGTATGGGGTAGCGGACACCCTGATACGGGCTGTCTGTTCTCTGTACGACCGGTGCCAGAGCCTGGTCCGCATTGCCGGCAGTAAATCAGACTTGTTTCTGGTGAGGGTTGGACTCCACCAGGGCTGCCCTTTGTCAATGATTCTGTTCATAACTTTTATGGACAGAATTTTTCTAGGCGCAGCCAGGGCATTGAGGGAGTACAGTTTTGGTGACCTCAGGATCGGGTCGCTGCTTTTTGCAGATGATGTGGTCCTGTTGGCTTCATCGGACCATGACCTGTAACTCTCACCAGTTCGCAGCTGAGTGTGAAGCGGCTGGAATGAGAATCGGGAAGGGTGGAGTGCCCTCTCCAGGTTGGGGATGAGATTCTACCCCAAGTGGAGGAGTTCAAATATGTCTGGGTCTTGCTCACGAGTGAGGGAACGATGGAACGGGAGATCGACAGGCGGATCAGTGTGGCATCAGCAATGATGCGGATGGTGCACCGGTCCGTCGTGGTAAAGAGGGAACTGAGGCGAAAGGCAGTGCTCTCGATCTACCACTCTTTGTTCCTATCCTCACATGTGGTCAAATCTGTGGGTAGTGACCAAAAAAACAAGATCGCGGGTACAAGCAGCTGAAATGAGTTTCCTTCACAGGGTGTCCAGGCTCTCTCTTAGAGACAGGGTTAGAAGCTCGGTCATCCGGGAGGGGCTTGGAGTAGAGCCGCTGCTCCTCCGTGTTGAGAGAAGCCAGATGAGGTGGCTTGGGCATCTAATTAGGATGCCCCCCGGACGCCTCCCTGGTGAGGTGTTCTGGGCACATCCCACTGGTAGGAGACCTCAGGAAAGACCTAGAACATGATCTTAGGACTATGTATCTCAGCTAGCCTGGGAACGCCTCGGGATCCCCTGGGAAGAACTGGACAAAGTGACTGGGGGAGAGGGAAGTCTGGGCCTCCCTGCTTAGGCTGCTGCCCCTGCGATCCGACTATGGATAAGCGGAGGAAGATGGATGGATGAATGCGATTATATTTGAATGAATACACAATCAGACTTCAAATAATCTTTCATGAAATAATACAATGAATATAAGAATCAGAATAGTGGTATTCATCACGAGTTACATTTACATTTACAAAGAATTTGATGTGGTAAACTGATGCATGAGACAATTAACATGTACTGAGAATAAAAATAGAAATATCATGAGGAATAAAATAAATATACAAAAACAGCTGGAAACAAGAGGAAGTGGAGATAGATGAATGTAATAAAATAAAAAATATGTTAAATATAAACATATAATGTTGTTTCTCTTTACAATGGTCAGCTCCTTCAGCTCATCCTCTAATTCTTTTGCATCAGAGCAGAAACATTTCTGTTTCAATATTGGATATCTACGGATGTTGACTCTGTATCACAAAGGTTGCTGGGATCAGAGTTCATTATTTTCCGTGTCGCCAGACCAGTTTTAGTTTGGTAAAAACATATGCTATATTTTGTATTAATGTTTGACAGGTCATTTAATAAATGTGATGGTGCTGAAATACAAACTGGAGTTACACTGAATTTGGCACAGGAGAAATGAAAAACAATCCTCTCCATTCTTGTCTAAAAAATCTCTTTTCTTTGTCTTCTCTGATTTAAGAGTGCACAGTTTTGGCTATTCCGAGTTTCTCCTCCTGCTTCTCCATGTGTTTTTCCCCTGTTTGCTTTGCTGTTTATTTATGTGTTCACTTGCAGTGTGTGAAAACTGAAAAGAAAAGAACTGCACCACCTACAAATACATTATTGTCGAAAAGTCTTTAAAATGTGCTGTGTAAAAACCCCCACAAAGGCATAAGTACAGTTTATCAAGCTATAATAGCACTCTGGCTTTTTAATGTGGGCTGGCCTTTATTTGCTTGTGGGTGCTGCTTCCTGGGTCATGATATGGAGCCTGGCCATTAATTGCTCTCCAGTTTGTGTTTGAAGAAATACTGATAATGCAAGTCATTGCAAATCTGGAGTCATTCTAAATGGATAAAATGTTATATTCCAAACTATTACAATGAAACAGACAAATGTTGATCTCATCTCAATCCGGTTGTCCTTTTTGCATGACAGAAGTTCTTGAGCATATTTGAATTAAAGAGTAACAGTACTTTAACTTGAGAACAGCATTTTTTTACTCTTTCCACCTCTGCCTTTTCCACCTAGAACAAAATAAGAATGTTCTACATTTTTCCCACAGGTCTGATGTTATCGGCGGAGATGCAAACTGATAATCCTATTTTTTCTGCATCCTGTCTTCCCATGGCCATGATTTGTGTTGCCATCATCCTGGCTGTCGTTGGTGTGGGACTTATTCTTGTGTGTCTCTGTAAGTAAAAATGTTTAAAGAAATAACATAACTGACTGTGAATATTCAAGTGTTAATACAAATGACAACGTTTGACACTTAGTTTGTTTCTCAATGACATCTCTTTCTTTACCAAAGATTACAGGAAAAAAATCACATTGCTGAAGAATGATTTACGAAAGTTAAATCAAAAATTCAATGACAAGACTGCCGCACTGGAAGTAAAGACAACTGAGCTGAAGAGAGTGAACAGTGAGCCGAAGAGAGTGAAAAGTGAGCTGGAGAGAGAGAACACTGAGCTGAAGACTGAGCTGAAGAGAGTGAACAGTGAGCTGAAGAGAATGAACAGTGAGTCGAAGAGAGTGAAAAGTGAGCCGAAGAGAGTGAAAAGTGAGCTGGAGAGAGAGAACACTGAGCTGAAGAGAGTAAACACTGAGCTGAAGACAGAGAACACTGAGCTGAAGAGAGTAAACACTGAGCTGAAGACAGAGAACACTGAGCTGAAGAGAGTAAACACTGAGCTGAAGAGAGTAAACACTGAGCTGGAGAACAAGAACACTGAGCTGGAGAACAAGAACACTGAGCTGAACACTGAGCTGAAGAGAGTAAACACTGAGCTGAAGACAGAGAACACTGAGCTGAAGAGAGTAAACACTGAGCTGGAGAACAAGAACACTGAGCTGAACACTGAGCTGAAGAGAGTGAACACTGAGCTGGAGGAGGTAAAGACTGAACTGGAGGCACAAAGAAACAGACTCCAAGTTCAACTCCAAGAGTTGGAAGAAGACAGAGAGATGAACAAGAGGAGGCTTCAGTCAGTGGAGACAGAAATTACAGAGAAAGAAAAGAAGTTTGAAAAACCAGAGGAGCTGATAACAGAAAAGGAAAACCTGTTGAAGGAACAGTGGAAGTTGGACGAGATGAAGAAAATTTATGAGAGAGAGTCAATGAATAAAGAGAGACTGCTGGAGTCTGTGGAGAATATGCTTCTTATAGTAATCAGAAAGGATGATGTCAGGATTGACAAGAGTGATCCACAGTAGAAAAAAAGTATTGGCAAAAAGAGGGGATTTCTAAGGTCATGTTTCTTAATCATCCGCTTGATGCACCTTGGCTGGTAGTATTTTCATAAGACAGATTTATTGAATGATGCATGTGCTTATGTCCAAGTAAGTCAAACTTTATCTAGATCACTGTGTTGTAAGATTTTAAGTGACCTTTAATGGTGTTATTATAACATGTTGAGTTTTTCATGCTGTTTCAAACTATGACCTAATTTACAGTGTCTTTGAATATTTGAAAGGGCTTTATAAATTACATGTATTATTATTATAATAATTATTATTACTTCTACTTTTGTAATGTTGCTGTTATCAGTGACTACTGACTCTGTGCATCAGCTTGATGACATACTTCAGGGGTTACTTCCAGAATTCTTTTTTTTTTTTGTCTGGCACTGCTTGCTTTTGGTTTAGGATGAAATCTTTCTCAAGGTACCTACAAGATTTATCAAAAGAAGACAACTTACACTCGTTGTTGAGGCCTGTTTCCCTGCTCTGAGGAGCAAATGAGAGAGGGGTTTCATTATCTACATTTCAAACTATCTCCATTACTACAAGGGTAAGTACCACATACTGAGCTAGCTGTTTTAGCAACACTCTAACTCGAAAGTCTGCATTTGTTAAAGATAGGAGTACAGGTGAAGTTACTGTGAGGATCCTGGGGATTTAGCTGATGTCATACAGGTTAAATGTGATGAAAAATAAGAAGAATACACTGAAAATTTTAAATTCATATAAACTCAAAATGAATGCTTACATGAGTGGACAGGTCGTGAGAAATATACAAATATGAATGGAATTATGGATCTGTAGCATAATGCCCTGTCAGTCACTTCACCTGAAGGACAAAGAGTTAGCTTGGTTAGTGCATCAAAGAAAATGTGTGCTTTATTCAACAACAGATAAGCTAACAATGTAGACAAATGTAGACAGTCGACTTAGCATGATGTTAACAACAACTAGCTAACTGTGGTATTTGCCCTCAAACTCTAAATGTTGAGTTTGAAACCCCTCACTCATTGCCCTTGGAGCAGGCAAGGAGCATCATAGATGCAATGTAGATTGTTGATGTTAGGCTTTGGTAACTCTTGCAGGCAGCCTGAGAAATTTCCCATCTTTAAGTAAAATTTAACAGAGCTGTACAGAAACAGGGAACCATGGTGATGAACGTCATCACAACCTGAAGTACATTCTCAAGCTCGTGCACAGAGCCTAGAGGAGTCATGCAGGCTACAAACTGAAAGACCAGAAATAAAGTAAGTGCAGAAACTTTGATGAAAGTAACACTGCAAAATGTAGTTTTGAAATCTTTGCTTGTTTGCATCTTTATTCAGTAATGCCTGTAAATGTACACTTCTTCTGGCGATTGATCACAATTAAAAAGTAAAATGTGTTTTTTTCTCTGCTGTCAAAATGTCTCTTCATTATAAGATTGTTCCTTATTCTGAGGAGGCGCATGAAAATGTTTTAGTCAAAGGGTCTTTTGCTTCATAAATTTGAAGTGGTTTACACAAAGAAGAGCACTAAAACTGAGACACATTTAGTTTATTTAGTGTCTCCTCCATATGACAGAGTATTTCTTTGCACAAGAGAAAAAGTCTGTATCATGTGAGTATAGTCCCTCCTAAATATGGAAAATTAGCCAAAAAAACAAAGAAGAGAACAAGAGACACAGTGTTATGGATCATGATTCCTTTATCTCAGAAACATGCAGCATGGAGAGGAGACCTTGAGAGGTGTCCTCTGAAGACAAGACAGTTCTCCAACCTTAAATACAGCACTCACAGAATCACATGACACAAAATATATATATTTAGCATCTGTTCAAGAGAGTTACTATCTCAGGACACCATATACAGGTAAAACTTCACCCCCAGTTGAAAAACCACCCCCACCACCTGTTAACAAAGGGGTCAGAAGTTGTCTAAAAACAGATGTCAGACCTTGGTGTTGTTTTACTCACTGAGTTTAAATAAGGCTTTCCAAAAAAATCCTCACAATCATCAGGATGTCTCATCCTCTCCTGTTTACAGCACCAGTAGCTGCCTAAAACAACTTGTTACTCCAGCCCTCCTTTATAAACCCACCATTGTTAGGCAGTGCCATTGTTTTGTTGGCAGTTTAAGATCATTTTCTGGGGGTGGAGAGCCCACTGCAGAGCCCTGACCATAGACAGAATGTGGAGCTGCTGAGACCATGACACTGAACTGACCAATCACCAGAGTAGATCAGTCAACCTATCAGAACAGACTGGGCCCACATGGGGACCAGGGCATTAAAGTGACAGGAACTCCAAAAGAGCATCTCAGAAAGAGTGTGAACACTGCTGGACCAGGGCACTCAGTACGTGAAACCTTGAAGGTTTGTTGAACATTAGTGCTTGTGTACACATTCTAGTAGTTTTTAAAATCATACACATAAACCAGAGTTATGACATATTAATTTTAGCTGTGTTCGGGACAAAAAGCAGAGTATAACCAGGAAGCCTGCATTTTTTTTGTTTTCAGCTCAGAATATGAGGAACAAAGAGGTAGTTTAATCTAAAGCACCACTTTAGCACAATAAACATTGAAGCAGATATGTTTTTTCAGTTTTTCCGGTCAAACCACTGAAATCTATCCAAAACAATTTAGATCTTTTTAATTCTGAAAAATATACACAGAAAAAGTTTTGCTCTTTCTAGAAATTAAAGTTAAAAGATTCTTTTTTCCCTGCAACATTTTATTTTATTTAGAGGGTGTTGAAAAAGACTAAATGTACTTTTGTTTTCATACATGTCACTGTGATACTGGTTTCAGAGTATTTGTAAATGGCCATTCTCCACTTTTGATTCCTGCAAAGGGGAAGACAATTGTTTTCTTTTTCCAGGCTCTTTAAAAGGACTTTAAATCATCATTTACCTCATGAGTGAAAATGCAGTAATTAGCATAACTGGAAAAATAAAAGAATTGAGTTAAATTAACAAACTCTGGAGAAAAACATTTTATTTTCATCTGACATTGTTTTACTGAATGAGTCTTTAACAGCCATCCCTCATATACAGCATGTGTGCAGCGTTAAATTTGATTAGTGTAGACATCTTAAAACCATTTAGTTGTCTTTATGGGGATGAAAATTAGCAGCTTTGCTATACTCCCATGTATTTTCATGTAAAGGCTCATTAATGCATACTGTCCCATTTAAAAAAAAAAAAAAAATCCTAAATCCTAAATCCTTATGAAATTAACTTTTAGTTTGGTTCTTTTAATTGAAAGTTTTTTTTTTTTTAATAAAAATGTGATCTGATCCAAAGCTTACACAGAAACTTCCAGTATCTTCATTAAGTTTCATAAATCAGTAACTAGGACTTCAAGCAGGAAACCAAATACCAAATAAAAGATTTGCTAACAAGAGATTAAACGAGCAACAACAACATTTCCTTTATTATTTCCCACTTTTCATCCATTAAAGAGTTTGTTAAGTTAGACACATTCATACAAATAAAATGAATGCAAGTTTGAGATAAAGTTGAGGCAGATTGAGAGCGAGAGGGTGAACACTCTACCTGCAAGAAAGGATCAAAGTACAAGCTACTTTATCAAAGCGCCTTCATCGGTAAGGATCAAAAACTAGCAGCAACGATGCAGATAACCGGTAAGATTTCTTATGAATCTTCAACTGAACTGCTCAATAATTTTACATAACACAAAATGTGACTGAATAATCTGATTTCTGTCTAGCAGTTTTTTTGCTGAATTGATTGATCTTTTTTTTGTTTAAATATCTTGTTATAAATCATTCACAGGTAATAATTCAATGCTTCAACATTTTATGACCGTCAAACTATAGTTTGTCTGACTATGCATTTAAGCCTTGACTTGGTGTTTGGTGTTTTCTTTGGTGTTGGTGCTGTCCTCAAATTAGATCACTACGGTGGCCGACAAGTGCCAACGTGCTGCATATACAGACAGGCGCTGCAAATACAGAAACGCGCTGCATATCGGAAAACAGATGCAAAACGAAAACACTGCAAATACAAAAACGCGCTGCAAATAAGAAAACAAATGCAAAAAGAAAACGCTGCATATTCAGTCATACAACGGAAGTGCTCCAGGCCTCTAGGGGCAGTGCTGAGCTTCCACCCGAGAGACAGACAGACAAACGCATCAACCTGTGGAGCAGATCAGTACATGAGCGGCAGAGATATTGGTAAGAGGAAAATTGGAGTCGGTAGAGGCAAATGAAAAAGTATGTAATCTTTTTCCTTTTTCTTTCTTTCTTTCTTTTTTCCATATGTGGCCCTCATCTTTTACTGTATTATGAAAGTGCAGCTGATTTACATGGCGTTAGCATGCTAGAGACTTTGAGTTCTACAAGAGTAGTGTATCTGTAGTGGTAATGTTAGCTAACGTTACTGTAACCAACGTTACTTTCCGGGAGACCCCAGGGATTTGATTGCAGTTAAGGTTAGTTTATTTTTGACCTCGTCTCCACATATGATTGGTTACTTTATTGATCAGTGACCGGATTTTGAATAAGAGGAAGGTGGGGAGGTGATGAAGAGGGAGAGCAGAGATGGTGTGTAAAAAGAAATGTAACGGGGGGAGGTGCAGAGGGCTTAAAGAAGTTAAATCGTAAGGAGATGACAACTCGAATGCAGGTACATAACGGTGAGAGCACAGGGAGATGACGGTAATTAGATAATAATTCTGATTAAATATTTAGGAAAACTGACTATCCACTGTCTCTGGCATAACCTCGCCGACCTTGCAAACTGTCCTCTTTTTTCCCCACAGATGTACTGTCCATTCTGTGGATGTACTTTGACAGCTTCCCCGGGCTTTTGTTGTGCATGTGGGAAAAATATAATATTTCTAAAAGATGTGGGAAACCCAACAGAGGAGATGCCCACCACCAGTGCACAGTGCAATGCACAGCCAATCGCTTCTGCAGGTACATAGATTTGTAGTTGTAGCACAGAAAAATTAGCAGTTAGAAGACTTGGTTTAAGAGTTCAAATTGTGTTCTTGTACTCAAATGGATCTCAGTACTATCTTGCTTGCCTAATTCAGTTACTAGCATATTAAATACGTTTCAAAATGACCTGCAAAGATCAATGTTGAGACCTTTAGTAAGGTTAAAGGGGATCTATTATGCTCATTTTTCAGTTTTATCCTCAAACTCCATGAGAGCTTTGCATGATTTTTAGTTAAAAAAAAAAAAAATGTCTTGTACTGGATCTTTATGCAGCCCCTCAGTTCAACCTCTGTCTGAAACTGTTTAAGCCACTATTGCTATTTAGATGCATAGCTATTTAGCTATTCAGATGCATGATAAGTCCCCTTTAAATAGAGTAAATAAAAGAGTAATTAATGTCTCGTTCCTGTATTTTTTATTTTCTTTGTAGCAGCAAGCTCAGGGGTAGAGTCATTTTTCAAGTTTAGGAAAATGAAAGAGAAGGAAAGAAAGACATTCTTTTCAAAGACAAGGTTTAAGTCTAAGAAGGAACAGAAAAAAGTGAAGGTATGCTCACACACCAGTGACCAATGTAGACTCATATAAAGTCAAATGACATATTGTATTGATTTGTAACATTTTATTAATTTCAATTTTCTTCTCTTTGTTTAGATTTCTGTTGGAGTAATGAAAATGAAAGGTGACTCCCTGAAACCTGTGAGAGGGAAGTCACTTCCCCTTGAAATTCAGCCTCAGTGGTCATCTGAACAACTGTTGGCTGCCGCTATAAAGAAGCTGAAAGATTTTAATCAGGACATGGAAGATGTCCCCCATGTTTTGCTGTACCCTGATGCTAGGGAGGTGACAAACATCCCAGGAACAGACACCCCTTTTACAGTGCAGAAATACAAGGAGGCAGTTGGAAAGGCCTACCAGAGAATTACATTGTACATTTGCACTGCTGAGGACTATGCAAACAGTTGTAAGCGTGTCTGACATATTTTCTACCTTGTTTTAAGCTCCACTCTGTATTATATTATAGATTTAAATATCACAGTTTTTTCATCTACATCTGATGTTCTGTTCAAGATCAATTCCACACATGATTCAATACAATTCCTGCTTTGACTTGAGTGTAATCAAATGGTCTGGTATGACTGGTGGCAGAAGTGACATAATTGAAATATCAGAAAAAAACAGTCAAACAGTTAATTCCTTTCAAACTAAACAGGAATTCCCACCTTCGGCTTGTATTTCCAATGCAGCTGTGATTCTCACCACTTTGTTGGTTTGTTGTGCTACAGCGAAAAGTTCTAAAATGAGAGGGGAAATAATAGTGAACACTGTAACGTACAGTTACCACTTGATTTTACCATTTCACCAAATGAGTTTCAATTTAAACATTTAAAACTATTTAACCACAGATAAAACTATGGAAATTAATGAAATTTATCATAATACCCATATCAGTAATGACAATTTTTTTTTTTTTTTTTTTTTTTTTTTTTCAAAGGTTACAGTGGACAGTCCTCAAGTGAAGATGGCAGTGTGGTCCATGTTAATTTGCCATCTGCAGAGAGTCCACTTTCTGACACTGTGGTCAGTTTGCATCTATCACAACACTCCTCCGTAAGTCAAGTGAATTGATCATATTTTTATTCAATTTAATCTGTTGTATGTGTGTTTATGCAGGTGTGGGACGATCCAGATGAAGTGAGCACTCCAAAAATGGAGAACATTTTGCATGGGTAAAATACATCATAGTCAACATGATATTTAGTTGCCCAAACAGCACAATGTATCCACAGTACAGAAGTATTGAATGTGTGAACATGAACTCATGAAATGCCTGTAAATATTTTCATTAATTCACCAAGCCAACCTACACATGATGTGTACTATTTTAGTTACTAAGCTAATGGCACTGTCATTGGATTAACCACATTAATTTGTCTGAAGAGGTTCAGGAACAGGTCACATCCACCAAGGTTCAGAACAACTTCTACAGGTAAGCTGTGTTGACAGTTGCAACATTTACAGATTTGCTGAATAGATTTTTGGAAACTGTTGATAAAAAAGATGTGGGTCAGGAAAAATATTTCCACGGATTTTTTTTTCATTCTTGTGATAGTGTCAATGTGAGTTAAGTATGAGTCAAGACAATAACTAAATATTGAAAATTTTGTACCATATGTCCAGGATAAAAGCTCTATAATTCTATAATAATACTATAATATATACTACTTATGCTACTGTTTTTTGGTGTCCACCTTGTATAGCCCCCAGTCACAATTGTTACAGCATCAAGAAGCTTAAGAAGCCTATTTTTATACATTTTCAAATGACAGACCCAACTTACACGGTCAGTGAAGACAAGGAAAAACTCCCACAAACATTTTGGGTTGTTTATTCATTATTTCTTGCAACTCTGTCAAATGTTTATGAGCAATGTGCAGTAATATGCCTGACCTGCTAGTATTGTCTGTTTTAAACTTTTCTTTTTCAAAGAAACAGGAAGGAGATTGACATATCTTTTTAGATATGAATTTGAACCATATATTATGCATTTGAAAGTATTTACTCAATTGTCCTCTCACTGCAGCAACTACACAAATTTATATGCACCAGTCATTATTGACAGCGAGTCAGAGCCAGAAGAACACATGGAACACACTGTAGAGGAAAGGTATGAATTACTACTAATTCATATTTTTCTGAATGTTATTTGTGCTTTTATTACTTGGAGTGACAGTGCACCTCATCTTCTTTTACAGCAAGGAGTGCTTGACCGCTGCAGACATTGTTTCAGAACTCTCAACAAAGATCACCAAAACATCTTACAACAAGTTCAATATTAATAGAGCCAATGTGGCTTCAAGCGTTCTTCATTTGACCCGTCTCATGAGATAGTAGTGAAGTTCACAGATGATGAGGGGCGAGCTGAGGATGGACTGGACACTGGTGGTCCCAAGCGCGAGTTCCTGACCCTCCTAATGAACTGCCTGAGAAAACGAAGAATCTTTGATGGGCCAGACGACAGGAAATTTCTCACATTTGACAGTGCAGGTAATGATGTTATTAGGAGGGATGTTTCCAAATTTTTAACACCTATTCTTGTTTCTGCTCAAAAATTAATAAGAACATTACATTTCAACAAGTACATCTTGTGCTTCATACTGGAAATGCAGGAGCAGCTGGATTCAAGTGAAAATGAAATAATCCTCTTACATTTCTTGCTTCTTAATGATAATGTGACAACTGTTTGGTTAATGTGGTACTAATTGTACAAACAATGTCGACAGCTGCAAGGGATGATGAATACTTTCATGCTGGGAGAATGATTGCAACTTCTATAGTTCATGGTGGTCCAGGTCCTCGGTTCTTGTCAGAGATGCTCTACCAGCACCTCACAGGAAGAACAAACACTGACATTGAGGCCAAGATTGAAGATATAAATGATGACACCATGAGAGCTTCTCTGCTTGAAGTAAGTTGGCATATTGACAGAGCTCATTTAGTCACATCACATTATCAGCTTAGTTCAAATCAAATCAGCTTGTCACATGTTATATTGATATACACTGTTAACCTGCGTTTTGATGGATAGGAGGGCAAGTACATCATAATATTTTTGGTTAACTATTCCTTTAATTGATATTATTACCAAACACTGCCATAATTCCAGAGTCCGATTTCATACCATTAACATTATTCTTAACATTATCCTCTGCTCTTCACACAGTAACCTGTGAAGAATTTCTGTTTTGTTTTTGTTTTTTTGGTCTGTGAAATTCTTACTATGACATCACTCATCTCATCCTGCCCGCATTAGACAGTGGTTAACTCCACTGTGCTAATCATGTCAACCCATTTCTCTCTCTCACCTAATAAACAGCTACCATAATATTATGTCTTCTTGGCTCTTGAAACAAGTTTTGGACTCAAGGTCCCTGTAATCTCCTTATTTGTAAGTCTTTTGCCTCAGGCACTGTTCCATCCCGTTTCAAACATACAGAAGGCAGTCCTCTTCTTAGTTCCAGGAGAGGACTTCCAAAAAATTTAAAGCCTATTTTTAAACTCTCATTTATATTCATAGTCCTTGAAAAGGTTGCTCTCTGTCAGCTGCTCTCCCATTTCATCCATAACATCCATGCCATTTTCCAATCTGGTTTTAGTGCCTATTCTGTGTTCGTATTTGTTTTTGATGGTTTTGTTGCTCATTTAATCTTTGATTACAACTTGCAGTTGGCTTATTCAACCACGAAATAACGAGCTGAAACCCAATTTTTATATTTTCTTATCAGCAATTTTTAAATTTAAAGTGTATTTCTGAATGACAATTCTATTTTTAAGTGTTAAAAATCTGATAACCAAGCATTAAATATATTGGGTTTTTTTAGATAACTTATTTCCTCCTTCTTCATATGGGAGTTTGCCTTTGTTAATGGTGATTACTGTCTACCCTAGATATCCAACACAGCTACACCTGATGAACTATATGCGTCGATTGACAGACATTCTAGCTTGTTGCAGACCGCAGGTTGCTTTCAGTACCCTGGCAGAGTGGGTGACAAAAAGAACATCATAAAGGACTTCATGCAGTGGTACTTCTTTTACCGCAACCACTTCTCAATACAAACGTGACGTGTCTGCCTAATTTGACTTAAGTTGAAGATATTTATTCAGTTCTTTTCAAGTCAAACATTATAATTAAAATGCTAAAGCAATGTTAAGATGAATGAAGAGCTGATGTTTCTCTAAGGGTTCAGAAAATGACAACCTCATAGAATAAGGATAAGTTCGGTTTCTACAGCTTTCACATAGTTTATAGAATGAAGTAGAACAATATACTCACCCAGAAGGCTTTCCTGATCCAAACAGTGCTTCGGGAGATATTTAGATCCGAAATCGAGCGGCGGACATCCGTATAAATGGTAGCAGACAGGGCATCTGTAGCGCTGCTCCTAAAACTGCATTAATCGTCCAAAAACTCATTAGTTTCACCAACATTTCATCATGGTCGCGCTACTCCTCCACGACAGGTCAGTGTCACTCCATCCATGTTTTTGTGACTGTGCTGACCTCTGAACTCAAAAGTTTCTTGCCTCCGTGTCCTCCTTTCGATGAGCTCCTCATCATTATACTCTGGCTCGAAACTGTAAGGACACCCATCATATTCAAAGTTCTCGTCCACAACATTTTCATTCGATAGATATTCGTCCATTTTGCACAAAACTGGAAGAAGAAAGTTATTGTGTAGCCACCGCTCGCCGATGAAACAATGAGCCGTACTGCACATGCGAAAGAAACTTTTGAGTTCAGAGGTCAGCACAGTCACAAAAACATGGATGGAGTGACACCGGACTGTCGTGGAGGAGTAGCGCGAGCGGACCATGATGAAATGTTGGTGAAACTAATGAGTTTTTGGATGATTAATGCAGTTTTAGGAGCGGCGCTACAGATGCCCCGTCTGCTACCATTTATACGGATGTCCGCCGCTCGATTTTGGATCTAAATATCTCCCGAAGCACTGTTTGGATCATGAAAGCCTTCTGGGTGAGTATATTGTTCTACTTCATTCTATAAACTATGTGAAAGCTGTAGAAACCGAACTTATCCTTTAATAAAGGAACTGATGAACTGAATTTTAATTTTGGGTAAAGTATTCCTTTAAAGCAGTTTGGCAGTATTGAAGCAGAATTGAAGCTTTCCTATATCTCATTAAACCTAGATGCTTACAACCTAAAGCCTGCAGGTAGCTAACTCCGACACCTGCAGTATGTATGTGAATTTATATTGAAAAAAACAAGCATGCTGTGACTAGTTGTAATATCAAGGTGACTGAGGGTTTACAGGAGTGCAGTTGCATCTGAAGGGTGAATTTGTCAGTGTTTGAAAATCCTGTATTTTTTAAAAGAATTTAATTTTCAGTTGAGTTTGCTTCACTCAAGTTATTGACATCATTTAATATATCATCTTTGTCTTTGCCAAAGGGGTAAACATGCAACATTACTTGACACTACAGATTGGTAATAACAATAATAACAATGTAGAAACTGTTGGATTTTCATTTGACTGCATGTTAATGTTGACTGGTTTAAATTAGGGTAATGTATGACTGGTTGGCCTGCTCCTTTGAGATGCTGCCATTGTTGTTAGCATCTTAGATGCAATGATTGCTCTAAATGTTTTCTAGATTCAAGGATGGGCTTTCAACACTGGATGTCATTCATGCTTTGGAGCAGCATGCATCCATATTCAGGGCCTTTATGTGCTCAAGTGAGGAACAGCTGACATCTGCAACACTGGAAGAAATCTTTGAGGTCCAGCTCAGTGAAAAAGGCAGCACAAGACGACAGGAAGAAACCAGAGTACTGGGATTCTGGAGAGACTGTCTTCTCGAAACAGAAGGTTTATTTTTATCAGAACAAATATTCTCATCTTGATATCATCTTCTATTTATAGAAGATGTATTGAAATACATTTAATAACTAAAACCAATGCTTCTGCTTTTTTTCCAGAAAAACAAATGGGACTCTCCCTCCAGGACATCTTGATGTTTGCCACTGGATTAAACACACTGCCTCCTGCAAGACTTCAGCCACGACCCAAACTGATGTTTCAAGAGACATCTCGCTTCCCAGTCAGCGGCACCTGTGCAAACACAATAAAAATACCGATGTCAAAGACTTATGAACAGTTTCAAAATGACATGGACTTAGGAATACAAAACTCACCTGGTTTTGGACTCTACTAAGTTAAAAGATATTATCAGAAAGCACAAATTGTGACGTTGACCTATTAAGGCAGTTACTACCTCCATTTTCAAACTCGTTCTGTGAAAGTTTGACTCACATTTCATGACATATCAGCCATGTTCTTCAGTCTGATATAGTTTTCCACACAGGACTCCCAGGTTAATGGCTGCATCAGACCACTCCGTCTCTCAAAGTCCTCAAAGTGTGCCTGGAGATATTCATCTCCACATGGACTGTAGGATGACACAACCATAAACTGGCCCAGTTCCTCCTGTGAGACTGGGAACCCACAGTTCGTTCCACCAAACCTGGGAGTAAAAAATGCACTGCAGTTCTAATTTGCATTTGCATTTGTTTTCAGCCAACTGGCATGCTGTAATTCTAGGCATATGGGCAGCAAAGATATACTGTGGTTGTACTTGAAAATTCGTGTAGCAATTCTTTGTAACAAGTGTGTAAATATTTTTTTTTTTGTCACATTTAAGATTTGTGGAGATTATTAGAGTCATGGCTGACATGGGGTGAATAGATTATGACAGAATCTTTGAAAGCTACAGCCTTTTTTTGCATTTCTCAAAGTAAATCTTGAAAAAAGATATTAAAAAAAAACAAAAAACATTGATAGAAACAAACCTGTGAGGCAGGTCGTACATGACATTTGGTTTGCCAGATGGACAACGAGACTGTTTAACAGGTCTGATGGTATGTATGCTCCATTTCTCCCTGCATTCATCAAGGTCCCTCTGTAGCACGTCCATGAACACAAACCGCATTGGGCATGTGTGCTCATGACTTGCCACTACAGAAATGTCTCTCTCTCAGGTCATTCATCAGGTCCATCCAGAATTGAGACCTGTACGCAAACACAGAAGTTAGAGCTGTAGATTGTTTTAGGTGATGCATTTCCATATAATAGCATTCACAATTGACATTTCAATGATCATCATTAAACAACTGTAAACCTCCAATGCCACAAAAAAGTATATCCTGAATAAACAGGGTCCATCTGTGCTTTAACTGCTTATTCTGATCAAATCAGTGGAGAGGAAATAAATGCCCCAGCACTGGCAACCACCAGTGGTGAAAAGAATACTGAAAATCTGTACTCAAGTACAAGTACTGTTACATTGCTAAAATATCACTCAATTACGAGTAAAAGTACTGATGTTAGAAAAATACTTAAGAATAAGTAAAAAGTATTCATCAAAAAATTACTCAGAGTATTAGTTATTTTAACGGATGATGTCACCATGACCTCTCCAGACCAGGGTTACAAATTTCACATTACCAACAGTTAAAATGCTATAAGTCAATTAATCATTAATAATTGATAAGGCACAAAACAAGTGTTTTTTTCCCTCATTTTGATTGATGTTTTTGTTTGTTTTCTCATTTTAAGTTTTTATTTCCTTGTTCAATAAATGTCTCCATCAGACAAAGTTAGATGAGGTGCAGTTACTGCCACAATTGTTGATTATATTATATACATAATTATATACCTAATATAATGTACTTTATATCCATAAGCACATTTTATTTTATTTCTAAAAATACAACCACCAAACACAACATGGAGGAAAGAAGGGAAAAAAATAGACAAAGCAAAACAAATAGACAACAGAGCACAATACAACAAAGAAAACAAAGAAACAAAAACTAAAAAAAAAAAAAAAGCAACAACTCAAACAATTGCTCAGGATTTCAGTCAGAGGACACATCCGCGTCAGTACTTACACTAGGCACTACAACAACAAACACATGTAGACCAGTGGCGGCTGGTGCCAAAAATTTTAAGGGGGGCGCAGCTTTGGAGGAAACAAACCAAAGAAGCGCTCCATACTACAGTGAAAAGAAACTAAAGACAAAACATAATCACAATACAACCTACTTTGAACAATGCACTATTTGAACAGAAATTTTGCCCTCCTTTCCTTCTGGTCTGCAAATTTCTCAGTGACCCTCTGACTGAAGTCCATCATCTCTGTCACCAGTCTCTCTTCCATTGACAGCATGGCCAGTGCATTCAGCCTGTCCTGGTTCATGGTGTTTCTGAGGAAAGTTCTGAGAAGCACCTCAGCTTCTGCAGTGGTCATGGGTGTGGTGATGAGGATCTTTAGCAGAGTGACAGTCTCTGAAAATACCTCTCCAAGATTATTTTCCATCAACAACAGGATAAGATCCACAGCTCCACAGCAGGCCTTGAACTCCTCCTTGCTGTAGATTAAGACTGAGCTCTGTCTTCAGCTTTAGTTGAGCACTGGGTCGGCCTTCAAGGTGCTGCTGAGAGAATCTTCAGGAAACATGGTGTGGTACTGTGTGAATCTGTCATTAAGAAATACATAGAAAAACACATTTTATTACCAAAAGTTAACATCAGTATTTACTGAAAAAAATCAATAAAACAGTCAAAGTTTAACCTGCTCCCATAAAATAAAGCTGTAATTTATGTCAGTTTCACTATTTTATGAACATTTCTTGTGTCACCTGAACAGTGTCTTATCTTATACACGATGTCTCATGGCTCAAGATTGTAAACACAAACAGAATCTTATGTACCACTAAACTGATGCTTTAAAATTAAAGGTAAAACTATCTGATACAGTTTTGGTATAGATTAACTGTAAAAAGTATGAACAAAACAAAACAAATAAGAAAAAAAAACAAATAAGAAAAAAAAATCAGATACAAGCATGCAGCACAAAGGGCAGACGGCTCACACCAGCTGACTGATTCTCACAGCTGAAATGGAGGCTGTCAGTGTTTGGATCACATTTATAGTTTTCAGCAAAATTACTTCAAATTCTAAAAAGTCAAAAAAATAAACTTTACATTACAGGAGTCTGTTTCCATCTGCTGGAGCTTTTGAATACTTTTACTTTTTACCGTTATGTGCAGTATTCAGTCAGCAAAAACACCAACAGAATGTATAATTTATGTATCCAAATAGAACATTTTATGATAGCAACTACACATATGGTATACAATTATATATAATGACAATACTATATATATTTATATTGATATTTTTTTATCACATGTTTAGTTGCCATAATAAAATTACAACATTTAAAGACAAGATGATACATTTTGTTGGTCTGTTTTCGTTGATTTTAAACTGTGCACAATGGTACAAGCTGGAAAGGCACAAGGTAAGTGTCAAATCTAAAAGCTCCAGTAGATTAAAAAATAATTCTGTAATGGACATACACCTAAGAGGTAAAGAATTTGTGTTGTTTACACTTTTGGGACTAATAAAACCCACTGTTTTCACCAGTAAACTGCAACACATAACTTGATAACATTATCAAGTCTTCTTTTTGTAATTTTTTAAAGGCTTTAACACAATGTAACAGTAATATTTAATGAGCACTGCAATAAAACCTCTGCAATAATCTGCATGCATTTGTGTATTACAATTTCTCCTAACTTGTTCCTGCTTTGCCATGATTTTTTAAAATATATTTTTATAGGTCCCTTAATATAATATTATAATCAAAATAATGCATCAATTTTGTCAATTAAATTTAAAATGAACTTCTAGTAGGGTAAAAACAAACTTACCCACCCAATAAAAGCCCCAATTCCTCCTAAAAGTATGTTGTTTTTGTAAAAATATGCAAGAATTAAAAACTATATAGATTTTTGAGAACTTAAGTCTGCAAAAGGATAATGTTCTACTGAACAAAGCATTTATATCCTCTTGGCAAACTCATTTTGTGGCTCCTGATCTATGGTTTAGTGCCATGTGTGACATAAAATGGAAAACTTTGCCCCCTGAATTATGTTATGTCTACTAGTAAAGACACATCCTAATCTAATCTTCAGTGCAGCAGAGCCTCTTACTGATTTTCTTCTCCAATGCAATCTCACCTCTTCTGTGATCCTCTGATGGATCTCTGGACGACGCCTCCTCGGTGCATGGGAGCATCGGTCGGACGCATGAGGATACGTGAGATGCTTGCGCATGCGTAAATCATATCTGCTGTGGTGACGTGTGGATATGATTGACAGCGCTCGTTGTCCAGTCACAGGAGGAAAAGAAACACCAGAACAATACTGATTCGCTGCCAGTCCAAGTGGGAGTGTGCGGGGCGCAATTGCCTGCGCCCTGCCTGCAAAGTTGAAGCGGCCAATCCCAAAGACGCCTCAGGTCACATGCTGAGCAAAAGTTTAAGGACTTGCATAGACACCCATTAGGCCGGCGCCCCTCTGTACGTAAACTATGTATTCACAACAGAGTTACTACGTAAAAACATTGTGAAACACCTTTTATTGAATGGTGACAGGTGCTGCTGACAGACTATTACTATGTGGTAAAAATAAATGTTTTTATCAGTTATTTTTTATAATTTAAAGACAAATTATGTTGTGTTTAAGTGGACTTTCTCTGTTGAATTTTGGAGGGGGCGGCGCCCCAGCGCCCCCTATTGACAAGCCACCACTGATGTAGATTAAACTTCAGAAACAAAAACGATGAGTTCATTGCAAATAAAAATAATAGCTAACAAGGAAAGACGTATATAATATATATATATAAGAAACATATTTTACAAATCATCAGAAATATTATTTGTTATATACCTCACCCATTTTTCTCATCTTTCCTTCTAAAATATGAACTTGGTTTCTGATTCTCATTGTTATTTTTTCCATTCTATATATCTCATTTACAAGGTCCCTCCATTTGGAGTTACTTAAGTTATCATCTTTTAACCAGTTTCTTGTAATTTGCTTCATTAATGCTACTCTTATTATTAAAAATAAATGTACATCATTCTTCTCAATGATTTCTGGAAGTTTTCCAAGTAGTAGGACTAATGGATTTTTGTTCAAACGATACCAAAAATCCATTAGTCCTACTACTTGGATATTTGACAATTCTCTAATAGAATCTTCCAAGAAACTGCCTAAAACTTTACATGACCAAAATATATGACTGTGGTGTGCTATTTGCTCCCCACATTTCCTCCAACAACTTGAGGTTAAATTGCCTTTATGTTTACTTTGAATTTGGTGTGTCCTAAAATATCGAGTTATAATCTTCCATGCAAATTCTTTCCAATAATTTGAGTTAGTTGTTTCATGTATGTTTTTACACATTTGTTCCCAATCTATTGGTGAGATATTACAAGGAATTTCATTTTCCCATTTATTTTTTACACAGAGATTCATTTGTTTGTCTTGATGATTAGCTTGTATTATTTTAACTAATTTAGTTAAAATATATATATCTTAAGCATGTATTTTATCAAAGGGTTTATTTCTTGAATAGATTTCTTTTTTCTTTCTTGAAACTTGGGTAAACCATATTGCAACGATAACTGTTCATAGGATTTCATTTCTTTCCTCCCAAACATTTGTCCAAATTTGCACAGACCTTTAGATGCCCATATATTAAACGTCTGGTCCATTCTATTAGGAGAGAAGTCTGGATCACTCCCCATTTCTTTAAAAAAAAATTACATCTTCATTTAATTTTAAATTGTGACAGACTTCCTTCCAAACCGTAAGTGTAGCGACTACCCATCTATTGTCTACATTCTCAGTGTATGATTTTTTTGTCTTTGGAAAAAGGGACAGCAGTTAATGGTATATCTCCACAATTTACTTCCATCTCTCTCCATTTTATGTGTGGACATTCTCCCATCCAGATTTTAACATTTCCTACTTGTGCTGCTTGATAATAAGTTTTCAGGTTTGGAAGGTCTAAGCCACCCATTTCTTTTGGCAATTTAAGTTGATTCATTTTTATTCTTGGTTTCCTAACGTTCCATATAAACTTCCTTATAATGGAATCCCACTGTTTGGCAATGTTAGAGACAATATATATGGGTAGTGCATAAGCACATTTTAACTGGTTAAATTCTTAATGCAAAATCAATTGAAGATCAATCACTGACATCCTTTTTTTTTTTGTTTTGTTTAATTTTTCATCCACATATTCTGGTTTTCATTGGTCACTTTGTGATCAGATCACCTGATTGGCTACAGAAATGCAGATAAAAGGTTTGATATTAATTAAAATTGTAGTCAGTACTCAACTATGATTTTAAAAGTAACTAAGTAGATTACATGGATTAATGAGTAATGAGTACTTAAGTAAAAGTAAAAGCACAGACTTGAAAATCTACTCATAAAAGTACAAGTACCCCAAAAAACTACTTAATTACAGTAATATGAGTATTTGTAATTAATTACTTCCACCCCTGGCAACCGCACTATAGATGTACCACCGTGAATACATTTTAGTGGAGGAAAAGCAGGGTTCCAACACAGCCCCAGCAAAATCATCAGTGTGTGATGATCTTAAGTCACAATGGATTGCCACCATTGTGCCGTTTTCAGTGCCACAGTCCGTGCGTAGCCGCATTGGTATGATTCCACATTCTGAGACACAGTGCAGATAGTTTTGAGCAATGACCACAGGGTCATTGTTGCTGAGTCCACACAACAACCACAGTACTTTGCGGGAGTAGCCATCTATACAGCCACTAATGGCCAAACCAAATGGTTTTAATTTGTCATAACCATCAACATGCCAGACATGGTTTGGTCCACGGGAGCTGTACACTCTTTTTACAAATCTCCGTCCTGCACGCAGTTGCACTCCTGAGAGATCAAGCTCTCCCATCAGAGCCATTACATCATCCCTTCTCACAGTTAGAAGATATTTCTGACGGTAGCCATAATGTTGGCCTGGTCCCTTCATTTCCTCTTGTATGGTAGCACGTACAGTAACAAGAGGAGTATAGTTTTTTTGCCTGGACAATGACAAATGTTTCAGTTTACGCTTTAGAGAGCGAAGGCTCATTTTAACATTATGTTTTGTTGCCAGGAAATCCAAAATTTCGTTGTAGCTGTAGCCATCATGGAAATACTTCCGAATCAGATCCTCTTCTGTGGGGCTGTCCGATGCTGACCCTGACAAACACAGGGAGAAAAAAATAAATAAACATTTTCCTGCAAAGAATAGCTGCAGCACATCATCCAGTCAGCAGAGAAGACCTTCAGCTGCAATCTGCCATCTCTTAAGGACCTGTAAACATTGGGCCTCATTCACAAACAGTGCGTACACACAAATCTGGGATTCATCAATATTTTCTTACCTGAATTTGTTCATAGTCTGCAAACAAATTCAGAACTTCCTCAGACCATGCGTACACACAAATTGACAGCCTAGCTGTCTTACAAAATATTGACACTCACCTTTTGACTAAATGAAAGCATATGAAAACCACATTCATTCAAAAAAACTTAAATATAGTGTTTTTATGGTTGATTTATTTGATTTACCTTATTTTTAGGATTTTAACATAAATGTCATGTCATGTCTGTTTCCTATGTTTGGCACTTTTGTTGCATTTTTATGGATGTATTATGTTGGATTATTAATTATTATCATTGTTGTTATTTATTATTATCATCATAATTGTCATCATTGGGTGAAAGACTTGCTTTAATCATCATCAGCTGTTCATCATTTCACCTTAATTTTTTATCATTGAGGACCTAAAGAGTGCAGGAAGACAGACCCCTCCCATCTTGGACACCACCTGTCAGAACCCCTTCCCTCTGTTAAAAGGTTTTGGACTATCAAGACCAAAACCTCACACCATAAAATCAGTGGGGACTCACAAACACTCTCCCTGCCCCCAACTCTCTCAATATTTGTTTCTGATTTATTGTTTAATTCTATGAACCAAGAACTAATATCAAATGATTTATAATACGAGCTGTTAAAAGTCTGTAATGAGTAAGTCTACAATATAATAATGATCTCTGTATTATACATTAAAAAATGTTTGGAAAAGTAGACCTCCGTACTGAAAACTATTGTATCTAGCCAGTAATAAGTATTCCAAACTGTGGTATGTTGAACCTTTTATTGTACAATCTACAAACACATACAATTTAGTCTACTTACTGTTGTCTCCCACTTCTGCCAGAAACTGTACATTTTTGCCACATGAGCCACAGAACACTCGAACGGTGTGTAGATGGTGGCCACAGAAAGGGCAAAACATGGCAGCCTGGCAATATGGACATTGATACGGTAAATCCCTTTAGTAAACTCAATCAAAAAATCACATAAATAGCAATTATCACTAAATAAAGAGAAATGTTTCATGAGAGGAATACGACATTGTGTGTGTGTGTGTGTGTGTGTGTGTGTGTGTGTGTGTGTGTGTTTAATTTATTCTACTCTTGTTTTACTCAGTTCTCTCCCTCTTCATCACCTCTCCTCTCCAATAAAGTATCAATCCAGTAAAGTATCCAATCATATGTGGAGACGAGGTCAAAAATAAACTAACCTTAAATGCAATCAAATGTCTGGGGTCTCCCGGAAAGTAACGTTAGTTACAGTAACGTTAGCTAACATTACCACTACAGATACACTACTCTTGTAGAGCTCAAAGTCTCTAGCATGCTAACGTCATGTAAATCAGCTGCACTTCCATAATACAGCTGTCAAAGTACATCCACAGAATGGACAGTACATCCGTGGGGAAAAAAGAGGACAGTTTGCAAGGTCGGTGAGGTTATGCCAGAGACAGTGGATAGTCAGTTTTCCTAAATATTTAATCTATATTATCTAATTACCGTCATCTCCCTGTGCTCTCACCGTTATGTACCTGCATTCGAGTTGTCATCTCCTTAACTTCTTTAAGCCCTCTGCATCTCTCCCCGTTACATTTCTTTTTACACACCGTCTCTGCTCTCCCTCTTCATCACCTCCCCACCTTCCTCTTATTCAAAATCCGATCACTGATCAATAAAGTATCCAATCATATGTGGAGACGAGGTCAAAAATAAACTAACCTTAAATGCAATCAAATCTCTGGGGTCTCCCGGAAAGTAACGTTGGTTACAGTAACGTTAGCTAACATTACCACTACAGATACACTACTCTTGTAGAACTCAAAGTCTCTAGCATGCTAACGCCATGTAAATCAGCTGCACTTTCATAATACAGTAAAAGATGAGGGCCACATATGGAAAAAAGAAAGAAAGAAAGAAAAAGGAAAAAGAATACATACTTTTTCATTTGCCTCTACCGACTCCAATTTTCCTCTTACCAATATCTCTGCCGCTCATGTACTGATCTGCTCCACAGGTTGATGTGTCTGTCTGTCTGTCTCTCGGGTGGAAGCTCAGCACTGCCCCTAGAGGCCTGGAGCACTTCCGTTGTATGACTGAATATGCAGCGTTTTCTTTTTGCATTTGTTTTCTAATTTGCAGCACGTTTCTGTATTTGTAGTATTTTCGTTTTGCATCTGTTTTCCAATATGCAACGTGTTTCTCTATTTGCAGCGCATTTCTGTATTTGCAGCGTTTTCCTTTTGCATCTGTTTTCTAATATGCAGCGTGTTTCTGTATTTGCAGCGCCTGTCTGTATATGCAGTGCGTTGGCACTTGTCGGCCACCGTAGATCACACTGCGTCCAGACTTCTCTTCATTCCCAAGTTTAATTTGCATGGCTTGGCTTGGTTTGCTGCTGGTGATGTGGCACCAGTGCTATTATGTCTATGTAACTGATCAGTATTTTTTTTCTTTTTTGGGAAACTCACATTAACTATCTTTTGATCTGTTTATTAAGTTTTCTTGGTCTTTTATGTTTAAAAAATATATTCCATATTGATTACTCATCCTCATATGCACCTCACAGCAAGTGGACTGTCCTTGTCAGCCTGGATTGAGGCTGCATAATGTAAAAAGAAGTAAAACTGACATCTTGACTAACCTCTATCAGGTAGTTCAGAAAGAACAAAAAGGACTTTGTTGGCTAACAGAAAATATGATGATGCAGTTTCATCATGGAGATTGTTCACAGGCTACTTTCACACATCTGCTTACCTTGATTTAATGCAAAACAACCAGGCACAGAAGAACAAGTACAGAAGCAGGTTGCCAAGAATATTTCAAAATAACCTGGTCCACTGCAGTAGCAAATGCTAACTTCCAAATGTTTTGCAAACTTTTACAGTTTTGTGAATACTTTAGCTTCATTCATTAAGTTGTGTTCACACTGAACGCAAATTGGGTGCCCTTAGCGACCACTCCCTATGCAAAGTCAATGTACAACCGTGATCAAGCGCGACTTGATATCATGGGATGAGATGGACGCGATCTGGGCTACTTGGTTGCATCTTGGGAGACATGGGGGCAAGGCCCCTGCTGCTGCAGATGGGAGCTCTGGGGTCGCTTTGGACACGCAACCAGGTGGCATAGCTCGGTTGCCAAAGTTGAAAAATTTACACCTTTTAGTCGATGTCAAATGGGCTGTGCTGCGACAGCCAATCGTGTTGTGTGGGTGCATGATGACACCTGTGACAGACTGTTTTTATTCTGGTTTACAGAGTGATAATCCATGTCAGTGTGGAAACATTCATTAGTGAGTCCGTTAGTTCCACCTAGACAGACTGTAGACAGAGAACTCACAGACTGCTGCTGTAGGGCCATCAGCTGCAGTGTTTTGTGGTTGGTAGGTGAGTGAAAAGGATACAGTTGGAATAATGTCAGCTAATACATCCTATTATATGATATGGTATGATATGATTGAAGTGAAAATCGAATGGACGTGACGTCACTGAGCGAAGCGACTGCCACCAAATGAGCTATAACAGGCAACGGGACTTGGGTGGGTGATGCAATCTTGGACGCCAAGTCGCATTCAGTGTGAACGCACCTTTACAGGTGTGGAAAAATATGGATAGTCAGAATCATGATTCTTGTCATAAATCATTCACTGGTAATAATGAAATGGTTACTATTTTATGTTTGCCAAGAATTTCAAAATAATTCATTGCAGCAGCAAATGCTCACCTGCAAATGTTCTGAAAATCATCTAAGCTGGAGAGAGTGAAGATTGAGCTGAAGAGAGTGGAGACTGAGCTGAAGAGAGAGAAGACTGAGCTGAACACTGAGCTGGAGAGAGAGAAGATTAAACTGAATGGGGTAAAGACTGAGCTGTAGGCTCAGAGAGATCGACTCCAAGTTCAACTCCAACAGTTAGAAAGAGACAGAGAGATGAACAAGAGGAGGCTTCAGTCAGTGGAGACAGAAATTACAGAGAAAGAAAAGAAGTTTGAAAAACCAGAGGAGCTGTTAAGAGAAAAGGAAAACCTGTTGAAGGAACAGTGGAAGTTGGACGAAATGAAGAAAATTTATGAGAGAGAGTCAATGAATAAAGAGAGACTGCTGGAGTCTGTGGAGAATATGCTTGTTGGATAATCTACAATAGGAAAAAAGGATTGTAATTATTAATGTTATTAAGTCAGTGGGTTTTGCTGTTTATTTGTGCTATGAGAATTTACTATTGCATGAGTGTTTAATATATTTAGCCCTTTTAGGTAACATGTTTTAATGTAACCTAATCACATATATCAGCCCTAGGTTCACACATCACCTATGACCTTAAGTCATAAATGTCAGTATTAGATGTTTTTCATAGACTTACACTTACACTTGTATGTTATGTTTTTCACACCCATATTCCCATGAGAACTCCCGAACACTTCCCAAACAACCAACCCCCCCCCCCCCCCCCCCCCCCCCCCCCCCCCCCCCCCACACACACACACACACACACACACACACACACACACACAGGTCTTCTATGCTGAGGGTCAGACTTTCTTCTTTTCAGCTGACGGACTGCCGATCGCTGATCATTTGATTGTCTCCAGTCTTGCAAGATTGTAATTTTTTCTGTTTTGTGATAACAACTCACATAAGGAAGATTTTGGTTCAAGATTCTTCATTTCACCTTTTTGAGGAACAGAGACGAGTTTCTTTCAGCAACATTTGTAATGCACCCACTGTACTTTTGACAGTTAATTGTTGTTTTGTCTTTTTGTCAAATTATGCATATTTGTTTTTGTGCATATGTTTAAATATATGTATGAGTATATGTACATATATGTATGTGTATACTTTTTTTTCCATGTACTTATTATTACCATCGTATTATTAGAATCATTTTTCTTGATTAACTCTTCTATTTCTTTCATTATGTTTTTCAATTAGATTTTTTTCCCCAACCACATTTTAGATCGCCCTTTGTGTTCATGTTTCGAAAATAATAAAAAAAAATGATGTAGTTAATGGTTCAAGGCTCAAGGTTTTTTTATTAATACCAAACTGCATATTTGTTTGACAGCTCTGGAAACTCAGTAATCCCAATACAAATAACAACCACCCAACATACATGTAAAATATAGAATGCAGAGAAACCCTCTGCCGGTCGCAGCATGCCTGTCCTTTCCTAGTAGTTTGAAAGCCCAATAAGGAGACACATTTCTTAAATAATGAGTGACCTACTTGGACCTACTTGGAAGGGTCTTAATGAGAATGAAAATGGAGCATTTAACTAGCTGGTGAACAGACATGCAGAAGAAAGGGGCATGATGAAAAACATGCAAATATTTTGAGCTACATGTAAAAAACAAAAAATTGCAACTGGTGTTATTATAAGAAGTGCACTGCCAGCAGTTTGCTCTAAATGAATATTCGTCCACATGCAGAGTGCCTGGATACATGACCAGAAACTGTGACATTCAATTGCTGCATGTGCAGCAAAACTAGATGTAACTGTTTACAATAAATGTGTTAAAAATAGTAGTCTAAATCAGCTGTTTGATTTTGATTTAGAAGCATACAGTTGAATAAAATCAGATTAACCAAAAAGAAAAGCAGAAAAAAAGACAATCAAACTGATGCCTCACCTGCAAATTGAAACATACAATTGGACATCACATGTTTGATTCACATGGTCAAAACTCAAGTTTACAATGGGTTTGCAAATGGCTGTTTTGGCGGGAATGATCAAAGTAGGATTATATTAATTGTACAGAGGATGTAAGGTCCATAATCCCAGATGGAGTTCACATGGCAAATTTGTAAAGTATAAAAATAATAATAAAAATGCTTCTTTGTCATTTGGATTATCAACAGAAAAACAAGCCTAAAAACAAAAGGGAAAATAAAGGAAATTTTAAAAACAATCTGCCAGAGTTTTTTGTAAAGGGCATGTAAGTTTTGCTCTGGTAAGATTGACAATAAAAGTCTTATAGAGGGCACACACCTAAACTTTATTGTTCAGATTCTTGAACAAAGTTCAGAGTTCGTTTGTGGACTTTGTGCTGCACACAGAGAGACGAGAAGACATGCACAAACAGGTATGTGGGATTATTGTATTTCAACAATTCTAATTTTTTAACATCCAAGTTCAAGTTGTTTACAACAAATGTATCCCCTTTAAAGTCTACAATAGATATAGCTACAGCATGAAAACACATTTCTGCATCAAACCGTCATGCTAACACTATATTAAGGACAACTAATTTGAACAGACTCAGTCCCTCAGGGCAGTCAAGACTGAATACAGCTGAATACAACTTCTAAAATTACACCCTTTTGCCTTCCAGAGGATCATTATAGACAATTACTTAAAGCAAACCTGTTGTTACTATAATAGCTTTTAGGAACTGAAGCCGATCATGGGTGTGATTTTACTACTTAAAGAGCTTTTTTGTCTCGTTCTGTTTCAAGTCAATTCAAAAGTGACTAAACTGATCAATGGCTGGAATAGATTGAATAAAACATCATTTTTAATTCTTTTAACAAAAATCTGTCAAATAAACTGAGCATGTAGGGTTATTGCAGAAAGAAAATATAGCCTTCTAGAATAAGAAGATGTAAAAGTTTATTAAAAAGACTGTTGTCTATTTGAGCCCATTGTCCGACTAACTTTCTTGCCCAATGGAATGCACTAGATGAGTTGAAAAATTATTTTAAAATAATTGATATTAACATACTCTGACGTTTATAATAATCAAGAGAAGGATAGTTTCGACTGTAAATATAATTTTATTCAACAAAGAAAAGAGAAACTACCCGTTTCCTCTCAAACACTGAAACGATAATGAACTTTCTATAAATGTCAAATGTGTTTCAATGCTTCATTTTTAGGATGGTTCTCCTTATGGATGTTTCTCAACATAAAGTGGTCTTCCTTCTCCTAACTCTCTTTTACAGAGGTAAGGTAAAAATTAAAACTCTGTTGCTCTGGTCGTCTTTTGCCTAATAATTTAAATCTGAACCTGTAAAATCAACTCATAAATCATAAATATTTCACTGTGGTTAACATGTATGCCTTATGAGATTATTTATCAAAGCCTTCTATGTTTCAGGTCGAGCAGAGGAGACTTCAGTCACTCAGACAGTCAAGGCCATGCTGGGTGATGACGTAGTCCTGCCCTGTCAGATGGATCCTCCCATGAATGCTGTTTCCATGACCTTGGAGTGGGGCAGACCTGATCTGAGCCCTAGATTTGTGTTTGTTTGGTATGATGGCAAGGAGCTTGTGACTAATCAAAACAAAGCATACAGCGGAAGAGCATCAATGTCCACTGACAAACTGAAGACTGGAGACCTCTCACTGACACTATCCAGAGTGAAAACCTCTGACAATGGGACTTACAGATGTTACATCCCAACAATGAAGAAAGAATATTTTGTGGATCTTCTAGTTGGTGAGTAAATGATCCACATTATTCTATGCCATGGTAAACAGGGCTTAAATCAGAGCAACGTCCTTCATCTTTACCACTTGTCCTATGACATTAGAATACTGTTAATAGGAGCGTTCACAAATGCATTAAACTGGAGAGAAATAAGAGCAGCAAGAACAAATCAAACTATATAAATAATATCATCATTATCAGAGCAAAACCTCTTATCTCCAATTCTTTTTATTTCTTTTTTTTGTCTTAAAACAGCGCTATATCTTCCATGTTGGTGAATGGGTTTACTAAATTTTAAACAAATTAAAAGTATTGAAACTTTTAAATAAGTACAAAACAGTATATCTTCAGTGGTAGTGTTGTTTTTCTTTACCTGTAAAGTAACAGTTTTGAGGATAAAAGGTTTGTGCCCAAGAGTTGACAGCACATTACTGAGTTCTCTCTTCGGACTCAGGCCACCAAAACCATGAACTCTACAGCTTAGGAGCAGAAAATCATGTCCCACATCACTTGCACAAGCTTGGCAAGAGCAAGGATGTTTTTCTGTGCACATGATCTCTCCTTCTTGAAGGACTTCTTGTGTTGCATTTCCACCAAGCACTCTGAGGAGAAGGGTACCCAACTTACCAACCCCCACCATCCCACTTTTTGGCACCTCTCTGAGGGGTGCTGAGCATACCAAACCAACCCTAAAGGATGGAGCTAAAAACACTGCAGTGTGATGATCACAAAAATTATTATTTCCCACAACAGCTGAAAACACAAACCACATCATAGGCTAATGTGCGGTGGATTTGTGGTGATTTGTCCACTGCTGCTGCTGTAAAGAAAGTCAAAATATGCACAAAGCAATGCTCCATGGTGTACTGGAGTGCTGGAGGCCCTTCATCGTTGCTGTTTGTTTAGAGTTAAACGCTATTTCAGATGCTGCACTGTGTCGTGCTGCTGGGATGTCCTGCAATTATGTAGCTGGCAAGACCCCCACATCCTAGTCCTCAAGTGAAGGCACAGGTGCCGGTTGAAACGCAAACAAGATCAGGATAACTACACCAAACTGTACTGAACCAAACCAGGGTGCTCAATATTGATCACTTGAATAAAAGTTCCCTCTCTGTCAGTCAGTGCAATGGGATCAGTCTCAGTGTTTATTGTTAGCTTGTGAGTCACCGGGGTGGTGGGGGGCTGAGACTGTATGAAGCAGCAATTTGACAGGGAGTGAGGTCCATGCTGAACTAGTCACTATTCCATCAAATCAGAGGAAAAACCCAGAGCAACATTCATATTTAGAATAATTATAATTTAAAATTATAATTTAAAATTATGAATATAATTGATATTTATACTTAGACATTAAACATAATATAAATATTATTATTCATAATTAATATATATTATTCAGAAACTAACTAAACAACCATGTGTACTTTAATAGAGCCAAAACTGACAAAAGATGCAAAAGTATTTAGCTCAGTAATTGCAACAAAATATTTACCAGGCCTTAAACACCTCCCGCCTTTCATAAAAATATAACTCCAGCCAAAACAGGTAATTTTTTTTTTAACAAGAAAGAGCAAATATAAGCATACTCGGCTTACAGGCAATTCATTATTTGGAAAACTGGTATCATTGAGAAATGTCATCACACTTTATAAGTGATATCTTCAAAGTTAATTCCTGTCTCTACAAACAGTTCTCCATCTATATTTTCTCATCAGTAAATAACATAATAGCCTATTTGATTGTACTGTACGTCTGTTTCCTCATACTTAATAACAATTATCATTTCAACTTTTCCAACAAGCTATAAGAAATCATAATACACAGTGTTTATTAACATTTCATTTTACATCTTAAGTCTCATCCATCCTGTCTTGTCTGTCCTGTCCTGTCTGTCTGGTCTTTCTCAGTTCTGCCTGATCTCATTTGTCCCATATGTTAATCCCTGTATGACTCCCTTTGAAATCGATATGTATGTTGTATATGTATTATGCCTACCATTTTTAAACACTGTTACAAATAAACAAAACCAGGAGAAAAAAAACTTTAAGGCACATACAGTCTGGCTTTTTTCCTTAATTGTCTTGTACAGCCAGTTCCTCCCTTTGCTGAAGAGAAAAAAATGGCAACAGAGTTTTCATCAAGAGATAAAAGCTGATAATATAACAGAGATTGATGCAAACCTGAACAAATACCAAGATCAGTAAAATTATTTGTATGTTTCCATCCTCAGGAGCTTCCTCTTCACCTGCCATCAGCTTGGTGGGCCATGATAAGGTCAGCAGTGGAGTGATGATAGACTGTGAGTCCAAAGGCTTGTATCCTTAACCTGAGGTGTTGTGGCTGGACAGTAAAGGAGACGTCCTTTCTGCTGATGAGAAAAAATCAGTCAAAGGTCCAGATGGTCTCTTCAGTGTCAGCAGCAGAGTGACAGTGATGAGGAGACACAACAACGTCTTCACCTGTAAACTCCAACAGAAGAGCATCAGCTGGACCAGTGAAGCACACATCCATGTTCCAGGTAGACCTGATGAAAGGAAGAACAAATCCAGCTTTGAATGAAACACACAAACATCTTTCTGTGTCTTTGTCAAACTGCAAGTCTGGATTGTCTAAACATTTCTTTCCATTAAACTTCCAGATGATTTCTTTGTGGTACCCTTGAGTTGCACCACTTCCATTGTTTTTAATGTGTTGTTTGGCTTAATGCTTGTTGCTGCATCTGGTCTGTTGGTCTGGCAATGGAAAATAAAGAAAACAGGTAAGATGAAACTAAATGTGGTACTTTTATGACAACTGAGATCTTCATCGACTTTAATTACAGCAACACCGGGTGAATATTATTATTTTTCCTACAAAGGACATCCAATTTTCTTTTATTGATGAAATTTGAACATATCTTTAAAAAAAAAAAACAGGCAGACAAGAAAAAAAGCTATTGTTCTATAATGGCAATCACCCACCTATCTACAAGGCTTCCTGAAATGAAGAGGTCTAAGCTTTTCACAATGCAATGTATCCAGCAAAATATATTTTGAGGCTCAAAGAGTCATTATTTCGTACTTATTACCATAAAATGGTTATTTGTCACTAATAAACTACTATCGTGCATTTAATACCTTAAAGCTGTTTGCATGCTGTCCTTGTGTTCTACCTTTTCTATTTATGCTTACCAACAGAAAAGACAAGCCAAAAACCTGACCAGCTCTTGATGGAGAGCATGAAGGATTCAGAGGAGAAAAAGGCACAACTTGAAGAGGAGAAAAAGAAACAACTTGAAGAGGATTTACAGAAGAAGGAGGAAGAACAGAAGGAAATCACACACATATTAGAGACACTAACAGGACTGTCAAAGGAACTGGAGACACAGAAAAACCAGCTCGACTTGATGAAGGAGAATACAGAGAAAAAGGCTGAGCTGAGGGCTAAAGGGATAGAACTGGTGGACAAAGAGGTTTCACAGAAGGACGGAGATAAAACAATGAACAAAGCACAAGGATATAACAAACTCAGAGAAATCTTAAAGGAGGACAGCTTTAACCAACAAGAGAGAAAGAAAGAACTTCAAGAGCTGAACATGGGCTTTGAAAAACTGATGACAAAGACATTTGATGATATAAATAAAATAACAAAGAGAAAAGAGAAAGTGGAGAGCCAGGTGGAGCAGATTAAGAAACAAACCAAAGAGACTAAAAATGAATAATACAAATAAATCTTTGTTCTAAAAAGGAGGAAAACAAGAGAATAAAATTATTCTCCAGACTTCAGAAAAAACCCCCCCACAAAATCTGCTGTTGGACATGCCTAATGACATTAAGTAGAATTATTCAGAAGTTCTGTGAAGAAATGCTGTCCATTATTATTAAGTACTGTTGCTGTAAAATTTGAAGAGATCAGGTCCAGGTCCAATGCAGATGTGATAAAATGTGATAACAGGGGGAGCAAGAATCCATGCCAAAGTTGCCAGCTTTTGATTTTAGCTATTCATTATGGACTTACCTTTAATGTTTATCATTTAAACTCAAAGTGCACAACAGAAAAAAATGCAAGTTGATGAGAATTTTGCCACAGGTAGAGTTTAAATGACTGCATACAATAAAAAAACTTTCTTTCTAAGCTTTAGTGTAAAAAAAACATCATTCACTGAGAATTTTGTTGACACAAAAAATGAAGTGATAACATAAGATGTGTAATGACTTCTTAACATTAATCTCTTAAAAATATATATCTGTTTAACAGGCGCTACAACAACAAGAAGCAGCAGATTTAGCTTCAACTCTTTAATTTATCTGAAAATAAAATAACCTTAATATGCACTTTAAGAAATAACTTGTTTTTAGCCTATGTGTTCCTCAGGGTCAAACAGTCGTACTCTCTTCTGTCTAAGCCAAGTGCCATCAGTCACCCTCAATGACTTTACAGTAAGAAGAGGCCCTTACACAAAGGAACGGGGCACAAGGCATAAAAAAACTGTAAATTATTTGACATAATTACCATAAGCTGCTTATTAGCTTATTAGCTCTCACAAATCATTTTGAAATAAATATGATACACTGTTGACATTGGCATAGATATTCATAGATATTTGGCTCTACATATTTCACCATTAATACAAATCATACATAAATATATTAGATATATTAGATTAGATAGTACTTTATCAATCCCTTTGGAAAACTCCTCAGGGAAATTAGAATTCCAATAGCAGTTACAAAAAAAGTAGATAAAAAGATCCCTTAAAAAAGATAGATAAAAACAAAAATATAAACAAAAACAAATATAAACAAAACAAAACAAAATAAATAAATATATTAATAAAAAAAATAAAATCAAAGAAAAAAAAATAAAATAAAATAAATAAAATATGGCTACTGGATAATAGCTATTAAGACAAGGAGAAAGGACGACTATCTGGCTGACTACACCTACCTTAAAATGTGTGGACCTACCATAGAATTGTTCTTCCTCATCAAAGTGTGTCATCAAGAAAATACCAAGTTGAAGTTAATTTTAAACTATTAAGATGAGCTGGTGATCAAAATTTGAAGTTCAATACCCTGCAAAGTTGTTCTGTAACACCAAAAGACTACACAAACTAAGAGAGCATTGTTCATTATTTTAAAAATATGATGAAACTGTTAGGATGTTGTAGCTTTAAGAGACTAAACCAGAACAAAAAAATACATGACTGTATGTGAATAATCTAACAACGAGTTAGGTCTAGACTTGCCCATTTCACAAGTGACTGAAATAAAATTGGTAATGAACAGGGAGTATGTTAAAAAAGGATTGTTTGACTTACAGATTAGATAAAATATTAAAATCTATACAAAACTGAAAAGTAACTGGATGATGTTTCATGCATTCCAATATGAACAGGCTCTCTCACTGACTTTGAAGCAATAAGCAAGGTCACATGATCAGCTGCACCATGACATGCTCATTCAAACCACAGAAATAGGGAGTAATTACACAGCATGAGGAACTGGACCTTTTCAGAATCAGAATCAGAATCAGAATCAGCTTTATTGGCCACATATGTTAGACATACAAGGAATTTGTCACCGGTTCACTTCACTCTCCAAGTACAAAAATAAAAGAAGAAATAGGTACACACAGTGTACATCCTATATTATAAACAAGAAGTTTAAAAATTAACTTAAGGTGAGAATAAAGATAAAATAGAGTATGTACAATATGTAAAATATGCAAGATAAAAAAAGATAATAAGAAGAGAAACAAGGTGCACAGCTGCATATAAGTGGGATGATGATATGTGCAATGATGATATGGACAATAGACAGGCAATTTGCAGTTATGAGTTCAGTGTGACAACAGCCTGGGGGAAGAAACTGTTCTTATGCCTGGTGGTTTTAGCGTACAGTGCTCTGTATCGCTTACCTGAGGGGAGGAGTCTAAACAGTTTGTGTCCAGGATGTGAGGGGTCTGCAGAGATGTTGCCTGCCCGTCTCCTGATTCTGGACCGGAACAAGTCCTGGATGGAGGGCAGATTGGTCCCGATGATTTTTTCTGCAGACCTGATTGTCCTCTGCAGTCTGTGTCCGTCCTGCCTGGTTGCAGATCCAAACCAGACCGTGATGGACGTGCAGAGGACAGACTGGATGATGGCCGTGTAGAAGTTGACCAGCAGCTCCTGGGGCAGGCCGAACTTCCTGAGCTGTCGCAGGAAGAACAGCCTCTGCTGTGCCTTTTTACGGATGGTGTCTATGTGGGGGGGTCCACTTCAGGTCCTGTGAGATTGTGGATCCCAGAAACCTGAATGTGTCCACAGTAGACACAGTGCTGTCCTTGATGATGAGTGGGGGGAGAGTCGGGGGGGGGCCTCCTGAAGTCCACTGTCATCTCCACAGTCTTGAGCGGGTTCAGCTCCAGGTGATTCTGACCACACCAGAGGATCAGCTGTTCTACCTCCTGTCTGTATGCAGACTCGTCCCCGTCCCAGATCAGTCCGATGACAGTTGTGTCATCTGCAAACTTCAGGAGCTTCACAGATGGTCCCCTGAGGTGCAGTCATTGGTGTAGAGGGAGAAGAGCAGTGGGGAGAGGACACACCCCTGGGGGGCGCCAGTGCTGATGGTCTGGATGCTGGATGTGGTGTTACCCAGCCTCACCTGCTGTCTCCTGTCAGTCAGGAAGTTGGTAATCCACTGACAGGTTGAGACTGGCACAGCGAGCTGGGACAGCTTCTGGTGGAGGATTTCCGGGATGATAGTGTTGAAGGCCGAGCTGAAGTCCACCAACAGGATCCTGGCATAGGTCCCTGGAGAGTCGAGGTGGTGCAGGATGTAGTGCAGTCCCATGTTTACTGCATCATCCGCTGACCTGTTTGCCCTGTAGGCAAACTGCAGGGGGTCCAGCAGGGGTCCTGTGATGTCCTTCAGGTGGCTCAACACCAGTCTCTCAAATGATTTCATGACCACAGATGTCAGGGCGACGGGTCTGTAGTCATTTAATCCAGTGATGCAGGGTTTTTTGGGGACAGGGATGATGGTGGAGCGTTTGAAGCAAGAGGGGACTTCACAGAGCTCCAGGGATCGGTTGAAGATCTGTGTGAAGATGGGGGCCAGCTGGTCAGCGCAGACTCTCAGGCAGGATGGGGACACACCGTCTGGTCCTGGAGCCTTTCTGATTTTATGTTTCTGAAACAGCCTACACACATCCTCTTCACAGACCTGTAGAGCTGGTGGAGGAGGCAGGGGGAGGAGGGGGGAGGTGGTGGGGGGTTCAGGTGGTCCATTGTGTGGCCAGCTGGGTGGAGTGATAGGAGTGGGTGATGGGTGTGAAAACCTGCAGTAGAAGCCGTTCAGGTCCTCAGCGAGTCGTTGGTCACCTACAGTGTGGGGGGATGGGCTCCTGTAGTCCGTGATGGTTTTCAGGCCCCTTTAAACTGACGAGGGATCGGTGGCTGAAAAGCTGTTTTCCAACTTCTTGGTGTACTTCTTTTTAGCTACTTTAATTTCCTTTGTCAGCTGGTTCCTGGCCTGCCTGTACAGGTTCCTGTCCCCAGCTCTGTAGGCTTCCTCCTTGGCCTGACGTAGCTTCCTTAGGTGTGAGGTGAACCAGGGTTTGTTGTTGTTGTATATGCAGTGGGTCCTGGTTTGCACACACATATCCTCACAAAAACTGATATAAGATGTCACAGTGTCAGTCAGTTCGTCCAGGTTTGTGGCTGCAGCCTCAAAAACAGTCCAATCAGTGCAGTCAAAGCAGGCCTGTAGCTCCAGCTTTGCCTCCTCTGTCCATCTCTTCACAGTCTTTACTACAGGCTTGGCAGCTTTAAGTTTCTGCCTGTAGGTCGGGATGAGATGGATCATGCAGTGATCGGAGAGTCCTAAAGCTGCACGGGGGACAGAGCGATAGGCGTCCTTTAAAACTGTGTAGCAGTGGTCCAAAATGTTTGAGTCCCTGGTGGGGCACTTGATGTCCTGTCTGTATTTTAGGAGTTCACGGGTGAGATTAGCTCTGTTAAAATCCCCCAGAATGATGAGCAGGGAGTCAGGATGTTTTTCCTCCACGTCTGTTACCTGGTCAGCCAGCTGCTGTAACGCCTCCACCACAGCAGCTTGAGGTGGGGTGTAAACACCTCAAGCTGCTGTAGTGGTTTTGCCTGGTGTGTTCTCACCTTTAACGTTTTTACAGCAGTTCAAAGGTAGTTTCATATTAGATCAACGTTTGACATCTTCCCCATTTAAAGGTTCTGTTTGTTTAGATGGATGAACAGTATTATTTAAGTTTTTCTTACCTGCAAGTTTTTTTTTTTTTTTTTTTTTTTTTTTTTAGGAAACACTCATAATGTAATCAAACCACAATCATATATCAGTTAATATTCTTTAACTACTTGTACTTGTTTTTCCTGATTAATAAATGATTTGTAATAAGTCAGTATAAATCAATTAAGTCTCTGTTGCAGCCCAAGCATTTGTGGAAAAATAAATCATCAATTCCAAACTGTTTGTCATCAAACCATTTTTACACATTTACAGCTTAATAGTGCATTATTTGTTAATGTGCTACTTTAAGATTGATCAGTGATATGTAGATCATTTTTTTCAATATGATCAACCTTATTAGTAAATAATTTGTGAAATACTTTAGATGTGTTAAAAACCCGCTATACAACAATTTGTTTGGGTATGTTTAACAATGATTTGTTACACATTCATAAAATATTTATAAATCATTTGTAGATGTTATTATGTTCCCTAATCTAAAGTAATAACTATTCACTATTTACGAACGTTTGTTAATGTTTATAAATGATTTGGGGACTTTTTACACACCTCTTACGAACAACCTGGCTTTTGTGAATACAGATACAAAGCAATTACTAACTTGTTTAACTTCTGATTTGTTAGACATTTATAAAATATCTAAAAATCATTTGCAGATGGTATTATGTACCTTAATCTAAAGTGAACCCTGTTCATCATTAACAAAGATCTAATAATGTTTGCTAATGATTTGTAGACTTTTTCATCACATTATAAATGTTGTAGACAACTTTGGCATCCATCCTTCTTTATGACATCAAAAGGTGACAGAATTAGGAGTTCAGAGTATAAGAGTATAAAACATTTGGCTACACTTTATTTGAAGGGGTATACAGAAGACTGACATTACGCTGTTATAATCTTAACATGACATCTGTTATTAATATGAATAAGGCTTCATGAAGTGTCATAATAAAAAAACCCTCCAATTTTGTCATAATGACCACTTGAAATTCACATTTCATAACAGACCTGATCATCAGACGTAAAGACAAAATTTAGTATAATCTCTTAACTTTAAATTCATGGTTGGACTTGACTGTTATTAGACTATTTTAATGGACCATTGTAAAATGACTTATTTCCTTGACCTAAAGTGAAGTGAAACATTTTAACCCAGTTATTAAGATGTCATTAAGTGTCATGACACAATCAGATGATCTTTTAACAGTAAAATGACTTATTTCTTTGACCTAAAGTGAAGTGAAACATTTTGAACTAGTTATTAAGATGTCATTTAGTATTATGATACAGTCTGATGAAATCACATTAATACATTTACAAAGCAACAGTTAAGTCAAGAAATATTTCTTTTCTTTTAGATTGATTCAAAAAAACAATGCAGAGGGCCCCAAATTCCAAACTATACTAGGGATAAAACTGCCCAAGACACTGTTTTAATGGTATATAACTTAGCAGTGATGCAACTCAATAAAAACAAAACAGTACTACCTATTCTTTTAAAAAAGAGTCCTAACATTTGTGATCATGTTTGTTCACTTAAGTGTACTTAAATACTAATGGCAGGAGTTTCCCCCTTGTTCTCTTTGCTGTGATTGTCTCAGCCATCTCATTGGTTACAGCTCTCGCAGTGTTCTGCGAGTTTAGAGATCTTCTTTGAATTGTGATCTTCATCACTTGGGAGCAGCTCCTTGAAGGTGTCTGGAAATGTGATAGCAAGCTCATTTCTGCTTTTCTCATAACTGTGTTGTGGTCAACGTTCATCTTGGTGAAGGCCCTTCTCATGGATCCACAATTAGCGAATTTGACTGCCACTGCCGCTGCGAAGAAGCAATGAGGCAGACGAATCCATCAGTTGTAGTAACTTAAGAGAAAAAGAATGAAACCAAAAAAAAAAAAATACTTTTATGCCTACATTTTTGTATTATTCTTAACTGGGTTCATAAGTAGCTGATGAAAAAGGATTCTACTTACCCTGCTGGTTAGCAGTGCATCCTCCCTCCAGGCTTGTTATATAAGATGGATCTCATTTTCAATCTGCCTTTGAGTCTAGCAGTATCTACCATTTCTAGCCAGGAAGAAGGATGCACAGCAGACCAGCACAACAAGTATTTTACTTTTCCTACCTGCCTTAGAGGACGTATCTACTGTAACATAAACAACCTGGGCGAACAATGCACAATGAACCATCAAGGTGAGTATAATCTTTTCTTATCTACTTCAGTTATACTGACATATTTGACATATCAAGAAGAAAGCATAGCATAGCCTGAAGAAAGCAAAGTAGATTAGAGTGATTTTTAATAAACATTAAAATATTACTATTAATGAGAGACACTGACATAAAGTAAAAGTTATTAGGCCCTCTGAGTTTCCATCTACCTAAAGTAGTAAAAAGCAAAGAACAAAAAAACACCATGTCATCTCAGCTACATTATTAAACTCTCAGCTCTGCAGGTTACTTTAAGGAACTCATTCACATTGGTTTCCTGTTTGAGATATAAAGTACTAAAGAGGAAATTATAAGTTCAACATTTAAGAAATCATGAGAACAGATGCATCATATTGTTTCTCTTGATATTGTTCATTATCATTTATTTACATTTTTCAATAACCGAACATCCTTCTGAGCCTTTTAGGAGATAAATCTATGGGGTGGGTGCAACTGCCAGTACTTTTAGTTCAGTTATTTTGGATACCTCTTGAAGCTCATCAAGAGAATGCCAAGAGTGTGCAAAGCAGTAATCAGAGCAAAGGGCTACTTTGAAGAAATTAGAATATAAGACATGTTTTCAGTTATTTCACACTTTTTTGTTAAGTACATAATTCCACGTGTTCATTCATAGTTTTGATACCTTCAGTGAGAATCTACAATGTAAATAGTCATGAAAATAAAGAAAACGCATTGAATGAGAAGGTGTGTCCAAACTTTTGGCCTGTACTGTATATGTATTTGTCAAATAAAAGCCAACATGACTATAGTCGTAAAGGCACAGTTCACTGCTGTGCTGTCGTGTGGAGGAGCTTTTCCCCTGAGCCACTGCAGACCCAAATTTGGGTCCTGTGAAGCTAAAGAGATTAATTGCTGGATGAAGGCCTAGAAAACTTGCCAGGCACTTACACCATTTGATGTAGGGATGTATGCCAAAATTTTCACATTGTATTGCTCCTCTTATTGTGTCTGTTGTGGAAACATACATAAAACAAGACAAGCATATGATTCTACAGTAAATCTTCTGTGTACTTTTCCAAAAGTAGACATTCTGTGATGAAAAACAGAAATCCTTTTATCAACATAAGACAAAATCTGTTGTGTAAGTGTTACACTTGAATGTGTAGCGCAAAACACATTGGCCATTTACTACATTGTACTTTTAAGCATCTGTATCAGCCTGTTTCACAATCAGTTATTCTCTGGGAAATGATGACAAATATGAGTTTGAATTTACACAATGTTCATAGGTTGAAAAAGCACAAGAATGTTGAACTCAAGTTAAAACACATTTATTTTGGTTTGCATTTCAAATTATATTTGGATTATATGTACAACAAATCTGAAATGATTTTTTTTTCACAATAACATTCAAACTAAACGTTAAGTGCTAGAAACAAAGCTGCATTGAAAAAAACATTACAAACTATTTACAGAGTGCTTTCTTTATGGCACAATGATACAGACACCCATGCTACTATGAGGGGACAACAGATGGGCAAATGTTACATAGTGCACAGCACACTCTGACCATCTTGTCTATGTAAGGTTCCCCGCTGTTGGAGTCTGGCACAGAGAAATGGGTATTGTGCTCTGTAAAATCGTGTACTTGCTCCTCACAAGCCACATGACCCGGTTCACGTGGATCCGAACAGCTGCTAGTCCTCTTGAATCTTCAAGTTCACTTGGATGCAGTCGCTGTTTTCCCTTAGTGAAGGCAGGTATTTTGAGACAAGCACTGTACAAGCCCACAGCATCTCCTACAGTGGACCCTCGATCTGCTAGGACCACGATGCCAGGTGCCAGGTTTTCCAGGTAGCCAGAGTTTTCAGTGATGTGCTTGTCACTTGTTCTTCCCCCCAAACCATTAGACACAAATGATATGACTCCCTGTGGAGTTACTGATATTAGATACTTGGCCGAATTGTGATGTTTGTATTGTGAATAGGTCTGTGCTCTTGCTCTCATGTTTTTAGGTCTTTCAATGAAAATTTCAAAACAGTCAATTATGGAGGTACAATTTCTGAAGCTACTATTTCTAAAACACATGGGTAAACTAATTTGAATCTGTTCTTTAGGGGGCCATACTATTAATGTGGACAATCTACCGTGCAAGACATCTAATGTACTGTCAAAAATTCTGCTCACAGTAGGTGTCGACACATGAAATATATAAGAAAGGAAAAGCAGTGGTAGGTTTAGTCTCATTCTCATTAGTGTCATAATTAAACTTTGAAAGGGCGATAGTCCAGGTCCAACTTTCAGGAATCCTGACACAAAAGTGAAAACAACCATGAGTTTGGCATAGGATGGAAGGCCAGTTAAGTCCTGCACCATGTCATCATTGTTCATGGAGGCTTTCTGGCTGAAGGAAAACTGGCTGACCTTCTCCCTTAACTGATGAACCTCTGCCCTCAGTGCACTGCACTCTTCTGTCAGTCTCTTCATGGTTGCCTGGCAGGCTTCACTGGTGCATGGTACTGTGTCCACAGTGTAACTACTTTCTTTGCCTCTGTCCTCCTCAGCTGGGGGGCTCTCATGGTCAGTGTGAGCGTCACTGCTGATGCCAAATGCAGCCACCATCCCAACATCAAGACATTTAACAATGTATGGAGGTTTCAGAGCACATTTTGAGGCTGATATAGTGTGCTTTAGACTGTTAAAAGGGTCATTAATAGCCTCAGTGAGCACAAAAAAGCATTAAGCTGTGTTGCTGATTCCAGCCTTATTGAAAAGATTTTTAACAGGTTTTCAACAATATAAATACAATACCAACTGTTGTTATCAAAGGAGAGAAATAATCTACCAATGTAACATCTCCTAACTTTTTTGACGGATAGACAGACAGATACTTTTATTACATTTAGTGATAATATCACGACACAAAACAGTAGATTAATGCATTCTGTCAGTCTGACTTTAGATATATGGGACAAATATCAGCTGTAATTATTGGCATTAGTTTACATATCTGTCATACTGATAATTAAATTTATAAGCCTTTATCTGCAGATACTGATAAGCCAACAATATCACACACCCCTAGTCTCTGCAGTTAATTTAAGGTTAATTGCACCATATATACATTAGGAAATGATATGGTTGGTTAAATGATTAGCATTTGAAGCTAAATAAACAAAGTAGGGAAAGTATTTTTGCATTAATGCTACAGATGTCTGTCAATTAAGGCAAAGATTCTGCCCATCCTTAAAGATATATACATCTGTATATAAATTAGCCTTGTTTTTAATATCAAGGCAGCCTTGTAGTCCAGGTATGTTAGCCTAGCATGATTAGCATGTCCCCAGAGCTCTGAGAAGGCCCATGACCAACCTTAAATGTCTCATCACAAAGAAAAAGCACCAGCTCTAATTAAAAAAAAAATGTTCATAGACTAGTCTCATATCTAAGCATCAAATTCATTGTTGGATCATTTTGATACAACATTGTTGGTGCCTGTTTTAACCCTACCATATTAGCACCCCCTGTTTGTATCCAGCAACTGCCAAACAGAGCCACACATTGCCATTGGGTTATATAGGGCAGTGCCAATTGGAAGGTACCATGTTTGGCTGAGATGGAGGGGTGTTCATGTTGGCTCAAACATGTTTTTGATATAATTTAAGAATCAACTCATCTGTGTTTGGATATGTTCTTCAACCTGAGTGTGTGTATCATTTGTAGCGCCGGTAATTAATTGATCAGATAATTGCAAACTACTTTAATTTAAACTCCTTGTTCGTTGTATTTTTTTCCCGGCCATCTTTAACTTCAGGGTGGTACATTAACTAAACTGCGACTGCACACCTCACTTTAGAAAACCCGCTGCTACTCTGCACAAGAGGTCAGTCCTAGGACCTCAAAAAACAGAACTACCTCACTGTATATAAAAAGTCTCTGTGTATTATGTAAATATCTTTAACTTGCTGTAAGCGTCATGAGCCATATGCAACAGAATTTCATTCACTGTGTACTGCTGGTATAAAGTTGAATGACAATAAAGAAATCTTGAATCTTGAATCTTGAAGAGCCTTGGGTCAGGCCTTGTAACCAAATCTCCTCTCTCATGGACTTTGAGGTGTCTTGCTGGGTAAATGAAGCCTCATGCAGCTTTGAGGCCTTGTTTTTGTTGTGGAACAAATGTTTAATATGGGAGGCCTCTTCAGAAATAAATCATACTTGCTTTTACATTAATCATCATCATACTCTCACACATACACTAGTATACTCTCTTACATTCACTATCAAACTCTTATATTTACTATCATACTCTTATACTCTCACACATGCACTAGTATACTGTCTTACATTAACTATTAAATTTGCTTACATTCACTACCAAACTCGTTTACATTTACTATGAAACTCTCTTACATTTACTATTAAACTCACTAACATTTACTATCAAACTCTCTTACATTTACTATCAAACTCGTTTACATTTACTATTAAACTCTCCTACATTTACTATCAAACTCTCTTACATTTACTATTAAACTCACTAACATTTACTATCAAACTCTCTTACATTTACTATCAAACTCGTTTACATTTACTATTAAACTCTCCTACATTTACTATCAAACTCACTAACATTTACTATTAAACTCTCTTACACTTACTATCAAACTCTCTTACATTTACTATCAAACTCGTTTACATTTACTATTAAGCTCTCCTACATTTACTATCAAACTCACTAACATTTACTATTAAACTCTCTTACACTTACTATCAAACTCTCTTACATTTACTATCAAACTCGTTTACATTTACTATTAAACTCTCCTACATTTACTATCAAACTCACTAACATTTACTATTAAACTCTCTTACACTTACTATCAAACTCTTACATTTACTATCAAACTCGTTTACATTTACTATTAAACTCTCCTACATTTACTATCAAACTCACTAACATTTACTATTAAACTCTCTTACACTTACTATCAAACTCTCTTACATTTACTATCAAACTCTTTTACATTTACTATTAAACTCTCTTACATTTACTATTAAATTTGCTTACATTCACTACCAAACTCACTTACATTTACTATGAAACTCTCTTACATTTACTATCAAACTCTCTTACATTCACTACCAAACTCACTTACATTTACTATGAAACTCTCTTACATTTACTATCAAACTCTCTTACATTCACTACCAAACTCACTTACATTTACTATGAAACTCTTTTACATTTACTATCAAACTCTCCTACATTTCAGTCAACCCCTCTTACATTTTCTATCAAACCCTCTTACATTTACTATCAAACTCTCTTACATTTACTATCAAACTCGTTTACATTTACTACTAAACTCGCTTACATTTACTATTAAACTCTCTTACATTCACTATCAAACTCTCCTACATTTACTATCAAACCCTCTTACATTTTCTATCAAACTCTCCTACATTTACTATTAAACTCTCTTACATTTACTATTAAACTCACTAACATTTACTATCAAACTCTCTTACATTTACTATCAAACCCTCTTACATTTACTATCAAACTCTCTTACACTTACTATTAAACTCTCTTACATTTACTATCAAACTCACTTACATTTACTATTAAACTCTCTTACATTTACTATTAAACTCACTAACATTTACTATTAAACTCACTAACATTTACTATTAAACTCACTAACATTTTCTATCAAACCCTCTTACATTTACTATTAAACTCTCTTACATTTACTATTAAACTCTCTTACATTTACTATTAAACTCACTAACATTTACTATTAAACTCACTAACATTTTCTATCAAACCCTCTTACATTTACTATTAAACTCTCTTACATTTACTATTAAACTCTCTTACATTTACTATTAAACTCTCTTACATTTACTATTAAACTCACTAACATTTACTATTAAACTCTCTTACATTTACTATTAAACTCTCTTACATTTACTATCAAACTCACTAACATTTACTATTAAACTCACTAACATTTACTATCAAACTCACTAACATTTACTATCAAACTCACTAACATTTACTATTAAACTCTCTTACATTTACTGTCAAACTCTCTTACATTTACTATCAAACTCACTAACATTTACTATTAAACTCTCTTACACTTACTATTAAACTCTCATACATTTACTATCAAACTCACTTACATTTACTATTAAACTCTCTTACATTTACTATCAAAGTCTCTTACATTTACTATCAAACTCACTTACATTTACTATTAAACTCTCTTACATTTACTATTAAACTCTCTTACATTTACTATCAAAGTCTCTTACATTTACTATCAAACTCACTTACATTTACTATTAAACTCTCTTACATTTACTATCAAACTCACTAACATTTACTATTAAAGTCTCTTACATTTACTATCAAAGTCTCTTACATTTACTATCAAACTCACTTACATTTACTATTAAACTCTCTTACATTTACTATCAAAGTCTCTTACATTTACTATTAAACTCTCTTACATTTACTATCAAACCCTCTTACATTTACTATCAAACTCTCTTACATTTACTATCAAACTCTCTTACATTTACTATTAAACCCTCTTACATTTACTATCAAACCCTCTTACATTTACTATTAAACTCTCTTACATTTACTATCAAAGTCTCTTACATTTACTATCAAACTCACTAACATTTACTATTAAACTCTCTTACATTTACTATCAAACTCACTAACATTTACTATTAAAGTCTCTTACATTTACTATCAAAGTCTCTTACATTTACTATCAAACTCACTTACATTTACTATTAAACTCTCTTACATTTACTATCAAAGTCTCTTACATTTACTATTAAACTCTCTTACATTTACTATCAAACCCTCTTACATTTACTATTAAACTCTCTTACATTTACTATTAAACTCTCTTACATTTACTATCAAACCCTCTTACATTTACTATCAAACCCTCTTACATTTACTATTAAACTCTCTTACATTTACTATCAAAGTCTCTTACATTTACTATCAAACTCACTAACATTTACTATTAAACTCTCTTACATTTACTATCAAACTCACTAACATTTACTATTAAACTCTCTTACATTTACTATCAAAGTCTCTTACATTTACTATCAAACTCACTTACATTTACTATTAAACTCTCTAACATTTTCTATCAAACCCTCTTACATTTACTATTAAACCCTCTTACATTTACTATCAAACTCTCCTACATTTTCTATCAAACCCTCTTACATTTACTATTAAACTCTCTTACATTTACTATTAAACTCTCTTACATTTACTATTAAACTCTCTTACATTTACTATCAAACTCACTAACATTTACTATTAAACTCACTAACATTTACTATCAAACTCACTAACATTTACTATCAAACTCACTTACATTTACTATTAAACTCTCTTACATTTACTGTCAAACTCTCTTACATTTACTATCAAACTCACTTACATTTACTATCAAACTCACAAACATTTACTATTAAACTCACTAACATTTACTATCAAACTCACTAACATTTACTATCAAACTCACTAACATTTACTATTAAACTCTCTTACATTTACTGTCAAACTCTCTTACATTTACTATCAAACTCTCTTACATTTACTATCAAACTCACTTACATTTACTGTCAAACTCTCTTACATTTACTATCAAACTCACTAACATTTACTATTAAACTCTCTTACATTTACTATCAAAGTCTCTTACATTTACTATTAAACTCTCTTACATTTACTATCAAACCCTCTTACATTTACTATTAAACTCTCTTACATTTACTATCAAACTCTCTTACATTTACTATCAAACTCACTTACATTTACTGTCAAACTCTCTTACATTTACTATCAAACTCACTAACATTTACTATTAAACTCTCTTACATTTACTATCAAAGTCTCTTACATTTACTATTAAACTCTCTTACATTTACTATCAAACCCTCTTACATTTACTATCAAAGTCTCTTACATTTACTATTAAACTCTCTTACATTTACTATCAAACCCTCTTACATTTACTATTAAACTCTCTTACATTTACTATCAAACCCTCTTACATTTACTATTAAACTCTCTTACATTTACTATCAAAGTCTCTTACATTTACTATCAAACTCACTAACATTTACTATTAAACTCTCTTACATTTACTATCAAACTCACTAACATTTACTATTAAACTCTCTTACATTTACTATCAAAGTCTCTTACATTTACTATCAAACTCACTTACATTTACTATTAAACTCTCTTACATTTACTATCAAACCCTCTTACATTTACTATTAAACTCTCTTACATTTACTATTAAACTCTCTTACATTTACTATCAAACTCACTTACATTTACTATTAAACTCTCCTACATTTACTATCAAACTCTCTTACATACACTAGTATACTCTCTTCCATTTCAACCAAACTTTAACACACATACAACTATTCTCATTCACATATCCTATTATTGTGTTTGAGAGTTTAACAGTGAATGTAAGAGAGCATACTAGTGTTTGTATGAGAGTAGGATAGTAAATTTAAGAGAGTTTGCTAGTAAATGAAAGAGAGTATAGTAGAGTATGTGTGAGAGTATGATGGTGAATGTAAAAGCAAGTATGATTTATTTCTCAAGGGGCCTCTGGTTTAAGCTTTGGCGTTTAATTCTCAGAAAAAAAATAATAAATAAAACAGTGAGATCTGGTGGCACAGTAAAGTTAAAGCAGCCTTTTTTAATTTGGGACTGATGCACAATTAAGCTGCAAATTTATGTTCACACCAAACACGACTTTGCGACTGAAATCATGTTTCCCACTAAAGTCGCGTCGCGTGTCGATAAATACCTCAATTTTGGACATGGTCGCCTATCGCCGTTGTTCAGTGACGTCATGTCTGTTCGAGTTTCACCGCTATCATATCATATACAATAGGATGTATTAGCTGACATTATTTCAACTGTATCTTTTTCACCCACCTACCAACCACAGAACATTGCAGTTGATGGCCCTGCAGCATCTTCTGTGACTTCTCTGCGGTCCCGTCTAGGTGGATTTTCACTCTGTGAACCGGAATAAAACCTGTCTGTCACGGGTACCGTCACACACCCATAGACATTTACACTAGACGCCGCGGAGTCTGTGTCCATCCTTTGATATGTCAGAGCGGCCGCCATATTGTGAGGGTCAATCTGCCCTGTCAACTTAAAGAAGTCGATGTGACGGCGATGTGTTTTCTGAAGAAAACCACGAAAATCTACACTTACGTAACTGTGAAGAATCGTTGTAATCATTTTTAATTTATATAAAATTATGGATTTGGCATACTTATAGAAAGTATAAAGAGGAAATGGAAGAAGTTTGCAAATCAGATATTGGGACTGCTGTACTCTCCTTTTTGAGCAGCAACATGATGTAGCCCATGACAAAAATATGCAAGAGTGTTTATTTACATACAAGGTGACATTTATGTACAATGAACATGTATATTAGGGCACAAGTTATAACATTTTTGTGGAACAAATGTAGATATTTTAACATATTTCCACACAGTAACATTTTTACCTATTATACATTCATTTATTGTTACATATTTACCTATTACATAATTATTAATTGTTACATATTTGCCTTTTACATATTTTATTACACATTTATTTATTATTACATATTACATACTTATTGTTACATGTTTACCTATCAAATTACATATTTGTTACATATTCACCTATTACATATTTACCTATTACATTAGATACTTGTTTATTCTTACGTATTAACCTATCACGATACATATTTGTTACTAATTTACCTATTATATTACATATTTATTTACTGTAACATATTCACCTAATACATTACATATTTATTTGTTACATATAGATCAATTACATATTTATTTGTTTATTACATTTATTTATTATTACATATCATATTTCATATTTATTTATTGTTACATATTCTCATAGTACATTACATATTTATTTATTGTTACATATTTACCTATTACACATTTATTTATTATTACATATTATATGACATATTTATTTATTGTTATATAATAACCTATCACAGTACATATTTATTGTTACATACTTATATTTATTATGACATATTCACCTATTACATACTTACGGTATTCTTACATATTATCATTGTTGCTGAAATCTTGACAAATGACCATCGCAAGATGGCGGACACACTGACGTATGTTCCGGCCAGTCGGTGAGGCGTCTAGTGTATATGTCTATGCACACACCCACACAACGCTGATTGGCTGTTGTCGCACAGCCACACGCGACATCGCCTGGAGAGTTCAAACTTTTCAACTTTAGCGACTAAGCTACGAGCGACGTGGTCGGCCAGGGCCAACCGTCGTGTCGCTGGAGGGATAGCCCCGCCCCATCGCGGCTGTACATTGCCTTTACATGGAGAGTGGTCGCCAAGGTCGCAAGTCGCGTTCGGTGTGAACGCATCTTTATACTTTCACCAGCAACTTTATTAAGTCCACCTTGCTAGTACAATGTTGGACCCAGTTTTGCCTGTACTTAATGTGTTCTTTAGGTTTACTTATGTTTTAATAAATATTTAATTGTGTGTTTATCTGGTTTTAATTGTTAGTTTCTATTTTATTTTTGCTTGATAGTCACTATTAATTGGTAAAATTAATATTATTTTTTACAATGGACTTCACAAATAAAGTGGACTAGATTAAGCCTTTGTAACTTGGATTCAACAAGTTGTTGGAAATGTCCTAATAGATTTGGTAGAAGACGATCGTTATACATCTCAAAATGAGAAGCAGATAGTCAGCAGCTGCAGAGGACCACACTAGGTGCCACTCCTGTCAGTAAAGAACAGGAAATCAGGGCTACAAATCCCACAGGTTCACCAAAATGGGACAATATAAGATTTAAATTTTTTTTGGTCTGATGAGTCTGGATTTCTGCTCCACATTCAGATGTAGGCTCAGAGTTTGTGGCAAACATCATAAAGCATGGATCCATCCTGCCTTGGATCAGCAGTTCAGGCTGCCCCTTAACTGAGCATGTTTAAACCCCACAATCTACCTGAGTATTGTTGCTGACCATGTCCGTCCCTTTATGACCACTATGGGCCATCTTCTGATGGAAACTTCCTGCAGCTTCATGTCTCAGGGCTCAGATCATCTCACCTGCCCTCAGAGGTTGACTGAACTGGTACCAGCAAGGTTGATGATAGCATCGCATAGTTCCTGCAGATTTCTTGGCTGCACATTAATGATGAAAATCTCGTGTTTCACCACCCCCCAAATGTGCTGTATTGAATTGAGCTCTGGTGACTGTGGAGGCCACTGGTGTACAGTATACTCATTGACATCTTGTTTTACAGCTGTTTCTCACACAAACAGACTCACATTAAAAGAAACAAGTGAAGTTTTGTAAAGAGCTTGTGTTCCTGACTAAAAATATCATTAGCTACAATAATAAGTTCAGAAATATTGGTGTACGGATTTCTCAGCCCATGTTTCCCTGATGTTCAAAAAACCCTTTATTATTCACACTCAGTATCCCTGATCCTCTTGTATCCTCTCTCTGTCAGGGACGCCCTGTTGGAGCTTCTGTCACTTTAAGGGCTTTTCCCCACTTGAGCCCTGTCTGTTCTGCTTGGTTTACCCCTCTGTTCTGTATTTACTGGTCAGTTCAGTGCTGCTCTGTGCCTTGTTCTGAACAGAAGGAGAGGGATGCCCTGATGCGGTGGACATTCTGTCTTGTGAACAGAAGTGCTCTCTCACACGGAGGAAACATGCTTTGTGTTTAGCTCCTTGCATGTTTAAGAGAGTTGAAATCTGCAATTTAACCACCTCCTCTTTTGTGTTGTTTTTTTTTTTTTTGTTGTTGTTCAGAGCTTCAGAAAGTTCATGGATGACAGCTGAGACTGGGGACATGAGATTGTCCCATAACTTTGGCAATTTTGGTATGCAACAAAGGTATGTGGTCAGGATTACATCCAGATTCGTCTCAACATCTGCCAGGGCTGCTCACCTATTTTAAAGTCACTTTCAAATTTATTCTATGTGTCAGTAAAATCAGTATAACCAAACCTTAATCTCTCAGTTTTAGTAAGGTCTGCATCACATGCATTTGTTGTTAATTAATCATCTCAATTTAAGTGGAAAAAAATGACAACACTAAAAGGGTTCTCAATATAACTGGCATGATTTCAGAATTGGCAGAAAACAGCCTACGATCACAATCATCAGTTTTTACAGGTAGTTATGACAATATAAATATATGAGCTATACAAATCGGCTGTACATCCAGCAGCCAATTTATTAGGTACACCTTGCTTGTACCATTTCGCTCAACCTACTGCCCTCAGAGCTGCTGTAAGCGGGAGGTTGTATATTCGAGCCCAGCTCTGGGTGACACATGGTGATGTGGCCCGGACACTTAATCCCAAGTTGCTCCAACTGCTGTGGTGTAAAGCTGCTTCGAGTAGTCGAATGACTATTAACACCCAATAAAATCATCTACCATTTACCAAATTAATTCGACCCAGCATTTGGGTAGGATATAGAACAAATATGTGTGGTTGAATTTACACAGATATGCAGTTAGTTTGACCCAGACTTTGGGTAAAATATTTAACTCATCGGTTGGGTTAAAATGGAACAACCCATCTTGCTGAGTAAAATTAACTATTGCTGGGCTGGTGCTATAATGAACCAGCAGGTGGGTTATAAAACAGCCAAAATCGGGTTATTTTTAACCCACGTGTTTTTAGTGTTCACTGCTGATGGCAGGGGAAGAGGAAGAACCTGATGATGGGAATATGAAAATAATTTTACTGGTCTTGGATTTTTGTACATGTTTGCTTCAATCTCTGTTATATTATCAGCATTTATCTCTAAATATATTGTTGATAACTGAATAGTCATTTTATTTTCTCTTAAGCAAAGTGATGAACTGGCAGTATGAGAAAGTTATGTAAGAAAGCAAAATGTTTATGTGGCTAAAGGGTTTTTTCTCCCAGTTTTATTTATTTTTAGTAGTGTTTAAAATGGTAAGCATGGTGCAAATGCAAAACACATACCTATGTCCATGGGAGACATAAAGACATTAACATATGGGACAAAGAGATCAGGCAGAACTGAGTAGACCAGACAGACAGGACAGGATGGATGAGGGGAAAGATGTAAAATGGAATGTTAAAAACTGTATATTATGATTTCTTATAGCTTGTTGGAAAAGTTGAAATGATAATTGTTTACAAGTATGAGGAAATAGATATACAGTACGACTTGTAGCAATTAAGTATGGGATTGTCAGTGAAAAAGGTCAGGGACAATCAGTAAAATCAAATAGGGTAATATCTTTTTCACTGATGAGAAATGTAGATGAGAACTGTTTGTAGAAACAGGAATTAATAATGAAGATATCACTCATAAGATGTGATGACATTTCTCAATGTTACCATCAGTTTTCCAAAATTTGTGTGGTCTGTTTGTAACTGAACCATTTTAGTGTGCATACCCTTACTCTTTTTTATTAAATAACACTACTTTGTTTGACTGGAGTTACATTGTTATGAAAGGAGGAAGGTGTTTAAGACCTGGTAAATATTTTGCTGCACTTTCTAAACTAAATACTTTGGCATCAATTGTCAGCTTTGGTTATTGTAAGGTACAGTTGGCCATTTAGTTAGTTCCTAAATAATAAACATTCATTATAAATAATAATATTTATATTATCTATAACATATAATAATAAATCTCAGTTATATTTCTAATTTTAAATTATAAATATTTTAAATATTAAATTTTTTTAAGGCTTTTGAACACACTTTTGGGTATTTGGCCTTCCTCCCAGCCCACAAAATGTGATAGTAGACAACAAAACTAGCAGGCTGCATGAATGTTAACTCATGGCATTCGGCGAGCTGTTGAGTCTGTGGATATACTGTTAAGTAACAATATATTTTTGATTTGCATACCTAACCTGATTCATCTACCTGAGTATCCCCCAGCCCTACACACACACACACACACACACACACACACACACACACCCCCACACACACACACACAATAAGGAATGGGTTGATCCCAAATCGGAGGAGAGACATTTCTCTGGGGGAAATGAGGAAGTCCCGAGGAGCAGAGAGATCTGCAATGGGTAGGCACGGCTATGGATATGAGTCAGGAAAAAGAAAGAGCTAAACATGGGAATAATTCCAGTGAGGAAGGTGCAACAAAATATCAAAGAGTGATGCCTAACACTGACAGAGGCAGTAGAGAAGTGAGGACTGAGGAGAATGAATTGAAGGTAATACTTCGATTTATTGAGAGTGGTCTGCAGAATATGGGCCCAATGAAACTAACAACAACATTTAGGAACCAGATTGGCAAAATTAAGATGGCCAAAGTTTTGCGAGATGGGAACTTGACGATCATTTGTGGTAACATGGAACAGAAAGACCGCGCGTGCAGAATGGAGGTATGAAGACACAAGTGACAAGTGTGAGTTTTGTGGAGAAAGGGAACAAATAGATGAAGGGAGTGATCTGGGGAGTTCCAGTGCAGGTTTCAATGGATGAAATAATAGCAAATTTAAGAGGAGGGAAGTTGAGGGGAGCTCATAGGCTTCAGACCTTTAGAGACGGGAGGAAAAGGGACAGTGAAAGCATATTACTGGAATCTGAGGGGGAAGCTCTTCCTAGGAAAGTGGTGCTAGGCTTCCTAACCTATCCAGTTAGAGAGTATGTCCCAAAACCTCTTAGATGCTACAACTGCCAGAGATTCAGTCATACCGCCCAGTCATGTAAAGACAAAAGAAGGTGCGCTAGATGTGGAGAGGATCATGTGTATGGAAAATGTGGAAGAGATAGAGAGCCAACATGTTGTAACTGCGGAGGTAGTCAACGTATGGAGGATGTGAGGTGATGAAAGGAGAAGTGCAGATTCAACAAAATAAGGTCTCATATGCTGAAGTAGTGAAGACAGTAATTTAGAGGATTGGGAGAAAACCAGAAGAGTCCCAAGTTAGGAAACAAGGAAGACAGCAAGACCAATCAAAAGATGAAAAATTGTTGATTGATTTGAAGAAATTAGTCACTTTTATTGCAGGAGTCATCAATGCAACAATGGAAACGAAATCAAAAACAGAAAGGATATAAATAATAGTGAAATTATTTGTGTGCAAAAAAGTTTGAAACCACATCCAAATTACAGAATCAATAGTTACACATCAATTAGGTTTTGATAAAGGGGGGGGGGGGGGGATGCTACATTTATTAAGGAAGGCATTCCTTTTAGTGTGGGGGGTAAGGGAAAGGATGAATATATTGCAATAGAAATGTTAGCACAGTTTACCATCATAAATTTCTATAACCCACGCAGTAAAATAGAATCAATAAGTTAAAGGATATTCCAGAGCAAACTTAGGGTAACATTATTTGGTGTGGCGATTTTAATTCACATATAACCTTGTGGGGAGGGGAAACAGATTCAGATGGGGAGGTATTAGAACAGCTACCTGAGGATAATAATTTGGTGTGTTTAAATGATGGAAGGGGAACAAGGATAGATGTAAACACAGGGAAAGTTCAGCACTAGATTTGACACTTGCTACATGAGGGGTGGCAGGCATTTGTGATTGGGAGTTATGGGAAGAATCAACTGTTCAGAGTGATCACTATTCAATTCTATTTTCAATTCATGTGGATAAAGAAACTAAAGAAGCAGAAAGAGAAGCAGGATGGGTATTTAATAAAGCCAGATGGGATCAGTTTGAATATACAGACGTGGACAAAATTTTTGGTACCCTTCTGTTAAACATAGAAAAACCCACAATCGTCACTGAAATGACTTGAAATTGACAAAAGTAATACTAAATACAATTTACTGAAACTTAACTAATGAAAATCAGACATTGCTTTTGAATTGTGGTTCAACAGAATCATTTTTAAAAATCAAACTAATGAAACTGGCCTGGACAAAAACGATGGTACCCTAAACTTAATGTTTTGTTGCACAACCTTTTGAGGCAATCACTGCAATCAGGTAGTTTCTGTAACTCTCAATGAGACTTCTGCACCTGTCCACAGGTATTTTGGCCCACTCCTCATGAGCAAACTGCTCCAGCTGTCTCAGGTTTGAAGGGTGTCTTCTCCAGACTGCATGTTTCAGCTCCTTCCACAAATGTTCAATAGGATTTAGATCAGGGCTCATAGAAGGACACTTCAGAATAGTCCAATGTTTTGTTCTGAGCCATTCTTGGGTGTTTTTAGCTGTGTGTTTGGGTCATTATCCTGTTGGAGGACCCATGACCTGTGACTGAGACCAAGCTTTCTGACACTGGGCAGCACATTTGGCTCCAGAATGCCTTGATAGTCTTGAGATTTCATTGTACCCTGCACAGATTCAAGACACCCTGTGCCAGATGCAGCAAAGCAGCCCCAGAACATAACTGAGCCTCCTCCATGTTTCACAGTAGGTACAGTGCTCTTTTCTTTGTATGCTTCATTTTTGTCTCTGTGAACATAGAGCTGATGTGACTTACCAAAAAGCTCCAGTTTTGTCTCATCTGTCCAAAGGACATTCTCCCAGAAGCTTTGTGGCTTGTCAATATGCATTTTGGCAAATTCCAGTCTCACTTTTTACGATTTGCTTTCAACAGTGGTGTCCTCCATTAAGTCCACTTTGGCTCAAACAGTGACGGATGGTGTGATCTGATACTGATGTACCTTGACCTTGGAGTTCACCTCTAATCTCTTTGGAAGTTGTTCTGGGCTCTTTGGTTACCATTCGTATTATCCGTCTCTTCAATCTGTCATCAATTTTCTTCTTGCAGCCTCGTCCAGGGAGGTTGGCTACAGTCCTGTGGACCTTAAACTTCTGAATAATATGTGCAGCTGTAGTCACAGGAACATCAAGCTGCTTGGAGATGGTCTTATAGCCTTTACCTTTAACATGCTTGTCTATAATTTTCTTTCTAATCTCCTGAGACAACTCTCTCCTTAGCTTTCTGTGGTCCATGTTCAGTGTGGTACACACCACCATACCAAACAGCACAGTGACGACTTTTCAGCCTTTAAATAGGCAGACTGACTGATTACAAGCTTGAAGACACCTGTGATGCTAATTACAGGACACACCTTAGTTTAACATGTCCCTATGGTCAAATCATTGTCAATCTTTTCTAGAGGTACCATCATTTTTGTCCAGGCCAGTTTCATTATTTTGTTTTTTTTTTAATCTTAAATGATTCTGTTGAACCACAATTCAAAAGCAATGTATGGTTGTCATTTGTTAATTTTCAGTACATTTTTCATTTTTTTATTTCTTTTGTCAGTTTCAAGTCATTTCAGTGACCATTGTGGGTTTTTCTATGTTTAACAGAAGGGTCCCAACAATTTTGTCCTCGTCTGTATGTGATCAGGAAGGTAGGACATTACATTAGAGTCAAAATATCGAAGATGTTGATAAAAAATATAGAGAGGTTATATTAAAAGCAGCGATGATGACAATTCCAAGAAGCAAGGGAAAAATGGAAAGGGCAGGAGTTCCATGGTGGACAGAGGAGTTCAATGAAGCCATTAAGGAAAGAAACAGAGCATTTAAAAATCTTAAAAGAACCTATAATATGGAGAATAGGGCTGGGTATTCTTCAGAACCTCACGATTTGATTCGATTTCAATTCTTTAGGTGGCAATTCGATTCAGCATCGATTCAGTAAGAAGCAGAAATACACAAATAATTTGAGTACCTGTTGACAATTTTTTAATTTTTATTTTGATGCCAATGTCAATCAATCAATCAATCAATCAATCAATCTTTATTTGTATAGCACCAATTCATAACAAGTGTCAGCTCAAGAAACTTTACAATAGAGCACAAAGCTCTTCATATTATGGATACACATATATGCATAGATACATGTATATACATATACAAAATACACATATCCATATATATACACAAATATATACATCCAACACCCAACATGAATCCATATAGAGAATGTGAACATATGTGATATGTCACCTCATATTTTTGAGCATTTTGAGTAATTCATTTGTGCATATGGAGTACAAAAGTAAAAAAATGACAGTTAACACTATTATAAAAAATGTCCACCTGGTCTTTTTTGTCAATAAATGTATCAGGAACTGTCCTTTGAATATTTTTTTCACAAGAAATAAAAGTAAACAATTCTTGCAAGTATTTGTCATTATTATCTTACAAATGCTTAAAACAGTGTGTAATTACAAGAAAAGAATAAAAACGGATCTGAATTTTTAACAGGATTCTCTCCATACACAATTGTAAATGAACAAGTAGAAATTTTCTAAGATGACCAAAAATTAACTAATTACTTATTACTGTTGTAATAAGTTGAATATTGTTGAAAATTCCTTTTTTTTTTTTTTATTTGTTTGTTTGCTTTTTTTTTTGTATTTACACACTGGTTTAAGCATTTACAACATAATAATGACAAAAGCTTCCTGGAATGTTTTATTTTTTGTTTTCCCTTAAAAAAAGGTGCAAAATAATTTCCTCAATTTTCTGACACATCTATTGACAAAAAAGACCAGGCTGCCATTTATATTCTTAGTAATATAAAAGTCTGGGGCTTCCTCACCTGGTATGCTGGCATCTGCTTCTGTTTTGACAGAAAAGGAGGACAGTACACTTTGCATTTGCAGCAGTCACTGATGAGGAAGCCCTAATCCACCATCACGGTCATGTCTTCTGTCAACAATTCACCTATTCCTGATTGTTTAAAGATCTCTTTGTCACTAACTGAACCAGCATACAGTTGGGGCATAAATGTGACTGGACCACATGGAGCGATGCCAACCAAGGCTTTCATAGTGCAGTGGGTTTTGTATGTAGAGTACCTCTCACTTTGTAGGAGGGGTGAGGTTGGCATTGGACTGAACTCTGAGGATTTTTCTTCAACAGTACAAGGGTAGTCAGTCAGTTAAGTAACCAATCCAAAAAACAGCAGGCAAAAATTCTGGATCAAAAAGGGCTAGTGAGAGTCGGTACACAAAGGGCAGAGCAGATCATAGGCAGATAAGTCCAGAAACATAAGGCAAATCTCAGGGTCAGAAAAACAGGCTATGGCATACACGATAAGGCTATACAATAATTGCTGGAACGAGACTATGAGCAGGCCAGCTGACAGTCTTGGCTGGGCCCGGGACAAGATAATCTGAGATCCCCCACCCCACCCCCGTGGCTGGAACTCTCCTTTTCCCTCTTGCCTCTTCTCCTCACCTCTCTTCCTCCCATGTTCTTCTGCTCTTCCTCTCTCCTCCTCTCCTCACCTCTCCTCCCATGTTCTTCTGCTCTTCCTCTCTCCTCCTCTCCTCACCTCTCCTCCCATGTTCTTCTGCTCTTCCTCTCTCCACCTCTCCTCTACTCTTCCTCTCCTGTTCCTCTGCTCTTGCTCTCTCCCCTTGACTCAGTCAGAGACGGTCATTTTTGTTGGCCATAATACAGGATCACTAAAATTAGGGCCCCCTCCCACTTCACATTGACTCTCTCTTTCTCCCTTTTCTCTCTCACCGGTAGCCTGGCTCTGACCCTCCCTCTGGGGCAGCAGGCCCCTCCCACATCACCGCCCTGTTCCAATGCAAAAATTCCACCAACATTTTTGACCATGTGGCCCCTGAAGCAATCAAACATGTAATGTCAAATTACATCTTTTCAATTTGTGAGGCTTCAGTTTTTTTCCTGCTTTTCTTTTTGGTTAATCTGATTTTATTCAACTTTAGTGTTGGACGGTACAATTCTAAATCAAATAGCTGAGGCAGAATGTAATGTTAACTCTACATTTTAGAGTATTCAATTATATATAGTTTTCTTTACAATAATCTGTTGACTGTAGATAGTATTTTCCAAGCTTTCCATTTATTTTGTAGACACCAAGGAACATGCAACAATCGAATCTCACGCAGTCTCTGGTCATGTATCCAGGCACTCTGCATGTGGAGGAGTATTCATTTAGAGCAGATAGATGTCAGTGCACTTCTTATAATAACACCAGTTGCCAATTTATATGTTTTTTACATCCAGTTTAAAATATTTGCATGTTTTTCATCATGCCCTTTCCTTCTGCATGTCTGTTGACCAGTTAAATGCTCCATTTTCATTCTCATTAAGACCCTTCCAAGTAGGTCCAAGTAGGTCACTCATTACTTAAGAAATGTGTCTCCTTATTGGGCTTTCAAAACCATTAACCTACACCAAGATGGAAATGTTATCCAATTTTTAATTACAATACAAACATGTGAACACAAAAGGCAATCTCAAATGTGATCTGTGAGAAAATCAAATTAAAAACCATAATGAAAGAATTAGAAGTGATAATCAGGAAACAAATGGTCTAATAATACATAATAATTAGATGGTAATAATAAGTGTATATTGAAAAAATATATACACATACATATATATGTACATGTATACATACATATGCACACATAAAAATACGCATAATTTGACAAAAAGACAAACTAACAACTGACCATCTAAAGTACAGAGCGTGTGTTACAAATAAACAGCAAAACCCATTGACTTAATTAAATTAATGATCACAATCCTTTTTTCTTTGTAGATTATCCAACAAGCATATTCTCCACAGACTCCAGCAGTCTCTCTTTATTCATTGACTCTTTCTCATAATTTCTCTTCTTCTCGTCCAAGTTCCACTGTTCCTTCAACAGGTTTTCCTTTTCTCTTAACAGCTCCTCTGGTTTTTCAAACTTCTTTTCTTTCTCTGTAATCTCTGTCTCCACTGACTGAAGCCTCCTCTTGTTCATCTCTCTGTCTTCTTCCAGCTGTTGGAGTTGAGCTTGGAGTCGATCTCTCTGAGCCTCCAGTTCAGTCTTTACCCCCTCCAGTTTAATCTTCTCTCTCTCTCGCTCAGTCTTCACTATCTCCAGTTCATTGTTCACTCTCTCCAGCTCAGTCTTCTCGTTCTTCAGCTCAGTGTTCTCTTTCTTCAGCTCAGTGTTCTCTTTCTTCAGCTCAGTGTTCTCGTTCTTCAGCTCAGTGTTCTCGTTCTTCAGCTCAGTGATCTCGTTCTTCAGCTCAGTGTTCTCGTTCTTCAGCTCAGTGTTCTCGTTCTTCAGCTCAGTGATCTCGTTCTTCAGCTCAATGTTCTCTTTCTTCAGCTCAGTGTTCTCGTTCTTCAGCTCAGTGATCTCGTTCTTCAGCTCAATGTTCTCTTTCTTCAGCTCAGTGTTCTCGTTCTTCAGCTCAGTGTTCTCTTTCTTCAGCTCAGTGTTCACTTTCTTCAGCTCAGTGTTCTCTTTCTTCAGCTCAGTGTTCTCGTTCTTCAGCTCAGTGTTCTCTTTCTTCAGCTCAGTGTTCTCTTTCTTCAGCTCAGTGTTCTTGTTCTTCAGCTCAGTGTTCTCGTTCTTCAGCTCAGTGATCTCGTTCTTCAGCTCAGTGTTCACTTTCTTCAGGTCAGTGTTCACTTTCTGCAGCTCAGTCTTCTCTCTCTCCAGCTCAGTGTTCTTCTTTTGAAGGTCATCTTGAAGTGATATTATTTTTCCACTGAAATCTTAAGCAAAGTTCCAGAATTAATAACACAGAAGTATATTAAAAACTTACAACTAAACAGCCACTATAAATATCTTCCCTATCATGATTCGATTCAGAATCTATTTTCAATTCAATCCCATTTAAAGTCCTCAAATCAAGACCATTTAAGTTGTAGAGGGTGCTAATATCAAGATATAATTCAATCTGTTTTGTGTTTGATATTGACAGACAGCAAAGAAATAATGGTAAGAAGACTAGAAAAGAGTAAAACAATTTACCAAAGTAAAACATAGTAAAATAAATGTGGAATATAAAGAAGTAATTTTTAAATAAGGCTTTCGCAAGGTGTCTCCCCAACCTGAAGTCCTCCTTGTCTACAATCCTGCAGGGGCTTCAGTGTTTAGAGCTGCTGGATTTAGTCCTGGATTAAGACTGGAACTTTGGTGAATCTGTGCAGAGGTCAGTGATGAACAGTCAGTATGGTGACTGGCTGCTATTCTGCTTCTTTTAACTCCTGATAATGAGATAATAAGATAATGAGATGAAAAATAAAATTTTATTTTTTATTTGGAGTCGGCAGACTGAATCCATCATGTGAAGCTCTGCCATAACCAGGACATTGGAGAATCCAAAATGCACCCACATACTTGCTTTTAATGAAGAAGGGGTGGGCTTGATTTTTCTTTGCTGCTCCATATATACTGCTTTCCCAGTGAAATTAGTACGTAAACACAGGTAAACGCAGGTTTTTTAAATACGGGTAAACCCACTAACAATCAGCAGGTGACTCCTTTGCCATTGCCAGCAGACCCGGGTCTAATCATATTTTTTCCTCTGGTGCATCAAGCTGATGTCAGCACGACAAAACATGGCCAGGTAAACAATGGAAAGCAGCATGGAAGCCATGAACACGCTGAATTTCTTCTCCTCCATGGATCAAAGCTCTCTGATCGCTCTGTCTTGCCAATGCTGTGCCATATTGAACATATAATTCTCACACTTAGAGTCCAAAAAACAACATTGGTCTCCTCAGCTGCCAGCATCCTTTTGTTGCTCCAAGTTACAGGCACGATATCATGACGTAAGCACTTTATGCCAATGTCATCCTGTAATTTAGCATGTTCACCCAGGTGTGCCGTTTCAACTGGAGCCGATCAGAGGCGAGCCGATAAAAGCCCATTTCCCTTGCATGGTCAGTCACCATGGGTCTGAATGATGATTAGAGCCTTTCCCACTGCCAACAGGATCCTATTGTTCCTGTGTTTAAACAGTTTTTCATAAATACTGATTTGTTACTTACATGAATATAACAGTATTGCAGTCACAGCACTGCCAGCCAAAAAATACAGCCATTGTTCAGTGTGATGTGATGAGGGCAAAGCACCTATGAAAAAGAACAGACCAGAGGTAAAATATTGTCTCAGCCCATAAACATATTCAGATTAATTTGACTGACAAAAATACTTAGCATTTTCATTGTAACAGTGAATGATTTATAACAAGAATTGTGATTCTAACAATCTACGGTATATTTCCCCACACTTCCAATGAATGAAGCTAAATATAAACAAAACTCCAACAACATTTGGAGGTGAGAATTTGCCGCTGCAATGGACATTTAAAATATTCTTGGCAACCAGCTTCTGTACTGGTGTTTGTTTTGCATTAAATCGAGGGTAGCTGATGTGTGAAAGAAGCCTGTAAAAATCAAGAACAATCTCCATGATGAAACTGCATCAACACATTTTCTGTTTGCCAAGAAACTCCTTTTTGTTCTTCCTGAACTGCTAATAATAGTTAGTCAAGAAGTCTCATTACAGCATCACACAGTTGCTTCATCTACAACAAATGTGTTGTTCTTTTTCCATCATGCAGCCTCATCAGACTGCTTCAATCCAGGCTGACAAGGACAGTCCACTGCTGTGAGGTGCATATGAGGACGAGTAATCAATATGTAATTTATTTTTTAGACAGCAATAACCAGGAAAAAATTTTGAACTTATCAAAAGATGAGTAATGTGAGTGTAACATTAAAAAAAAAAATACATATACTAATGTAGTGTGATGTGATGAGGCCAAAACATCTACAAAAAGAACAGACCAATGTTAATATATTGCCTCAGCTCAATATTATAATCAGAATAATTTGATTGACATAAAATACTAAGCATTTCATTAATACCAGTGAATGATTTATAACAAGAGTCATGATTCTGACATTAATCTATATTTCCCCACACCTCTAATTAATGAAGCTAAAATATTAAAACTCTAAAAGTTTTCAGAACATGTGGAGGTGAGCATTTGCTACTGCAGTGGACATTTTAAAAAAGGTTATTGAAAATATTCTTGTCAACCTGCTTCTGTACTGCTGTATGTTTTGCATTGAGTCACGGTAAGTGGATATGTGAAAGCAGCACTCCACAGTCATAGTTATGTATGATTTCTATGAATGTTGAAATACAAAAAAAAAAACATGAAAGAAGAGCTGAATATCTAAAAATGAAAATGATTTGCCAGTATGAATGTAATATCACATTTATTTCAAAATGATTTTTGAGAGCTAATAAGCAGCCTATGGTAATTATGTAAAATAATTTACAGTTTATTTATGCCTCATGCCCTTTTCCTTTGTGTAAGGGCCTCTTTTTACTGTAAAGTTATTTAGGGTGATTGACCCTGAAGAGCAGAAAGGCTAAAAACAAGTTATTTCTTTAACTGTTGCAAAAAAAATACTTTTAATTACAGATAAATAACAGAGTTTAAGTTAAATCTGCAGCAGGAAAGGTGTTGAAAGTTTATTATTGTATGCAGTCTTTTAAACCCTACTAGTGGAAAAATTCCCAGCAATTTGCCTTTTTCTGTTGTGCATGAGTTAAAAGGATAATCATTAAAGGCAGGTCCACACATGCAATGGTAGGTGAAGCTAGCTGGCTTAGTGGCTAGCAAATTTTAGCTATGTTACTCGATTTTTAGGCCATAGTGAATTGTAATTTAGCTTTGGTTTGACATAATGGTGAAAGATGGGAGCACAGCCAAATATTCAAAAATAAACATGATCTTCAGATATCATTTTTTCTAATACAGTTATGTCATGATCCTGTCTGTCAAGTTCCCTGTCTGCTCTGTGTTTCATGTTATATATTTTACTTCCTGTTTTTATTCTGGTGACTCACATTTCTTTCTTGTTTCACAGGTTTTACTTCCTTGTTCAGCTTGTCACACCTGCTCCCCTGATTGTTCCTCCCCAGCTGTGTCTCATTACCCTTCATTACCTTTTGTATTTAAAACTGCTATCTCCCTTTGTCTTGTGTCGGTTAGTTTGCACAGCTCATGTCCACTCTCTAGCTAGTCTTACATTAATTTACAGTCTGCCACGACCATTTTGCTCTTGACCTTGTTCTAATGTCATCCCCATTTGGATTGTCCTGCCTGTTTTTGACTGTCTTTTTGGTACGACCTCTGCCTTGTCTGACTGCCACTCTGTGTACCAAACCCTGCCTGGCTTGAGAACCTCCTTTGTGCTTTTGAACTTGGACTGTTTAATAAACCTTGTTTTTTGAATCCTGACCTGCCTCGTCCTTCCCATTGGTTGCTCTGCCATTGTTCCTGATAAGTTATGGTAAAGATTAAACTTCTTTTAAGTGTATCCAGGCCAGGCTCTATTTCCTTTGTGTCTGAGCCTTTATCCTGGATTAATTTACAGGATTTGTGACCCCTGGAAAAACTTTGACTGCAACGAGCAGATATGCTGAAATTAAAATCTTGTTTTACGTGATATTCAGTTTGCTCAGCAGGAATTTTTTTTATGAGTCCTGTTTTTTAAGGCAATGCACTCCTTTTGTTTTTAACTGTTGTGAATTTATGAGATTTATTTTAACATTGCAAATTATTCTATGAAAAAATAATTTCTTTGGACTTTCCAATAAGTTTTTAGTGATAAGTTTAATTGCTTACACGTTTCGTAGTCGGACGAAACCCTTTGAATGGTTAAAATTCATATTTTTCTCAAAAAATTTGACTAAGAGGGAGAAAACATCAAATGTAGGTCTACACATACCAAGGCAGGTTAAGCTAGCTGACATTGTAAGCTAGCTACTTTGGCATGAATTTTTGCTCCCCCTGGTTTTTTAACTCATCTGCATTAACAGGTCACTGTGTACCTGATCTTATCAAACTTAACTCAAAAATGCACAATAATAAGAAGAAGCGTTTCCTCCAACAACTTCTAAATAAATCTGATTACTTTAATCAAGCATGTTTTACTGCAGATTTTATGAATATTCTTTAAGATATCTTGAGAACAGTATTGGGCTCTTCCTTTTCACACTACGGTTTAGTTTTGCATTCCCTCACTTTGATTTTCAGTCTCTTTGATTTGTTTCTTAATCTGCTCCACCTGGTTCTCTACTTTCTCCTTTCTCTTTTTTATTACATTTATACCATCATATGTCTTTCTTATCAGTTGTTTAAAGCCCATGTTCAGCTCATGAAGTTCTCTCTTTCTCTCTTGTTGGTTCCAGCTGTCCTCCTTTAAGATTTCTCTGAGTTTGTTATATCCTTGTGCTTTGCTTGTTGTTTTACCTCCGTCCTTCTGTGAAACCTCTTTGTCCACCAGTTCTATCCCTTTGTCCCTCAGCTCAGCCTTGTCCTCTGCATTGTTCTTCATCAAGTCAAACTGGTTCATCTGTGTCTCCAGCTGTTGACCTTTGACTTCCTCCTTCTTCTGTAACTCCTCTTCAAGTTGTGCCTTTTTCTCCTCTGAATCCTTCATGTTCTCCATCAAGAGCTGGTCTCTGCTCTCCTCTTTATCCTGAGTTTTATTTTGGGGTTGTGTCTTTTCTGCTGGAAAGCATAAATAGATAAGGTAGAATACAAAAATAGCATGCAAACAGGCTTGAGGTGTTGAAGGACATTATTAGCTTTTAAGAGACGAATTTTATAGTAATAAATACTAAGTAATGACTCACTAAAACTCAAACATATTTTACTGGATAAACTGTACTCTGAAATATTTAAACCTCTTTACATTGGCAAGCTTCAAAGATAGATGGGTAATTGCAGACACAAAACAGCTTTTATTCTTGTCTGTTGATTTTTAAAGATACAATCAGATTTTATCATTTATAAAGAAAATTGGATGCCCTTTGTAGCAGTAATAATGATATTTGCCCTGTTTTGTAATCAAATCTATGAAGATCTCAGTTGTCTTAAAAGTACCACATTTATTTTCATCTTAGTTGATGAAGGTGAAGACGTTGTTGTGTCTCCTCGTCACTGTCACTCTGCTGCTAACATTGAAGAGACCATCTGGACCTTTGACTGATTTTTTCAGATCAGCATCTGATCACCTTTAGTGTCCAGCCACAACACCTCAGGTTCAGGATACAAGCCTTTGGACTGACAGTCTATCATCACTCCACTGCTGACCTTATCAATGCCCACCAAGCTGATGGCAGGTGAAGAGGAAGCTCCTGAGGATGGGAACATGCACATAATTTTACTGGTCTTGGTATTTGTACAGGATTGCTTCAATCTCTGTTACATTATCAGCATTTATCTCTAAATGTGGCTATTGTTGATAACTGAGTTGTCATTTTATTTTCTCTTCAGCAAAGGGAGGAACTGGCAGTATGAGTATTAGTCAGTATTAGTAACTGTGCCATTTGTCTGGAAGCGAAAAAGGACCAGAATTAAAATTAAAATGGATTAACAGAAATGCTTTTTCATTTTCAGAATAAAGCTGCATTTTTTGACTCATAAATAAAATTAATAAATAACCCAAATTGCATTTTCATTTTCTTGTTCAAGACTGCTCATTCTGTGACTTAATTGAAATGAAAAAGCAAAAGACGTTTAAGATTTAATTTTCAAAAGATGCCCCAGCAAATACTTACCAAAATTCAATCTGGATTGTCAAATTTGAAGATTAAAATGCATTAACAGGATTGCTTTTTCATTTTCAGAATAAATGTGCTTTATTTTGACCCATAAATAAAATGAATAATAAATCATCCAAACAGCATTTTCATTTTCTTCTTTAGGCTGCACATTTTATGACACAACTAAAAAGAAAACAAAGAGGACATGGCTTTTTGGTTTTCATGCCAGAAAACTTCAATCTGTGTCAATACGCTGCCGGTGATAGCTTGACGGCTTAGAGACCGTGGCAAATTACCATGTGAAGAAATGGTGTGAACGAATATTTAATAACTTAACCACAAATAGATACAGTGTCTTTAAAAACAGACATGCATTGAATTAAAACCTATTTCACTGAAATTAGATCTGAAGTATAAACTAGAGAAGCTGAAGGACACTACATCTCTTTATGGTAAAGTTATCAAATTTTCATTCACACCATTTCTTCACATGGTAATTTGTCAACGGTCCCTAAGCTGTTGAGCCATCACCAGCAGCGTATTGACACAGATTGAAGTTTTCTGGCTCAGAGGATGGCTGGTTTAGAGGAAACGAGTGGGAGCTCAGTCTTCATGACAGTGATTAAAAAGAGGGGTTGGGTTTGTAACTACGGTGTTTCATTGATGAGTTACTGACCTGGAAACTCTGAATCTCTGAATATCTTTCTAACGTGGTGGGAGACAGACTTGAGTCCAGACCTGCTGTTAGCGGCTGATTTTGTTGCCGTTGGAGGGCAGCTGCGGCCTCCCTCAGCAGCTCTGGCACAGATGTGGACATGGTGATGATATCTCCGCTGTTTCTGAAAACATTTACCACAGTCTGACACGAACACAACCTTCACACTCCACTCAGCCTTCTCCCCCTAATGTATAGATCAATCCTATGGCTGATTTGTGGGCCACCATTACTGCGGTGGAACAGCGTGTCTACTGCCACCTGCTGTCTGAGACAGCGGCAGAGATGTTTGTAATCACAACGTTACAGAACCACAAGAGTACTGTAAACAGAAGGTGAAAACTTTAGATACATTTCACAGATTAAGGATTTTACTCATGTCGATTATCTATTTAAAAAAATAACGTAAAAAATGTGAAAATAGGTTAAGAGTTCACGTTAGACTCTCGTAGCTGACCAACCTCCAGAATTCACTCAAAAGCAACTATCGGACATAAGCAGCGTCCAACAGCAACAAAACAAACACTGATCCAGTATCATGTCTCACAGGAGCAAGGCTGGAGCCCCATATTTCAGTAGAAAATTCACCTGAGTTCAGGACGATAACAAATCGAACCCAACCTCAGCCCGAGCTGACTATCCTGTTTCTACAGCCATCTTTGAACACAGATTACACAAGACCAGAACTCCAAAATGACTGGAAAAACTCATAATTCCATCTATTTGCTTCTAGGTTGGATAGGATAGATCATTAAGTATGACAATCTGCTTTTCTGTCTTTTGTTTCATTTCACATATTAAGCAACCAGTAGCTTCAGTAAACTCCCAGTTAGCCCACAGCGTATTAGCTCTGATTAGCAGCTCACAGACACATATCCTCCAAAACACCAACACAAAACTCTGCTTTTTAAATGAACTATGTTACTCACCCATTGACAATTCTGATCTTCATAACCTGATGAATTCAGCTGCAACTGCTGTTCACCTTAACCTTAACATCCAGCTGTGAAAAATGGGTCCTCTGGTTCAGTAATAGTTCTGTGTCGTCCTCCGTTTGTTGGTAGTTAAGTGCTGTCATTTTCTTGTTTATCCCTCCATCAGATTTAGGTCTTCACTGCTGTGAGCCTGGATAGCCTTGAGCATGCTAACACCAGCTCCAACTCAGTGTTCATCGTATGAATATTCAATGAGCCATGTGCTGCTTACGTAGATCAATTACTTTGGCACTGAACAGGAAGGAGTATCGCTATATGATAGTTACACAAAGAGAGTTGAGAGGATGTTTTTTTTACAGTGATAAAACAAAAAAACTTTGATTTTTGTTGATTCTCCTGATCACTCTCATTCAGACGTATGCTGGTCACAGGACTTTTACCAACGCAGTCATGGCGGCTCTTCAACTTCCGGTATTTCTCAGGATTGATCTAAAGAGGAACAGCAGCCACTGATGTCACTCTCCTGCGCCGCTTGGGATTTTCAATTCAGATTGAATTATGGACCACTTTTTGCGGAGCGGGCATTAAAACAAAAACGCCGTGTCCTCTTTATTTTCTTTTTAGTTGTGTCATAAAATGTGCAGCCTAAAGAAGAAAATGAAATGCAGTTTGGATGATTTAGTATTCATTTTATTTATGGGCCAAAAAAAAGCACATTTATTCTGAAAATGAAAAAGCAATCCTGTTAATGCTTTTTAATTTTCAAATTTGACAATTCAGATTGAATTTTGGTACGTTTCTGCTGGGGCATCTTTTGAAAATTAAATCTTAAACATATTTTGCTTTTCCTTTTTAATTAAGACACAGAATGAGCAGTCTTGAACATGAAAATTAAAATGCAGTTTTATTAATGAGTCAAAAAATGTAGCTTTATTCTGAAAATGAAAAAGCATTTCTGTTAATCCATTTTAATTTTAATTCCGGTCCTTATTCGCTTCCATACATTTGAGGATGCATACCATTACTCTTTTTTATTAAATAATACTACTTTGTTTGGCTGGAGTAATATTTTAATGAAAGGTGGGAGGTGTTTAAAACCTGGTAAATATTTTGTTGCACTTTCTAAACTAATTACTTTGGCAATCTGTTGACTTAACTCAACTCAACTTTATTTTTTTAGCACTTGAACCACAGCCGTACCAAAGTGCTGTACATAATAGACAAAACAACACAGTGATAAAAACAATGAAAACAGTTTAAAACAATGGATAAAGCAGGTATAAAACACTAAAATAATTGTTTCCACTGTTTTTAAAAACAATTTAAAAACAGTGGAAACAAATAACTAAAAACAAACCATAAAACACTTAAACAGGAGCAGAGTCTCATGAGGGGTTGACAGCCAAGGAATAAAAACGAGTTTTAAGACGAGTTTTAAAAGCGGACAGTGAAGAGGCCTGTCTAATGTGGAGGGGAAGCTTGTTCCACAGTTTAGGAGCAGCAACAGAAAAAGCTCGATCCCCTCTGAGCTTCTGTTTTGACCTCTGTACCTCCAGGAGCAGCACATCAGCTGACCTGAGGCACCGAGCAGGAGTGTAGAGCTGAAGGAGCTCAGAGAGGTAAGACGGGTCCAGACCATTTAAAGATTTAAAAACAAATTAAAGAATCTTAAAATGGACTCTAAAGTGCACAGGCAGCCAGTGGAGGGCGGCCAGGATGGGAGTAACATGCTCCCTCTTATGCATTTCAATAATCCAGCCGAGATGTTATAAAGGCATGGATTACTGTTTCAAAATGCTTTTGTGCAAGGAACAGCTTCTCCTCTGCCAGCTGCCTAATCTGAAAAAAAAAGCTGGACTTTACCACAGAACTAATTTGCAGATCCAATTTAAAATCACTGTCCATCTTAAAACCCAAATTTGAGACTACAGGCCTCAAATAATCCACTTGAGGACCGATGTCAACAGGAAGGGGTTCACAGGGGCCACTGGGACCAAACACCATCACTTCTGTTTTTTCTCATCAAACTTTAAAAAGTTCAAAGCCATCCAGGCTCTAATGTCTTCAAGAAATGACAGCTTTGGTTTTTGTAAGGTATGGTTGGGCATTTAGTTAGTTTCTGAATAATAAATATTTATTATAAAAAACAATATTTTTTATTATATATAGTAGAATTATAAATCTCAAATATATTCATAATTTTAAATTATAAATGTTTTAAACATTAATGTTGCTCTGAGTTTTTCTTCTGGTTTAATGAAATGCTGACTAGTTCAGCATGGACCTCACTCCCTGTCAAATTACTGCTTCATATAGTCTCAGTCCCTCACCACCCAGGTGACTCACAAGCTAACAATAAGCACTGGGACTGTGAAGAGTAGAAATCTGTCCAGCAGTGCCGTGACTAAATTTAAAGAGGCCATTCCTGCTGCCTTAGACTCAATAAATTGGTCGACTGAAAACTATGATGTTAGCTTTAGCCCCACTCAGCTGGAACAGCTTGTTAATGACTCTGCTGCTCTTCTAAGATCCACTTTGGACTCAATTGCCCCACTAAGACAAAAAAGTATTAAACGTCAGAAGACAGCTCCTTGGTTTAATTCAGAAACTCGTACTCTTAAACAAACAGCCCGTAAATTAGAAAGAATGTGGCGCTCTGATAAAAGGGAGGAGTCTCGTATACTTTGGCGGGAAAGTCATAATAACTACATGACAGCCTTAAGGCGTGCCCGAGCTGCCTATTACTCCTCACTAATTGAAGAAAATAAAAACAACCCTAGATACCTCTTCAGCACTGTAGCCAGGCTGACACAGAGTCACAGCTCTATTGATCCTGTGATTCCTTTAGCCCTGAGCTGTGAGGACTTTATGAGCTTTTTTAATGATAAAATTCTGAAAATTAGAGATAAAATTAGCAACTCCCTGATTCCAATTGAACCTGCTGTATCATTAAATGTAGTTAGACCTGAGTTAGACTGTTTCACCACAATTAGCCTTCAGGAGCTAAATTCTCTTGTCTCCTCCTCTAAATCATCAACCTGCCTTTTAGACCCAATCCCAACTAAATTGTTCAAGGAGGTCCTTCCCTTAGTCTGTCCATCCTTACTGGAGACAGTAAATATATCTCTATTAACAGGCTACGTACCACAGTCTTTCAAAACAGCAGTAATAAAGCCTCTCCTTAAAAAGCCTAACCTCGATTCAGGAATATTAGCTAACTACAGGCCTATTTCAAACCTCCCATTTACTTCAAAGATCCTGGAGAAAGTAGTGGCTGATCAGTTGTGTGACTTCCTCCAAGCCAACAGCCTGCTTGAGGATTTCCAGTCAGGATTTAGAGCTCATCATAGCACAGAGACTGCTCTAGTTAAAGTAACCAATGATCTACTCTTAGCTTCAGATGAAGGACTTCTCTCTGTACTTGTTTTGCTAGATCTTAGTGCTGCTTTCGACACTATTGATCATGATGTTCTTATACAGAGATTAGAGATGTTACTTGGGATTACAGGGACTGCCCTAAATTGGTTTAAATCCTACTTATCTGATAGAAATCAGTTTGTACATGTGAACAATAAGTCCTCCATGTACACTAGAGTAAATTACGGAGTTCCTCAAGGCTCAGTGCTAGGTCCAATTCTCTTCTCCATATATATGATTCCCCTAGGTGATATTATGAGGAAATACTCTGTTAATTTTCACTGCTATGCTGATGATACACAGCTTTATGTATCACTGAAGCCAAGCGAGACAAACAAATTATCTAAACTAGATGCATGTTTAAAGGACATCAGAACCTGGATGGCCAGAAATTTTCTTCTTCTTAACTCAGACAAGACAGAGATCATTGTGCTGGGCCCTCGACACCTTAGAGAAACTTTTTCTAGTGATTTAACTGGCATAGATGGCATTAGCCTGGCACCAAGCACAACTGTTAGAAATCTTGGGGTTCTGTTTGATCAGGATCTATCCTTTAACTCTCACATAAAGCAAATTTCAAAAACAGCCTTTTTTCACCTTCGTAACATCGCTAAAATCAGGCCTATCCTGTCCCAGAGCGATGCTGAAAAGCTAGTCCATGCTTTTGTTACCTCCAGACTGGACTATTGTAATTCTCTGCTTTCAGGCTGTCCCAGCAAGTCGCTTAAAACGCTTCAGCTGGTCCAAAACGCTGCAGCACGTGTACTGACTAGAACTAGGAGAAGAGACCACATCACTCCTGTATTAGCTTCTCTTCATTGGCTTCCCATAAAATATAGAATAGAATTCAAAATTCTTCTCCTTACCTATAAAGCTCTCAGTGGACAGGCACCAGTTTATCTTAAAGAGCTTTTAGTGCTGTACAATCCCTCTAAAACATTACGCTCCCAAAATGCTGGCCTGCTTGTGGTACCGTCAATCTCCAAAAGTAGTATGGGAGGTAGAGCCTTCAGTTATCAGGCTCCTCGTCTCTGGAACCATTTACCTGCTACGGTTCGGGGGGAAGACTCCCTCTCTACCATTAAGGTTAAACTTAAAACATTCCTTTTTGATAAAGCTTTCAGTTAGGGACAAGATTATAGTCCATAGTTTAGACACATAGTTAAGATGCAATAGGCTTAGACTGCCGGGGGGATCTGGCACATTGGGCTCTATCCCTCTCTCTCTCACACTCTCTCTCCATATCTGCCTCTGCCCCTTTCTGTTTGCTCCTGTACTCGTCTCTGGCTCTTGTCTTTTAGGTGGTCTGGGATCCTTGGTGGAGACTGCCTGCTGCTGTGGAGTCACGAAGCCTCAATAAGTACAATTACAGACATAACACATATTTGGCCATCTCATTCCAGTTCATAATCATTATAGATGTTAATGTAGATATTAGCATGATCTTTCTATCCATGGTTGATACATCTATAGTAACTATCTCTAGCACCACATGGGCATGAGGTCCCTCTTCAAAATGGGATGTCACATCACAAGAGGTCTACCCTTAAAAAATTTATACTTAACAGAGACAAATATGGTAGGGATGCACTTGTGGTCTGGGAACCGATGAGTTTGTAGCTACCATAAATTCATAAATTCTTATTTTCAGTAAGACTTTCATTGATTATACTTCTATAAAATTATCACCACAATCATACAGACATGAGGACGCTCCTGACAACAAGATGTAACATCTCAAGAGGCTAACCTCTAATAAATTTGTTTGCAGCAGAAACAAATTTGACGGCGACAGGTCTATGATTGGTCCATGGATCTGTCACTAGCTTTAGTTCTTACTTTAGTCCGCTTGTCTCCACCTACCTCCCTTCCTTTGCCCACACACCCAACACAGCATTGTGTGGATTTGCTGTTCATCATGAGACTGGGGTCCACATTCAAGATTTCCTGCTGCTTAACAGAAGGTTTTTTCTTGCCGCCATGACGGAGGGATTCATGATTGGCTATATGGATTCATGTTGGGTGTTGGATGTATATATTTGTATTATATATGTATATGTGTATTTTATATATGTATATATTTATCTATGCATATATGTGTATCCATAATATGAAGAGCTTTGTGCTCGATTGTAAAGTGTCTTGAGATAACACTTGTTATGAAATGGCCTAACAAATAAAGATTGATTGATTGATAAAGATCGAACAACAACAACAGCTTTGGCCGTCTACCGAGCCACATCTGTGTGCTTACTGTGCTCGGTTTGTTATCCAGACAAAAATATCCAGACAGATTTGGTGTCCAGACAAGAAACTCAAGAAACGTCTTCATGTGTCTATTCGCCATTGTTGTTTGTGAAAAGTTTGTCTCCACTGGAAAGCGTACGTGTATTGTGACACCGCTGTTTCACTACAACTCTCCGTCCCCATCTACTGGCCAGGCATACATGCTAGAGTGTTTTCAGTTGTTCTCACGTCTCCATGTGAACGCAGAGTGCTTTTGAAAAAGCAAAGGAAAAACCTTTCTGTTTCTGGTGACAATGTTGTCATGTAAACCGGGCCTGAAATAAGGTGCAACTGTAAACAAATAGCAACAATGGAGGGCCTCCAGCATTCCAGTACACCATGCAGCATTGCATTTTGACTTTCTTTACAGCAGCATCAGTGAACAAATCACCCCAAATCTACAGCATTTTAGCCTATGATGTGGTTTGTGTTTTCAGCTGTTGTGGGAAATAATGATTTTTGTGATTATCAGACTGCAGTGTTTTTAGCTCCACCTTTTAGGGTTGGTTTGTTATGCTCAGCACCCCTCAGAGAGGTGCCAAAAAGTGTGATGATGGGGGTTGGTCAGTTGGATACCCTTCTCCTCATTTGACTGTGGAAACACCTGTAAATAGTGTACTGTACCAAGTCAAACTGAAACAGACTGCTTGTTGGAAATGCAACATAAGAGGTCCTTCAAGCAGGAGAGATCAGGTGCACAGAAAAACATCTATACACTTGCCAAGATTGTGCAAGTGATGTGGGACATGATTTTCTGCTCCTAGGCTGTAGAGTTCATGGTTTTTGTTGCCAGTTCTGAGAGAGAACTCAGTAATGTGCCGTCAACTGTTGGGAACAAACCTCTTATCTCCAAAACTGCTACTTCACAGGTAAAGAAAAAAAAACACTACCACTCAAGTAATATATACTTTGTTGTCCTTATTTAAATATTTGTATACTTTTAATTGGTTTAAAAATCATCAAACACATTCATGAACATGAAAGGTGACATATAGCACCATTAAAAGAAATAGTAAAAAATGGAGACAAGAGGTTTTGACCTGAGAGTGACAATATTATTTCTATGGTTTGATTTGTGCTTACAGCTCTTATTTCTTTGTAGTTTAATGTATTTGTGAACGCTCCTATTACCAGTATTCTAATGTCATAGGACAAGTGGAAAACCATGAAGGACGTTGCTCTGATTTAGGTCCTGTTTAACATGGAATAGAAAAATGAGAATCATTTACTCACCAACTAGAAGATCCACAAAATGTTCTTTCTTCATTGTTTGGATGTAACATCTGTAAGTCCCACTGTCAGAGGTTTTCACTCTGGATAGTGTCAGTGAGAGGTCTCCAGTCTTCAGTTTGTCAGTGGACATTGATGCTCTTCCCCTGTAGGCTTGGTTTTGGTCAGTCACAAGTTCCTTGCCCTCAGACCAAATAAACACATATCTAGGGTTCAGATCAGGTCTGCCCCACTCCACGGTCATGGAAACAGCATTCATGGGAGGATCCATCTGACAGGGCAGGACTACGTCATCACCCAGCATGGCCTTGACTGTCTGAGTGACTGAAGTCTCCTCTGCTCGACCTGAAACATAGAAGGCTTTGATAAATCATCTCATAAGGCATACATGTTAACCACAGTGAAATATTTATGATTTATGAGTTGATTTTACAGGTTCCACTTTAAATTATTGGGCAAAACAACCAGAACAACAATAATTTTTTTATTTTTTATTTTTACCTTACCTCTGTAAAAGAGGGTTAAGAGGAGGAAGACCACTCTGTGTTGAGAAGCATCCATAAGGAGAACCATCCTAAATAATGAAGCATTGAAACACATTTGACATTAATAGAAAGTTCAGTATTATTTCAGTGTTTGGGAGGAAACTTGGATAGTTTCTTCCTTCTTTGTTAAATTAAAATTATATTTACAGTCAAAGCTTTCTTTCTCTTGTTTATCATAAAACTCTGGATGTAATTCAGACCAAATTCAGGCCCAAACAGACAACAGGCTTTTTGGTAATCTTTAATATCTTCATTTTCTAAAAGACAATGTAGTCCTTTTCTAATATCCCTACATGTTCATTTTATTTAATAGATTTTTGTCAAATCGACAATGATGTTTTTCAATCTATTCCAACCATTGATCTGTTGTAGTCACTTTTGAATTGGCCTGACACTGAAGGAGACAAAACAACTCTTTAAGTGGTAGAATCACACTCATGATCACCTTTATTTCCTAAAAGATTTTAAGTTTAACAGCAGCAGGTTAGCTGAAAGTATATAATGACCATCTGTAAAACAGAAGGGTGTAAACTATTTTGGATGTTGTATTCAGCTGACTCTTGACTGCCCTGAGTCTGTTCAAATTAGAGTTGTCCTTAAGATAATGTTACCATAACAGTTTGACGGAGAGATTTTCTTCCATGCTGTACCTATGTCTGTTATAGACTTTAAAGGGGATAGATTTGTTGTAAACAACTTCACAATGGATGTTAAAAAAAATTAAATTGTTGAAATACTATAATCCCACGTACCTGTTTGTGTGTGTCCTCTCGTCTCTCTGTGTGCTGAACAAAGTCCACCAACGAACTCTGAACTTTGTTCAAGAACCTGAACAATAAAGTTTAGGTGAGTGCCCTCTATAAAATTTTGATTGCCAATCTTACCAGAGTAACACTTATATGCCACATACAAAAACCCCTGGCAGATTGTTTTTTTTTCATCTTCCCTTATTTTTTAGAAACTTTCAACCTTTTACAGACACAAGGTTTGTTTCCCTTTTGTTTTAAGGCTTGTTTTTCTGTCGAAAAGAAGCATTTTTTATTATTATTTTCATACTTTACAAATTTGCCATGTGAACTCCATCTGGGATTATGGACCTTGCATTCTCTGTATAATTAATATAATCCCACTTTGATCATTCGAGCCCAAACCAGCATTTGCAAACCCACTGTAAATTTAAGTTTGGATCATGTGGCCCCTGAAACAATCAAACATGTACCATCCAATTGTATGTTATCAAATGTAGATGAGCTTCAAATTTGATTTTTTTTCCTGCTTTTTTTTTTGGTTGATCTGATTTTATTCAACTGTATTGTTGGACAGTAGAATTCTTAATCAAATAGCTGATGTAGACTATGAATTTGAGTGTTCAATTACATCTAGTTTTCTTTATAATAATCTGTTGACTGTAGATTATATTTTCCAAGCTTTCCATATTTTTTGGAGACACCACGGGACAGGCAGCAATTGAATCTCACACAGTTTCTGATCTTGAATCCAGGCACTCTGCATGTGGAGGAATATTCATTTAGAGCAGATGGATAGCAGTGCACTTCTTATAATAACACCAGTTGCCAAATTTTATGTTTTTTATGTGTTGTGCAAAATTATTTGCATGTTTTTCATCATGCCTCTTTCTTCTGCATGTCTGTTGACCCGTTGGTAAAATGCCTCATTTTCATTCTTGTTAAGACCTTACCATCTAGGTCCAAGTAGGTCACTCATTATTTAAAAAACATGTCTCTTTATTCGGGTTTCAAAACCATTAAACTACAACATCAAGATAGAAATGTTGTCCAATGTTTTACTATTATACAAACAACACAAAATAAAATCTCAAATGTGGTCTGTGTAAAAATCAAATAAAAATCCACAATGACAGAAATAAAAGTGATAATCAGGAAAAAGTGGTCCTAAAAATACATAATAATAAGATGGTAATAATATGTACATTAAACACACACACGCACACACACACACACACACACATTTATTTTATTTTATTTTACTTATTTCAAACATATTAACAACAAAATATATACAAAAAAAGACAAAGAGAAAGTAATAAGAAAGCAAATAACTAATTTATAATATTCATCATAAGTTACAGTGTACATGCTCGAAAAGGAGTAGGAAGAAGTAAAAGTTATCTGGTCCTACCCCTTAATCTCTGTTACATGTCCGACTTAAGTTCCACCTATGTACTCCAAAAGACTTATCATGATTTTTTGTTTCTTTTCAATATTAAGGCACTTCGTTTAAAACATTCATAAGACTTGTTGTTCCCCCTAGAGATTCCTGTATTTCTCCAATATGACTGATTTAAATTTCTTTTTAAACTGAATTAAGTTTCTGCTCTGTTTCAGATCATCATCCAGACTGTTTTTACATTTTGACACCTTGTATTTGCTTCCAGCAAATCCTGTTGTCCATAATCACACCCAAGAATTTGTTTTTACTATATATATGTATATATATATATATATATATATACACATTTATAGGTGGTAAAAGTACCACAGGCCACAACCCTTCATTTTAAACTAGACTCATTACCCTTATCACTGCCAGCGATGTCAGATGTAACGTCACAGGGTCTCAACATCACTGCAACAGCCAGCCACAACAGCTTCCTCCATTGGATTCAGGTCATAACAACAAGAAATGAAAGTCAATTCTGGTCCCATGCAGCTTACTGCTGCCTCTAGGTCCACAGACATGACCTCAACAAGCCAGTGGCTATAGGAAACACTTGAAAATAAATCAAAAGGCTCATCATTGACCTCTCCAACCCACACGGCTCAAACTTTCCTAGCATCAACAGCATCAGTCTTGTCCAGATTCTAATGCAACATGCTACCATCTAACTCTGCACAGTAGCCGGATCCATCGATTAAGTGCCTTAATCGGACATATCAGTCTCTCCGGCTCCCCACCCTTCTTTCCCTTCATCTCTTCCCTCCCTCATCCCTTCGACCCTTCGTCCAAATAGGAGAGAAGTCAAGCTCAAATCTCAATTACTGCGAGTGACTCAAGTGGCACGGCCCAATCAACAACCTTCAGAGCAGGAAGAGACAAGAGCCAACAGCAGGAAGTGTTTGCTCCTACAGAGATCAGCATAGACACTTAACTGCTTCAGGAGCAGTTTTTTCAGATTGGACCACATTTCCTTACTAAACACTTCCGCTCCACTCAAACAGGTTTTGGCAATAGTCGTTTGATTCAGGGCTTACATTTCACATTTCACACCACAGCAGTAGCCCCTGCCTACTACTTTATCTAATTGGCCCATAACGAATGTGACTGACAGAACCATCATCCAATCACTATGATCACACACTGCCGTATATCTGGTGACACTTATTTGAAGGAGTAAACATAAGACTGGCTTTACACTATCTTAATCACAACACAACACCATCAGTAATGTGAAATAGGCATCATGTGGGTCGTTATTAAGTGTCATTCTGTGAATTATGACACCTCGGTGCAATGTTGACATTGTTGGAAAGCCTCGTGAGCTTCACCACATATCAACAACCCCTCCTTGTTCGTTGTACTTTTTAGGGGCCAGCTTTAACTTCAGAGGTGGTAGAAGAGCCTTGGGTGAGCAGTATCAGGTCTTGTAGCCCAAACTCCTCTCTCATGGACTTTAAGGTGTCTTTCTGGGTAAATGAAGGCTCATGCAGCTTTGAGGCTTCTTTTTAATTGGGCTCAAACAAAAGGTTAAAGCTTTGGCGTTTCATTCTCAGAAAAAAAAATAAAAAAATAATAAAATAAAACAGTGACATCTGGTGGCATAGTAAAGTTATAGCAGCCTTTTTTACTTGGGGACTGAGGCACAATTATACTTTCACTGGCCACTTTATTAAGTACACCTTGCTAGTACAGTGTTGGACCCAGATTTGTCTGTGTTTATTGTGTTTTTTTTTAAGTTTCACTTGCTTTTAAAATATTTTATTGTGTTTTATTTGGCTCTAATTGTTAGTTTCTATTTTATTTTTGCTTGATAGCCACTATTAAATTGTAAAATTAAGTGGTTTTTTATTTTTTTTAAATGGGCTTCACAAATAAAGTAGATTGGATTAAGTCTTTGTAACTTGGATTCAACAAGGTGCTGGAAATGTCCCTGACAGATTTGGTTATGTAGAACACGATCATTGAACATGTCAAATTGAGAAGCAGATGGGCTACAGCTGCAGAGGACCATGCCAGGTGCCACCCTTGTCAGTGAAGAACAAGGATTAAGGGCTACAAAACCCACAGGTTCACCAAAATTGGACAATATAAGATTTTTAAAAAACGTTCTCCTGGTCAGGTGAGTTTGGATTTCTGCTCCACATTCAGATGGTAGGCTCAGAGTTTGGTGTGAACATCATGAAAGCATGGATTTATCCTGCCTTGGATCAGTGGTTCAGGTTGCTGCTGGTGGTGTGATGGTGTAGGGACAGAGGCGGAGCTTGTCAACAGGCAAGGCAGGCAGCTGTTTGGGGCCCCAGACCACGAGGGGGCCCCCAAGGGCTGACAAATTTTACTCCACAGTAATGTCTTACAATACAGCATCTGCAGTGACCTACCCCATTAACCCCATCAAACAACCAGAGGTCAAATTGCAATGACATCTTTGACAGATACCTCCCTAAAGGGGCCCCCATTGTCATCCCTGTGGTAAAAACACACCAGAGCTGCAGCTATTTTTGGCTGATTGTATTCTGGATTACCTGTACTGCTGTATCGCAATATGTGCATGGATTAAAGTTCTCCATCCCCATGATGGATTTCTGTCATTTGGAAAATGACAGGGGGAAATAAACGGGACAAGGAGGTATACCAGAGCCTTTGTCCGGAGCTCAGCTCCACCACCTCGAAGCTGAGCTCCACCTTAGTCAAATAATGCTGAGTATGGACGGACATGGAGGTATACCAGAGATGATCAGTTAACTGCGAACATGTGCGCGCCTGAAGGGAGCCTTGACTTCAATAAAAACATTCACTCTACGAGCATGAGAGTGAGGAAACATGAGCGCAAGGACGCTCAGCGCACGGGACAGGGATCCTGAATCACTTTGTGTGTTTTTATAATTCAAACGGTGTCTCGTTGGCTCATGTTCACGGTTTACGTGGTACACAACGATTTAAAATATGACGAGTCAGCTTTTTGGTTAATTGAAACACAGCATTCCTGAGCAGTCCAGCTCTGGTTTTCACTTTTTCTAAATGATGAATTCATCCTGAGGTTCCTGCATCACTTATTCTCCATGATATAAGAGCAGCCTGTAAAGGATCAAGCTCCCAATGCAGTCAGCTAGTGCAGTTGAGATGATAAATGTCAGGATAGAGCTGTAAGAGCCTCCCTTCAGTGTATGTTTTATCTAAAAAGTGAAAATATCAATGTTTCCTTCCAATTCCCAAATTCACTAATGATAAAAGCTTTTATTCATTTCCAGAAAAAGGACAGAGTCACGCCCAGAATTTAATAGGTACTTTATTACATATTCATACTGTCCTGTAATTCTGCTTGACTTTTCTCTCAAAATGCATCAGATCGATGCTTTTAAACATGAAATATTCAAAATTTTCATCCGAGGGACCATGCCCCCAGGCCCCTCTAGAGGGATTATTGCCTCTTCACCTTTTTCAACCCTGACCTGTTTTCATGCCTGATATTGAACAGTGCAGCGCACGGTGAGAGCAGTCTACTGCACTCAGCAGCCTCATCTGAAACAAGATCAGAATGTAGAATTTCTTTCAGCTCAATATCATCACTTCAAAAACAATAATTGACTTGATTTAGTGATTTTGTTAGTTAACAGTGTTATGAAATGTACAATATCACTTCCCTGAGCTTTTTCCTGAATGACTTCTCAACATTATGTCTGTCTTCTGTTTGGCACAGACATGATGGAGACTTCAGTAGCTCCATGTCTCAGAGCTCAGATCATCTCATCTGCCCTCAGAGTTCGACTGAGCCAATAGCAGCAAAGTTTATACGACAAATGTGCCCTATTGGATTGAGCTCTGGTGACTGGGGGCCACTGGTGTACAGTGAACTCATTGTCATGTTAAAGAAACTGGTTTGAGTTGAATTGAGCTTTGTGACATAACAAATCCATTAATGTGCATCTCCACAAATAAAATAAAAATAAAAAAACACAGGGCAAAATTGTTCTTTTTTAATCATCTTGGTTTCATGATTGATTCAAACCAAAATCATCCCATAATTGATTAAATTACTATCACTGACATCTGCTCAAGTTATGTTAAAAAGGTAAGAACCTGTAGTTTAAAAAGTCCTGGACCTCGGTACCTCAATCCTGATGATTGTGGTTTGATCACATCATAAATATTTCCTGAGAATAAAACCCAAAATGAAAAAAAAAATACAGGTTTTGTACAACTTCAATGATACTAACGGTCTAAAACAAACAGAGCCTAAAGGCAGGAGATATCAAAAGTTGAATTAATATTTAACCAAATATTAACAGCCTTTGAGCTGCTGTAAAAACATAAAAGGTAAGTACACGTCAGGTAAGAGGTCCTGTTCCTCATGCTGTGTGATTACGTCTTATCTCTGTGGTTTGAATGAGCATGTCATGGTGGAGCTGATCATGTGACCTTGATTATTGCTTCAAAGTCTTTGAGACCCTATTCGTATCGGAGTGTTTAAAATATCATCCAGTTACTTTTCAGTTTAATAAAGATTTCAATATTTCATCTGATCTGTAAATCAAACAATTCTTTTCAACATCCTACCTTTTCATTACCGATGTTATTTCAGTCACTTGAAAAATGAACAAGTCTAGACCGAACTCTTTGTTATATCATTCACATACAGCCATGTATTTTGTTCTGGTTTAGTCTCTTAAAGGTAAAACACCCCAACAGTTTCATCTAAAGGAAAAAGGACCAATGCTTAGTTTGTGAAATCCTTTGACGTAACAGAACAATTGTGCAGGTTACTGAACTACACATTTCAATCACCATTTCATTTTCATAGCTGTAAAATTTACTTCAACTTGTATTTTATTGATGACACACTTTGATGATTAAGAATTCATCTATGGTAGGTCCACAAATACTAAGGTAGCTGTAGCTAGCTGGCTTAGCAGCTAGCTAATTTAGCAATAATTCTTCCTCCTTGTTGAAATATATTTATGCATGATTTCTATGAATGTTGAAATATGGAAGAAGAGCCAAATATCTGAAAATTAAAATAATTTGCCAATATCAATGTTGTGTTATATTTATTTCAAAATGATTTTGAGAGCTAATAAGCAGCTTATGGTAATTATGTAAAATAATTTACAGTTTATTTATGCCTTTTGCCTCTTCTTACTGTGAAGTCATTAAGGGTGATTGATGGAACTTGGTTCAGACAGAAGAGAGTACAAAAGTTTGACACTGTAGAGCAGATAGGCTAAAACAAATAATTTGTTAAAGTGTTGCAAATAAGGTTACTTTTGATTACAGATAAATTAGAATTTAAGATATATCTGCACATTCTTGTTGCTGTAGTTGGGTGTGGTGCCTGTTAAGCAGATATTTTTGTCAAGGGACTGTTGTTAAGTCATTTCACATCCTAGGTTAGTTCTTCATCTAAATTTCAACATTTCTAAAATTTCTGTTTTTTTCATGAAGGCTTTGAAAGTTTATTTATTGTATGCAGTCTTTTAAACCCTACCAGTGGAAAAATTCCCATCAACATACATTTTTTCCTGTGATGTGCTTTGAGTTAAGGCCTTTGCACACCAACAGCGAATAAACGGCACGAAATTGTGAATAATTCGGAAGCGAATTTTGACGCGCCTGTCTATGCACATCGGGAGCGAAGCAATTTAATATGCTCTAAAAAAAAACATTGTGCTGTGCAAGTGAAGATACAGACAGCAAACATGGACTCGACATCGAGTGATGATGACCTGGTGCTTGTTTTGTTAAATAAAAGAAAAAAACGAGACAACTGGGTACATCCTGTTTTGAAAAGGAGAGGAGAACTTGGTGAGTTTCACCGTCTAGTTCAGGAGCTGAAACTGTACCACAGCTGCTTCAGAACCTACTTCAGGATGTCTGTGGGAAAGTTTGAAACGCTGCACCAACAACTAGCTCTAAGGCTGAGGAGGCAGAGGAACAAGTTTAGGGAGCCGATTGACCCAGAGCAGCGATTAGCCATATGTCTGAGGTAAGAGGATACATTGTTGTTAAAGTATAATTTGAGTCACGTCCCGTTTGTTTCTAAAGGGCTCCGGCTGTGCGCATAGCACATCTGATTCATTCATATCGGATTACCAACACAACTATGACTCAGCTGTTGTGGGCGGCATCAAGGGTGGTTGTGAGGAGGAGTACAGGAGCACAATCAAGGACTTTGTAATCTGGAGTAGCCTTAACCACCTGAGGCTGAACATCTCTAAGACCAAAGAGATGGTTCTTGATTTCAGAAGGAAGAAGTCCAAACCTGATCCTATCTACATACATGGGGCTGAGGTGGAGCTACAGTATCTTCAGGCTACAGATACTTAGGTGTTCAGCTGGACAACAAGCTGGACTGGTCCAGCCACTTGGAGGTTGTTCACAAAAAGGGTCAGAGCAGACTTTATTTTTTAAGAAGGCTGCACTCTTTTAATATTTGCAAACCACTGCTGTGCTCCTTCTACAGGACTGTGGTGTCCAATGCTTTGTTCTTTAGGGTGGTGTGCTGGGGGGTGGGTGCTGGCACATCAGACAGAAACAGACTCAATAAACTGATTAAAAAAGCGAGCACCACCATTGGTGTCTCCCAGGACTGGGTTGAGCAGGTGACTGCGGTGAGGATGCTCAGAAAAATGAATGCTATTATGAACAATGACAGGCACCCACTTCATGCCCTGGAGGTCTTCCATCAGAGCACCTTCAGCGGCAGGCTGATTCCACCCAGAGCTAGGACTGAACGCTACAGGAAGTCCTTCCTCCCGGCCGCTATCAAACTCTTTAATGAGCAATAGCTCAATTACCCTGTCCTATTTCATGTGCAATACTCCAGCACTTTTCCAATCCAGTTGTAGCTTTTAATTTTTTCTGACTCTTCTTATCTTATTATGCACTTTCTTACATGTGTTTTGTATTTTGCTTTTATTGTTTATGTTGTTACAATGAGTGAATGAATTGAAATGAATTGAAATGAATTGAACGCACAGCTGCTGTAACAATTGTAATTTCCTGTGAAGGATTGTTAAAGTATCTATCTATCTATCTATCTATCTATCTATCTATCTATCTATCTATCTATCTGTGTGTGATGGGCTGCCTGTTTATTGTCTCGATCTTTTACGAGGCTAACCACTATAAAATTAAAGACAAAATTATCATAGCACTAGCTCAAGACAACCTATAGGCTATGAAATGGAAAACTTTACATGAGGAGGACGTTTTTGCTCTTCTTTAAACGGCGGCTCTAACGGCTCCAACGGCTGCCTCTAATCTCACATTAAAAACAACCTGATGGCAGCTGTGCAGCTCATCTAGCAACATTAATATAATATTATAATATAATTAATATTAATTATTAATATAATTATTATAATTAATATATTATAACACGGCATGAAAATGATCATTTATGAACACTGAATCCATATATTGTTACCCCAGCTTCTTGAGATGTATAGCTAACCTGCATAGAAATAGTTATTTATTAGTAAATAGATAGACCTTGGCATATGTTTCAATAATTTGTAACCATATCAGAGTGCCCAGGATAATCAGTCAGGCTGTCCAACACACCATGAATTTTATTAGCAAGCAAACTAGACGGTCACTGTTTTGTCATTTATATTGATTCTATATTTAAGAGCATCTGATTCAGTAACTACTACCCTGCTTTATTACCCTTGACCAAGTGTAGCTGTAGCACTAATTGTTCTATAAAATATGAGGATGAAACAGCAAATGTACTATGTCATGAAATGGTGTGTTACGGTATTACTAAGAAATAATAACACTTTATTTTATTGTGTCTTTGCAGATTTCTAAGCACTGGTGACAGTTATACAACAATTGCTGCAAGTTTCCGGCTTGGAATTTCAACTGTGGGAAAAATTGTGAGGGAGACCTGTGAGGCCATCTGGGAGGAGCTGAAGGAGTCTCAAATGCCATCTCCTAACAAGGATCTATGGTTGAAAATGGTGAGGAGGTTTGAAGAGTGGTGGAACTTCCCAAACTGTAGGCGCCCTGGATGTGAAACACACTGTCATCCAGGCACCTCCGAACTCGGGGTCACAGTTCCACAACTATAAGGGGGCCTTCTCCATTGTGTTACTTGCCCTGGTTGATGCAGATTACAGATTCATTGCTGTGGATATCTGTGGCTTTGACAGCAACAGTGACGGAGGGCTCTTTGCTCAATCCAATCTTGGCAAAGCCCTCCAGGCAGGTGAGCTGGATATCCCACCACCACACCCCCTCCCTTCTGCACCAGAGCTGGGGCCATTGCCATTTGTGGTTGTGGCTGATGAGGCCTTCCCTATGAAGCCTAACCTCCTCTCCAGAGCCCGTCGAATCGTGGATAACTGTTTCAGGATCTACTGTCGACAGCTGCAAGTCTGTCCTGCAGCAGACAGCATTGTAAAGGCCACTTGCATCCTCTCCAACTTCCTATGCTCTGATGAAGGGGATCACAACTGTGATGATGGAGAGCCAGGTGATGATGATGCTGGAGAGAGCATCCTAGCACCAATCAGGTACCTGCGGGGGAACAGGGCATCTGCAGAGGCACTGAGAGTACTGGAGACCTTTCGCCAACACTTCAACTCTCCAGCCGGGGAAGCTCCTGGGCAATACGAACATGTTCGCCGTGGTTCTGCTCCTTAGCTCCTTAAAATAATCAGTATAATATGCTTTTGCAGCAAAGTGTGCAAAAACCCACAAGGCCTGAAAATCCACCAGGCCAAGATGAGGTGCATGCGGATGGGACCTGTAACACAGCGCTCAGGGAACACCCCTGGTGAGACGCAGGAGGAGCTAGGCCGGGGGCCAAACCACAGTGCCCAGAGCCTCCAAGTGACGCAAGCCCTTAACCCAAGCAGAACATCATAACATCGTCAGGTAAAATGGCCCCAAGCTAACAAGGAGAACGAGTGGCTCCAGTTCGATGAAGATGCCTTCACCATCTTGGAAGCAACAGCCAAGGGCGACGCCGATCGACGCCTCCAGACAATGACCACCATCATCATCAGCCTAGCAGCTGAGAGATTCGGCCTGGAGGAGAAGAGAGCAGTGAAGCCCCCTTACACCATGAACAACAGGGCAAACAAGATCCACCAGCTTAGGCAAGAGCTGAAGAGCCTGAAGAGGAGGTTTAAGAAGGCAAGGGAGGAGGAGAGGGGACCTCTTGCAGAGCTGCGCAACATCCTCCGCAAGAAGCTCATGACCCTGAGGAGAGCGGAGTGGCACAGGAAAAGGAGGAAAGAGAGGGCCAGGAAGTGGGCTGCCTTCATAGCGAATCCTTTCGGGTTCACAAAGCAGCTGCTGCTTCTGTGACAGTTTCAGGGAGCGAGATCTGGGCCAGCACCTGATTGACCCACCTGCACCAACTCTGGACTTTGACGGGAAGGAGCCCAGCTGGAAGGAGATCCAGGAGGTGGTCAAAAAGGCCAGAGCAAGCTCAGCCCCAGGACCAAGTCCTTACTGGGTTTACAAGAACTGCCCGAAGCTACTCCACAGGCTCTGGAAGATCCTGAAGGTCTTATGGAGGAGGGGAAAGATTGCTCAGCAGTGGCGGTTTGCAGAGGGGGTATGGATTCCAAAGGAGGAAGAGTCGAAGACCATCAATCAGTTCAGGAACAGCTCACTGCTCTGTGTTAAGGGAAAGATTTTCTTCAGCATGGTCGCCAGGGGCTTGACCAACTACCTCCTGAGGAACTCATACATTGACACATCGGTCCAGAGAGGAAGGATCCCAAAGGTGCCCGGGTGTCTGGAGCACACAGGTGTGGTCACACAGCTGATCAGGGAAGCCCGGGAGAACAAGGGGGACCTGGTGGTGCTGTGGTTGGACCCGTCAAACGCTTATGGGTCCATCCCCCACAAACTGGTTGAGGAGGCCCTGCGCCGGCACCACATCCCAGACAAATTTAGAGACCTCATTCTGGACTACTACGACAGTTTTAGTCTGAGAGTCTCTTCTGGGTCTACAACATTAGACTGGCACAGGCTGGAGAAGGGGATCATCACTGGATGCACCATCTCAGTAATTCTGTTCGCACTCGCCATGAACATGCTGGTGAAGTCTGCAGAGACCCAGTGCAGAGGTCCCCTCACCAAGTTAGGCATCCGCCAGCCACCAATAAGGGATGATCTGACGGTGACAACACCGCATGTCCCAGGGAGCAGATGGATTCTAAAGGGCCTGGAAGAGATGAACACCTGGGCTTGCATGTGCTTCAAGCCAGCAAATCCAGATCACTGGTGTTGAAGAGAAGAAAGATCACCAACAAGTTCCGCTTCACAATTGGCACCACCCAGATACCATCAATCACCGAAAAACCAATGAAGAGCCTGGGAAAGGTGTTTGACTGCAGCCTGAAGGACACGGCAGCCATTTGTGCCACCAACCAAGAACTGGAAGCCTGGCTAGCCGCAATAGACAAGTCAGGCCTACCTGGCAAGTTCAAGGCTTGGATATACCAACACGGCATCCTTGAAAAGAATTGTTTGATTCTCTGGCCCCTCCTGATCTACGAGGTTCCAATCTCCACCATCGAGGACTTTGAGAGGACAGTCAGCAAGTTTCTGCGGAAGTAGCTGGGTCTGCCTCGAAGCCTGAGCAGCATCGCCCTGTATGGCAAGAACAACATGCTGAAGCTCCCCATCAGTAGCCTGAATGAGGAGTTCAAGGTGAGCCGTGCCAGGGAGGTGCTGCAATACAGAGAGTCAGAGGACCCGAAGGTCTCCCAGGCTGGGATCGAGGTGAGGACAGGGAGGAGGTGGAGGGCAGCAGAGACTGTGGATGTGGCTGAGTCACAGCTGCGGCACAGGGCGCTAGTGGGAGCAGTGACTCAAGGAAGAGTGGGCCTGGGCAGTGGCATGGCATCCTGCTGCTACAAGGTACAGGGAAAGGACAGGCAATCACTGGTGCAGCAAGAGGTGCGGGCAGCAGTGGAGGAAGAGCGGGCCAACAAGATTGTTGGAATGCGGCAGCAGGGAGCCTGGAAAAGATGGAAGCAGGCAGTGGACCGCAGAGTCTCATGGGCAGAACTGTGGAAAGCAGAGCCCCATCGCATACAGTTCCTGGTCCAGGCTGTCTACGACGTACTACTGAGCCCATCCAGCCTGTTCAGCTGGGGATTGGTGGAGTCACTTGCCTGTGGCCTCTGCGCAAAGAGGGGGATCCTGGAGCACATCCTCAGCTGCTGTTCGAAAGCTCTGGGTGAGGGTCGCTACCGCTGGCACCACAACCAAGTCCTGAAAGCCATAGCAAACATCATCAGCTGTGGAATCAGCCACTGCATGCGCCTCCGTCCAGTGAAGAACACCATCGCTTTCGACCGGGCTGGGGAGAAGCCACCAACAGTCACCAGGGCTGTCTCATCTGGCCTGCTAGCTACAGCTCAAGACTGGGAACTGAAAGTTGACCTTGGGAGGCAACTGAAATTCCCAGAAGCGGATGCCACTACAACACTGCGGCCTGACATGCTTCTGATCTCAGAGACCTCCAAGCAGATTGTTCTCCTGGAACTCACTGTACCCTGGGAGGACCGTATTGAGGAGGCCAACGAGAGGAAGAGGGCAAAATACGCTGAGCTAGTGGAGGAGTGCCGGAACAATGGGTGGAGGGCACAGTGTGAGCCCATCGAGGTGGGATGCAGAGGTTTTGCTGGCCAGTCTCTCTGCAGAGCCTACAACATCCTGGGCATCACAGGGGCCAGGAAGCGAAGGGCCATCAAAGAGGTCACGAAGGCAGCAGAAGTTGCCTCGAGGTGGTTGTGGATTAGGAGAGAAGAACCATGGGTGGGGTAGGGCTACCTGGACACAAGCTGGGGCCTGATCAACCCCAGCTGGGTCGCCTGGGCGAGAGTGTATGATGTTTGAAAGACCCGAAACACTCAGCGACCCCAGGTAACATCACTGAAGATGTGTCCAGGTTTGCATCAAGTTGATGTATGATACAAGCAAGTAATAATAATAACAATAATACTAATATATTATAATAAATAATATAATATGTATAATATAATATAATATCATCAGTTTGATATAATATAATAACAATAATAAAAATATATAATAAATAATATAATATAGTATAATATAATCACTTTAATATAAGAAAACAAATTAAATAATATAGTATAGTAAAATATAATCAGTTTAATATAATATAATAAATAATATAGCATAGTATAATATAATGTAATCAGTTTAATAAATCAAATAATATAGTATAGTCAAATATAATCATTTTAATATAATATAATAAATAATATAATATAGCATAGTATAATATAATATAATCAGTGTAATATAATATAGTATAATACAATACAATATAATAATTTAATATAATTAGTTAATTTAATGTTCAGCCTATTTAAATATTCAGATACTCTTAAATCAAATGCCCTGTGTACAGTATTGTTTTTCTCATGTGTGTATACCTTTCTGTAAATATGTTTATAAACTTTTCAACGTTTACACAGTGATTTGTAAATAGAATAATAAAAAGCTATGTGTCTTACCTCACCACCTGTTTTTCAGTCAACGCACACACACAGGATATTGTTTCAGTCAATTAGTATTTAATAGATTAGAAAAAATAAATTCAGATTCACAACTAAAGGTATGTTAAATTTGGGAACTGCTGCGGTGAATAAACAGCACCAAGCTCTGCCTCATGGCACAACTCCTGCATCTTAAGTTTGACTCATGATCGCTTTTCTATGGGCAGGCGCCTCATTGCAGGAGCCAAACTCAAGAGAAATAGCGTATATCATCTCTTTGTGATCTTTCTTTATCCCTTTCTGCCTCTCTAGCTTCTTTTTTCTACAGATAGTCCTCCAGCATGCTGTCAGTGCTCTTTCTTTTGGCTGGCCTAGGAGCTACAGCACCACGCTCTCCCTCACTCTGCCTGGTCAACATGCTGCGCTGGCCCTCTATCTTCCTCCTGTTCCTCCTCAATTTCTAAATTGCTCTGGGTGCTATACAAAGCAAATGATTAGTACTATGCCTCGCTGATTATAATTATAAGTTTTATATTACGTTAAAAGGTTTACAGCCCACCTCCTGAAAGATGTTGCCTCATCTACGAAAGACATTGCCTCCATAAACTTCCATCTCTCCTTCTGCTTTCTGCCTGCCTGACCACTCTTCACGTGCGAAATATTCACGCGAAAATACGCGTCTGGTGTGCAAAGGGCTTTAAAAGGATAATCTTTAAAGGCAGGTCCACACATGTCATGGTAGGTGAAGCTAGCTGGCTTAGCAGCTAGCAAATTTTGGCTATGTTACTCGATTTTTAGGCCATAGTGAATTGTAATTTAGTTTTGGTTTGACATAATGGTTAAAGATGGGAGCACAGCCAAATATTCAAACATATGATCTTCAGATATCATTTGAAAGTTCTAATACAGTTACGGTAAAGATTAAACTTCTTTTAAGTGTATCCAGGCCAGGCTCTGTTTCCTTTGTGTCTGAGCCTTTATCCTGGACTAATTTATAGGAAATTTGACCCCTGGCAAAACTTTGACTGCATCGAGCAGATATACTGAAATTAAAATCTTGTTTTATGTGATGTTCAGTTTGCTCAGCAAGAATTTTTCAGGAGTTTTAGGTGAAATTCAGTTCAATGAGTTTTTCTCCAAAAATTTGACTAAGAGGGAGAAAACGTCAAATGAAGGTCGACACAAACCAAGGCAGGTTAAGCTAGCTGACATTGTAGCTAGCTACTGTGGCATGAATTTTTGCTCCCTGTCTTTTTTTTTTTATTTTTTTTTTTTATCTCATCTGCATTAACAGGTCACCATGCACCTGATCTCATCAAATTTTAACTTAAAAATGCACGATAATAAGAGAAAGCCCAGAACTTCTAAATAAATGTGCTTACTTTAATCAAGCATGTTTTACTGCAGATTTTATGAATATTCTTTAAGATATCTTGAGAACAGTATTGGGCTCTTCCTTTTCACACTACGGTTTAGTTTTGCATTCCCTCACTTTGATGTTCAGTCTCTTTGATTTGTTTCTTAATCTGCTCCACCTGGTTCTCTACTTTCTCCTTTCTCTTTTTTATTACATTTATACCATCATATGTCTTTCTCATCAGTTTTTCAAAGCCCATGTTCAGCTCTTGAAGTTCTCTCTTTCTCTCTTGTTGGTTCCAGCTGTCCTCCTGTAAGATTTCTCTGAGTTTGTTATATACTTGTGCTTTGCTTGTTGTTTTACCTCCGTCCTTCTGTGAAACCTCTTTGTCCACCAGTTCTATCCCTTTGTCCCTCAGCTCAGCCTTGTCCTCTTCATTGTTCTTCATCAAGTCAAACTGGTTCATCTGTGTCTCCAGCTGTTGACCTTTGACTTCCTCCTTCTTCTGTAACTCCTCTTCAAGTTGTGCCTTTTTCTCCTCTGAATCCTTTGTGTTCTCCATCAAGAGCTGGTCTCTGCTCTCCTCTTTATCCTCTGTTTTATTTTGGGGCTGTGTCTTTTCTGCTGGAAAGCATAAATAGATAAGGTAGAATACAAAAACAGCAAACAGGCTTGAGGTGTTGAAGGACATTATTAGCTTTTAAGAGACGAATTTTATGGTAATAAATACTAAGTAATGACTCACTAAAACTCAAATGAATTTTACTGGATAAACTGTACTCTGAAATATTTAAACCTCTTTACATTAGTAAGCTTCAAAGACAGGTGGGTAATTGCAGACACAAAACAGCTTTTATTCTTGTCTGTTTATTGATTTTTAAAGATACAATCAGATTTTATCATTTATAGAAGAAAATTGGATGCCCTTTGTAACTGTATCATTAATATTTATCCTGTATTGCCGTAATTAAAATCTATGAAGATCTCAGTTGTCATAAAAGTACCACATTTATTTTCATCTTACCTGTTTTCTGTTTTTTCCATTGCCAGACCAACAGACCAGATGCAGCAACAAAATCTGCAATATCTTTTTGTGATGTCAATCTGGATCAGATCAGCACCAAAATGTAATGGCTTCTTCCTTGGACCAAACCACAACGCTGGTAAAAATTTTCATGTAAATCAATCCAGTAGTTTTTGCGTAAAGTTGCTAACAGACAAACAGACAAACAAACAGACCCTGAAGAAAATATAACCTCCTTGACTGAGGTAATGAAACAGTATCTATGCAAAAACATTTTTTTTGTGAAAACACATGGTTTCTATGGATGTTTCTCATCCATCACAACATTTTTATTTCACTGTAAAGCTGCAGTAATATTATAAAGTTTCATTCTCCCATGATACACCTCAAGACCACAGGATATATGCTAAATATTAGTAAGCCAGGCTCCTTTCAGTTTTTCATACTTCCAAATAAAAACCCTATTCCCAAGGCTAATTTATATGTGAATTTAGGTTCTAATTACAGAAATTTTGAATATTATTTTAATGCAAAAAAATCAATTACCTAAGTTTGAATCAATTCCCGACCCTACCCATGACAGTTATTTCGCTGAATCAAAATGGTTTCATTAATATCAGCCAGATATGCTAAGTCCTCTTACTCTTCACAACACGCATTGCATATGCCACTACAGTTCCCACCCTTCGCTGACATTGGAGGCCAGTTGCAGTGGATGAGAGTCAGGATTTTTTTCATACTATTTTTTAAATAAACTGCAGCTTTAATCTTAATTTCAAAAATGAAAAATACAATTACATGCCTGATTTAGACCCAGAACAGTCTAGAAATTCTGCATTAGAATGTTGGTGTTTGAAATGTCTCCATGTGCTTTTATGTAGTGTTACATGTAACTAAAGTCAAATCTTTGTGTTTCTTTTTCAAATTTCATCAATCACTGTATATTTTACCTCTATTAAGGAGGTTATATTTTGCCAGCATTTCTTTTTTTTTTTTTTTTTTTTTTTGATTACAAATAGGATAACTCTGAAGATTAACCATGAATTGTATTGAAATTTTCTGAGAAAGTTGGTCATGGCAGAAGGAAGAAGTAACTGGATATTGGAAGTGATCTGAATCTGGATGCAGATCCAGGAATAGTTTTATATGAGGGAGTTTTCTACATTTTTGACAATATCTCATTCAACATTGAAGGAAATGCCTTGTCTGAGGTTTGTGCTCTTGGAGAATTAACAGTATGTTTATTATTTTTTGTTTTCTATTTTTCTGACTACGCAATGTGTGGCGTCACGAGAGGTTCAGAACCTAATGAAAGGACACTGAAATCCTGATCCTCTGTTTTGGGACTGTTAATCTCCCCTGCCTGATCAAACGCTGTCTGCAGTTTTGACTGCAGAGGCTCAACGCTGGCACATCAGCGTCCTTGTTTCAGGGCTCTGCAGCCTGCTGTTCACAGTCCAGGACAGGTTACTTTATTATTTTTAAATTGTTTGTTTCCCTGTTGGGGCTGGGTTGTGTGGTTGATTCATGTTGCTGGGTTATTTGTTCCTTTTTCCTTAATTCAGGTATTTTGTTTTCCTTGTTTGCATGAGTGTGGTTATTTTCGTCTGATAATTTTTTTTTATTTTTTATTTTTTTGTTGCATCTGATTTATTTCTGTATTTTCATTTTCATGGGTGTGTTTGTTTCAGTGCCTTACTGGTTTATTTTGAGTTTGTTGCTTGGGTTGATTTAAATAAGTTTACTTACTTTAGATTTTGTTTATTTGGGGTTTATTTTTTGGTTTATTACATTTAGCATTTAAAAATCTTTCACAGACTAATCTGACTTTGTACTGTAACCTGCCTCTGCCTAGTGGTCTTACCAATCTGTGCAATTGTTTCTAGTTTCTAGTGACCAAAGAAACTGATGGTTCTAATTCCCCAGAGGTGAAATTCCCCTGGGTTGCGTTGTCAGCAAAAAATGCCCACCTTCTGCCCCCTTCACACCAGACTTATATCTTCACTTCCCTAAAATAATGTGGTTGTATTGTTGTTGCAGCTTTACCTCAGCCTTTTGGGACTTACATTGTGCTGGACTTTTTATAAGGTGAGTTCAGGAAAATTCTTCCTTCATATTAATTGTGATGAAAGATCTGAAACAGTCTGTACAATGTTGAGTAATGTTTTACAGCCTCCAGTGTGTGTTATTTCTTCAAGCCCACATCAAAATTCAGGCCCTGCTTCAGTATCAGTGCTGACTGTAACTTTAGAAAGGCACAGACCAACACTAAAACAACTGCATCCTCTAGAAGAGGTAACAGTATTTTTCCATCCATCATTAAGCTCAGCATGCTAGTAACATTTGTATTTCTATGACACCAGTGAGGAAAGTATTTTTTACCCTAGAAGTTGTTTCACATTGATATTTAAAGCCATTCAGTCAAACATGCTGTATGAATATCAGAAATAGATCACACAGGAAGAGGAAGTTGAGACTGATATGGTCTTGTATTGTAGTTCTGTTAGACTGCATCAGTCAGCCGTGAGGCATCATGGATTTCACATCTCTCTGCATCAATATTTGTAAGTACAGGCTCTTCTTTTATTTTTCTGAATATTGTTCTCAGTATTGAGTGCAGGCTAACCACAGTTCTCTATAATTTTCTCTCAGTAATGGTCGTGATGGTTCTACTGGTTGCACAGGTTACGCAGAGTGACTTTGTTCAAAACGCTGGTAGGTTTCATGCTGAATTTGTGCTTGGTTCTGTGACATCTCTCTTGAATATCCTCCATGCAATTACCTTTGTAAAGCATAATATTGGTTAATTAGAGCTACCACCAACAGTGTTTAAGGTCTAAGGATAGAGAAACTTGGAGTCTCTGTCTGTGACATATACACAGGGGCCCCAAACATCCTGATGGACTTAGACTTTTAAAATTTAAGGCCATAAAATGTCCTCAAAGACCTCGTTCTTAAATTCTGAAAGCACCTTGTCATACCACCTTATCCTTTTTTTTTCTTGCCTGGTGAGTATTTTATTGCTTTTAGTACATTTTCTAGGAATACACAATATATCTGCATTCTATGGGTATCTGCAGATACTACCTCATAAAGTAATTCATCTGAATTGGCAGGTGTTTAAGATTTTGCATTGTGTAAAGCCAGTAACTAAGACATACATGTGCATATTGTGCATATTACTTTGTGCAGATCAAAGAAAATCAATAGACTAACTGCACCTTTAAGTGTATTTTTTTAAACTAAAATTTGGATCTGAAAAGTTAGTTTTAAGCATTGTAGTTTAAGGACTGAATGTCAGGAATCAACCATTAATCTTTAGTTATAGGAATTAGTTTGAATGAATGTATAAGGTCTTTAAAATGCTCTGCTTTGGGTTCTACAAATATCATCAATAGCCATTGCTGCTCATAGCTCTTTGAAGAGGAAATACACTTTTTTACTGAAAAGCAATATTTTCTTATATTGACATTTGATATTAGCTGAAATTAGTATAAATATATCAGCATATCCCCCCAAAAACTTTACGTTTATTGTACTCTCATTCACATAGCACTTAAATGCATTTCTTACAGTCCATACAGATAGTCTTAACTTCCCCATTTCAGGTCTTGCAAAGGTTTTCCCTTTGAGATTAAAAAGTGCATAAGAACACAGGAACAAATTAAAGCTGACTGTGACCACAGTTTCACAGGCAAATGATTAGCAACATACCTATGTCCAATTAAGAAAAGTTCCTAAAATAATGTTAATATTAACTTGTTTTCATTTGATACGGCCAGTTTAAATGAATACTTGTTCCATTAGTCGTTAATAATCCAGTCCAGATAAATCTAACTGCTTTCTTCCTCTGGCTCTTTCTTAGGTGAAGCTTTCCAACCACGTATTACTCCAGACAGGCTGCAGTTCTTTCTTTATGACAAAATCAACATAAGATGTGAACAAATCATGGGACTGACTGAATGGAGGGTGATGCAAAAGCCCTTCACAAAAGTCCAGACCAGTGTTCACAGTTATAACCAATCTACACCAGACTATGAAATTTTCTCTGCTTTAGACAGTCATAGTGGAAAGTACTGGTGTGAAAATGCAGACGGAGAAACAAGTAATGCCGTCAACATCACTGTCACAGGTGAGTAGCTCAAACTTGCCAACCAAAAGACAAAAGACAAATTCAACCTGTGAACAAAAGAGTGGATCATTTTTACTGACTTGTTACACTGCCAGGATTAAAAGCATACATAAAAAATGACATTTTAGATATAACATTTTCTCTCATATTGTTTGCCTTACTTTCTTATTTTCCTTATCCATCAACAGCAAATTTTTCTTAGTGATCCTTTTTATGAGGATCACTGCGTATTTCCTTTGAGGCAGACGGTTGCTCATGATATGAAATATTGAAATGATCAAAAACACCTTGACCCTAAAAGGAACATAGCTCTGACTGACATTGATAATTTTATTCACATTTCTGAAACAGCGTTTGGGGCAGAAATTTGTTGACGCTGCATTCACACATAAGCCATTTTGGCCAACTTTTGTAAACATATAGAAAATTGTCAAGCTAACCAAGGCAATACAGACCTAAGTTAATATCAGTGTGTCAGAAACATGAACAAATTTTACATGACTGGGAACATCAGCAAGAGCTGACCTCCACCTATGTTCACTACCCTCAGTTACAACGGTGTACGTCCCTGTTGGCAAATGTCGTTGCCTGCCTGCTCGTAGTTCAACAAACATCAGGGGACCTACAGCAGAGTGGTATCATCCCAATAACGTCCAGATTATAGTTCTGGCACAGTGAACTCCTCTCATGGAACGGTCAACCCTACACATCGCACCCATAACTGACATGAACTTGCCTCAACTCAGCACAACATTGATCAAGTTTGCAAGATTGTTCACATATTTTCATTGGCAATGGTGAATGCAACTGGCATTTGTGAACTCACTGCAAACACTAAATAATGCCTACATTGTTTGATCTATGAAAGAATGGGTGGACCTAGGCTGAACAGGTCTGAGCCTGAAGCTGAGAAGACAGAGGACCTCAGGGAGATCAATAAGAGTATGAGCTGGACGTCCTGTGATATGAACAGCAGTGTTACATCTATGTTAAAGAAAATTGAAAATCTGTCTATGATAAGTCAGTCAGACATCGGAGAATGTCCTACTCCAATAGTATGTTTTTCTCTGCTTAAGATACCTCTACCTGTGTTGAACACAGCAAAACTAGTCCTGCAAATGTAGTTTCACCAAAATTCTGATGATTTCTCAGTGTTGGTTCAAGTCAGCTGTATGAATGCTGCATAAATAACATGCCTCAACCATAAATCAAGAGTTCAGATGTAGCATTGTATGTCTGTGAGCGGGGATGGAAGTTAAATTTTGGATTCACTGCTCAAGACATATAATATGTTAACATTTTTAATTACCAAGAAGAACAAATTAAGTTTTTACCATGACATGATAAATAAATTTAATCTCAAGTGCAAATAGGAATGATCACTCTAATAAACTTAAAACAGTATTCAAGCCAATCAAATCTACTCTTCAATACAATGACACAGTGTTCACTTGTCCTAATATCTTAATGTTTTACAGATGGAGATGTGATCCTGGATGTTCTTGCTTCTCCAGTGATAGAGGGACATGATGTCAATCTTTTTTGTCGACATCGTACATCACAAATACAAGGCATAGCTGATTTCTACAAAGATGATAGCCTTCTTAAGACTGCATATGACAGCAAGCTGACCATCAGAAATGTTTCCAAATCTGATGAAGGTCTCTACAAATGCAGCATTGAAGCTGCAGAGTCACCAGAGACTTGGCTATCTGTCATAAAAATGGGGAACAAATACCATCCAGAGCTTCAATCTCCGGACCAACATGTCTCTCATCCTCCCCCCCAACATGTCTCTCATCCTCCCCCCCAACATGTCTCTCATCCTCCCCCCCAACATGTCTCTCATCCTCTCAGCTTTCTGTGGATTGTGAGCGGTGCTGTAGTAACAGTCTTGCTGCTGTTGGTGCTGGGACTATTCCTCTGCCAGAAACATAAAGGTACAGCAATCAACTTAATTATCCTTTGTGTTGCAATATTTTTGGACAGATGTATGATTAAATGTTTTTGAAGAACGGTGGCGGACAAAACACACAACATGAATTACTGAGTAATCTGCCCCGGTAAATATAGCCCCAACAGAAGTAAAAGTTGCTCTGTGACATTGTTACTTGAGTAAGAGCACTAGGATCCTTAACTTAACTTAAAAAAATGCTCAAGTGTTTACAAAGTACTTTTTTAATCAACAATTTAAACATATTTTCAAAATGCATGAGAGCAGTCAAAACACACCTGCGCACATTCTGCTTCATTACGTTTATTTAGAAAACATGATTTTCTTTTTTTTAAATTCACAACGTAGGGTTTCATACTTGTAGTACTACATAAAAAGAACAATCAAAAGAAGCCGATGACCATGAGAACAGCCAGGCTTTGCAGTGAAAACAGTCACATTTTAAAACGCCATTTCAGGAGGTCTGTCACCCTCTGAACTCTGCAACAGCATTGGAGCGCGTGGCAAAAAATAACAATGTCGTTCGCATAAAAACGAAATACATTCAGGGACATTCTGTCCAAGAAAATTAATGTAGGTAGTTAATAATAGAGGAGACAGAACTGAACCATGAGGTATGTTTGCATTCATCATAGTTTTCTACTGTCTATATAATCCTGATCATTTGTGAGTGGGACTGGCACAGTCATAGTAAATGGTTTGAACAATTAAAGCAAAACACTTTTTATTTCAAACCCCTCTGAAAAAGACACAAGAAACAACCACATCCAGAACAAAGCAGGCAGGTGTTGAGTTAATGAAAAAGACAATAACGACTACAAAAACAAAAACACAGCTCCCACACTGCAGTGCTCAAAGCTTTAACTCATTTATGACAACAAGTGATGTTACGATCTGCTGCTCTGTGTTAGACTAAAGTAACCAGGGAGAGGCACCTGACTGTTTACAGGTGAGGGCGAGAAATTAACACTGACATGAGCGGGCAAATGAGAAAAAGTGAGGACAAAAAAAATGAATGTTTAGCACTGAATCCAGAGAATGTATAACAATGTTTGGCAATAACAGTAATGAAAATAATGCTGGATAGACAGAAAAAATCAATAAAAATGTAAAACCCTTGTAACATGTTGATGTAAAAAATGAATCAAATAATGGTGATAAAACTCATTGTTGTATGTATTAATGTATGTATGTGTCTATATACATATATGTGTAAATATATATATATATATATATATATATATATATATATATATATATATATATATATATAAGTGTGTATATAACTGTCTTTTTTTTATTCATCTTTGTTTTATTGTATTCTTTTATCATTCTTGATTTGTCATTTTTTTAATATAAGTATTATTATTTAATATCTCATTTTTGTAATGCAGTTATCTGTATCAATACTGCCCAGTTTTACAGCTACATTCTTCTTTTTTTAGTTATTTTTACTAATCATTGACTTTTTTAATAAGTAACTAATGAGTTCATGTTTGGAGCGCTGCAGTACAGGAGCTATTTTCCAATTCTCCTTTTTAAAAACCTATAACATGTTAAAACATGACAATGAGTGATTAGGTGGCAAATAATCCTTTATACCACAGCTTGAGTCAAACTTAAGTTACACGAGTGTTATCCTGTGTACTATCATATTAACATGTGACATGATACAGGTACAGCATAGATGAAGACACAAACACAGTTTATCTGTCTGCTAGATGTTAATCATGATAAAACAAACCAAAAAAAAAATTGCAAAATAATTTATAATAGCATAGAAGTGAATTCTAAGTGAGTAGCATTAAAGTCCCCCCCCCCAAAAAAAAAAAATTTACTCAAGTAAAGTGCAAATATTACAAAAGTGTATTTAAGAACATTCATTCTGTAAATTTACCTCTCTGTTCACAAGGTCATGACTTCATAACTCAAAGCTGACTTAAATGTTGATTTTACTTTATAAATTGTGTCTTTGTCTTCCTGCTTAAGTCACTTTTCTACTTTGATCATTTGTTGATTTTAAAGATTTGCATCTAAGTTCTTATTTCTTCTAATGACATTTTATCTGTTGTTCCATCCAGTATTTCAGAATCAGAATCAGAATCAGATTTATTGCCAAGTAGGTTTTTACACTTACAAGGAATTTGCTCTGGTGCTGTTGGTGCAAAGTACAAACAGACAATAAGTAGAAAGATGATAATAAAAATAAAAATAAGGTGCAAGCATTGTAATAAGAGTAATCAAAAATAGAAATATAGAATAAAATAAAATAAAATAAAAATAATAAAATAAAGTAGGCTAAATACATACAGAGCTATTTACAGTTGTTACCAAAGGAGTTCGTATCAGATGGTTGGGGGGAGTCGGGGTGGGTCATGGGCAGTGTTCAGCAGTGATGTAGCAGAGGGAAAGAAACTGTTCTTGTGGCGTGAGGTTTTGGTCCTGATGGACCGCAACCTCCTGCCTGAGGGGAGGGGCTCGAAAAGTTTGTGTCCAGGGTGAGAGGGGTCGGCCAAGATCTTGCCTGCACGCCTCAGAGTCCTAGAGGTGTGCAGATCCTGGAGAGATGGCAGTTACATCTGATCACCTTCTCTGCAGAGCGGATGATGCGCTGCAGCCTGCTCTTGTCCCGAGCAGTGGCTGCAGGGTACCAGACGGTGATGGAGGAGCAGAGGATGGACTCTATGATGGCCGTGTAGAAGTGCACCATCATAGTCTTTGGCAGGTTGAATTTCTTCAGCTGCCTCAGGAAGTCCATCCTCTGCTGTGCCTTCTTGATTAGGGAGCTGATGTTCAGCTCCCACTTCAGGTCCTGGGAGATGATGGATCCCAGGAAGCGGAAAGACTCCACGGTGAGTACTGTGGAGTCAGAGAGTATGATGGGAGCAGGGGGGGCTGTGTTTCTCCTGAAGTCCACCACCATCTCCACTGTCTTCAGGGCGTTGAGCTCCAGGTTTTTCCTGCTGCACCAGGTCACCAGATGGTCCACCTCCAGTCTGTAAGCAGACTCATCCCCATCAGAGATGAGACCGATGAGGGTGGTGTCGTCTGCAAACTTCAGGAGTTTGACGGACTGGTGACCGGAGGTGCAGCTTTTGGTGTACAGTGGTTTGTCTAGAAAATCAACTCCAAGTTCCCACTCAAGTGAAGGTCAAACAGATCAGTAAAACCAAAGGTGCCATTTTGCTGAATTCACTAAAGTTATCTTCAGGAGATAAGAGGTTTGAACAGTAGCTGCCAACTATTTGTGGAGCACAAAGTTGCAGAATAAATAACAGACAAAGGGGCAGAGTGAATAAGACATACTCACAAAATGCATGGGACAGGTACTACCAACCGTCAAATATTTCCATTACCTTTGTTCACATAACATGATGTACTGGACACTTTAAAAGAGCTCAGTGCTGATTTCCACAGACTCACACTCACATGCTAATCCATAACTAATAAAAGTAACATGTTTAATGTTCAGATGATGAGCAGGGCCCAAAATTAACACCGGCCAAGCTTCAGTTGTGGTTAGATTTAGTGTTTGGTGAGTAAATTTCAGAGGGTTATGGGCTACATGGAAAGCAAATGTTTGTTTCCAACAGTCATGAACAAAATATACTGAGATTTTTATTGTTAATTATTATTTTTTAATAAGTGTTCAGATGCTGTTGCAGTTTGCCAGTAAATCTACCATTGCTGTTTCTTCTTATACTTTTACTCGCCAGCCATTTTGTTCCTTGATAGCACTGGGTTTTTTCACCCTCATTTCTCTCTTAATTGTGTTTAGCATAGATCCAACAAGGTGCTGGAAACATTCCTCAGTAGTTTTGGTCCACACTGATATCCCATGTAGCCCATGTGACGAGGAAAGCTTTGGAGTGACAGGAGCCCTTGTAGAGAATCTCTGACAGAGTGAATCTTGTGTGCACAGTATATGAAAACAAGAAGATATTTTTATTTTTAAATCACATTTTTCCTCATTCTGAAGCTCAGTTTGTCTCGACCACGTCATCTTATGTAAATGCACTGAGCTGCTGCCATGTGATTAGCCATTTGTTTTCACAAGCAGATGATCAGGTGTACTTTATAAAGTGGCCAGTGAGTGTTTCCTGGTCATACTCTATAACTTCTCTAAAACGATTTTTGCTCAGATGGATCATTTCTGTTGTTGTGATTCTTCCAGCCTCAGCAGAGCACAGTGATGCTGATCTACAGCAGGAAACATATGCTGTTGTGAAGAAACCGAGGAAGAATAAAGGTAAAATGATTCTGTTTAATAAGCCAATTATGATTCTTAAAAACATTTTCTTCATCATGTTTCATGAAAAGTGGATTTGAATTCATGAATGTTCTGCCTTTTTCTTTGTTTCAGTACCAAGTGGTGACGGTGATTTGGAGTCTGATGATGTCACTTACGCCCAAGTTCAGAGCTTCAGATTTGAAAAAGGTATTTCATGAAAAACAGCATTGATTCTTTCTTTGCTTTTGATCAGTATTAACTTGATCAAATAATAAATATATTTTATTAAAATTGATGGATTAACGCCAAAGTTCTCATGTGGATCATCAGTGTCACCAAGACTTGAGCAGAATATGATCACTGATTGAACAGAAAGATGAAGGAATATGTTTCTGTTGACAGACTTCATACCCTGTTGAGTAATTATAGGGCTGTAATCTGAATAGACTGCAGGCTGATGCACCCTATAACACACATTTTTTGCTTCTAAATAAGCTCTAATTTTTCAGGTGCAGCAAGCTGAAATATTCTCTTTCTCTGCAAAAACACATGCAAACCAGGGGCATCTTGTGAGCAAGGGGACGCAAAATAACTGTGTTGTGATTGGTCAAAGACATAGCATGTTGATAGCTGCTCTGTGATTGGTTGGTACACTACAACTGAGCATGCTCAGGCAGAAATATAGTAATTGCTCATGTGTGAAGCAACATATTTCTGCATCCATTTAAAGGAGAAAATCGTGTCCAGTATTTGTTGTGAAAATACTGAAATTTCATTGATTAAAACTTTGAATATAGGTAATTTTTGAGTTGTCTGATAGAGTAAAGTGCGTGTTATATTCAAGTACAGTGTTTTTCCAGTCAAAAATCCTGAAAATATGGGGTGTGTGTTATAATCCAGAAATTACGGTAATACAAAACACATTTGAATTACCAAATTAAATCTTCCATTAAAAACCCCCACCACATCCCATCATTCTGTAAAAAGGAGAGAAATATCAGATAGTAATTATTATATTATTATTACACATTATATGTTTAAGACAGAAAGACAGAGCACTGTGAATCATATTAAAATCAAAGCCTATAAATGCAAATACCTGGCTTTATCCAAAAGTTCATATTCAAACTTTGCATGTTTAATAATAGAGATTGTAAGGTCAATTTGGAAAACAAACTGAACCATTTAAAAGTGCTAAAGTTCATAAAAATCAATTCAAATCATGATGAAGGTAGGCAGGAATAGATAAAAAGTACAATACACAGCCATAATTCTTAGCAGATTAATGTTTGCGGGAAGCACTTTAACCGTAACCCTAACCCTGCTTCTGTAAGTTGCAATTGGCAGAAGTTGTTGCTTGGTATTGTTTTAATAATAATGTGATATATGAATCATCTCAAATTTTTTTAACATATTGTGATTTAATTTTAAGGCCATATTTGCAACCTCTAAAGTTTTGTTTATTTTTTCTTTATAAAAAAAACATGAAAACCAGAGCAACTAGGGCAAACATTCATCAACAGCTCCAACATTTGCATGCATATTTGTTGTAATAGTGTGCAACTGAATGAATAGAAACAGAAAAAATAAAAACAGACTGCATGACTATCTGAAAGTAAATGAATAAATTCACTGCACTAAACTTCTTACAATCTGAATAAAAACATGGATGACAACATTTTCTTTTCTTTTTCCACTTCCAGGATCAAACAGGTCCAGTAGAAGACAGAAGCACAGTTTATTGGAAGACAGTGACGTCTATTCTACCGTTAAGCACAAGTAATACAGGGGTGAAATGATCTCTGTCTCTTCTTTTATTGTATTGTATTATTCGAGTCGAAGTCTCATGGCCGTCCACATAGCAACAAATTCAGGCCTATCAAGTTTTTAGATGTGAAAACTTCCTAAAGCTGCATGCGCGACACCCTGACAACAGAAACAACAGCAGAATAATGTCGAGTTTGGCTGCAGAAGCTCCTGAGCCTGTTATGACTCTTAAAGCAAAATCACCTGCTCCTCTACGACCACCGTGAGCAACAAGAGGACATGAAGAACAACATGTGCCAGTGTTTGTTTACATCGTGTTCATGTTTTCTGCACATGCTCCAGGTCTTCTTCTCTGGTTTTGGTGTATTTCTGTGGCAGCACTGCAGCGCCACGTACAGGCCTGTCATATATACCACAGCATCTTCTGTTTTAATGAGGACGATGCCATGTTTATGGAAAATGTTTTAAAATGACGATGTTTTTGTCTTCATGTGGACAGGGCCTGAGTGCCAATCTGCATTATTCACATGTAAAAAAAATCTCTAAAGCTTTTCAGTCAGTGTGGTAACAATCTTTTTCTTATACCTTTAAAGTCTCTTCAGCTCAACTTCTTAAGGACTTGAGTCACTTTTTGTAATGCTATATTCATGATATTTTATTTTTCAGACAGATATCTAAGTAACAGTGCCCAGAAAACACAACGCTCACCCTGGCAATGACTGGCTTGTCATCTTATGACGATGAAGTTTGATATCTTTGTTCTTCAGTCAAAAAATGCAACAAATGGTTTAAATTCATTATAAATTTTGTATTTTTTCTTTCTTTTTTTACATTACCTGGTCAAAGTATATTACAAGCATAAAGCCTACCATTTTCATGTTAGTTTTTCTTTTTAAGACTGATGAACCTGGGACATGAGTTTACTCTGGGTCAGCTTCTGCATTGTGGTTAGCAAGTATTTCTGAACAGCTATATTTTTATGCATGAATGTAATACATGTCAAATATCTGTGTAAAGCGTGCATCACTATCAATACAGTTCACACTGTCTGAAAATAATCTGATGGGTTGTTACTGTGAGTTGCTAATAAAACCACAACTGATTTCACAAGTAAGTGAAACCAAAGTTTTCAGTGCAGTGGTGAAGTCCTGAGTTTAAAAGTTCATTTTATTTCATTTGGGCATAAAAATTGATTTCATGATTTCTTTTTTTACTCCAGTTGCTTATTTGTACTGTTTTCATTTCAGAGTGAAATGAGACATTAAACTGAATACTATTCAGTAAAGAAACTGGAAAAATTGGGGTGTTCTAAAACTTTTGACTGGTAATGTCTGTATTGTAATGACTGTGAGTCATTCATTTATTGTGGGCTATTGTTTGTTTAATTGTATAGAAGAGCGTTTTTGTTTTGTTTTTTTCCCCTCCCTCCCTCTGTGCTCCTTCCTTAACCCTTGTATGACCCCTGGACTTTTTTGTCTATTTCCAAAATTCAAAACTTCCTCACAGACAATCACCATCCCCACCAGAGTTGATTTTTGGTGAGGGGGTGTCATTCTGGGTGAAATTTCAAATGTCAACTTTCAGCATGAAAATCCATTATTTGACCCTGTAATGCATTTTTAACCTATCCATGACCCTTCATGGACAAAAATGTTCATTTTAGAAAGTGACCAACATAAGGTCACAGGAAGGTGATTTTTGGCAAGAGCATGTTAAAAGTGACTTAGTGTAAGATTTTGAGGATAATAAGTACAAATAGCAACAACAACAAATGGATAAATGACAGGTGGACATTTTTGTCCACCTGAAGGGTCAAGGGTCAAATAATGGATTTTCATGCTGAAAGTTGGGATTTTCAAATTTAACCCAAAATTATCCCCTCTTGCCAAAAATCACCCTCCTATGACCAGGAAACACCACGAGGAACACAGGGATTTCAAAATAAAACAGGAAACACACGACAAGACACAAAACGGGTGACTTAACTAAGACTAAGAACAGAATCATGACAGTAAGACAGGAAACACAAGAGGTCTGACAAGGAACACAATACAAAATAAAACAGAACTAGCCATAACATAACATCAGTATTACATCCACTCAACAGGCCACAGAGCAGGAGATAGATACACAAGAGTAGAATTGAAAGTAATGTTTATTAAAAAAAAATGATTCAGCAAAGTTCCCTCAGGGACACACCTCAGATCAGATCAGCAACTCTGAAAATGTGCGTAATAAGTGTTAAAGTTTAAAAAAAAACAAAACATAATTAACATCCTCAACATGAAGATTTGCAGTCATGTCATTAATCCACTGCTCCAACATTTTACTGCACCATTTTTTTAAATAAATAAGATAAACACTTAAAAATACCAATAATAGTTTTATAGCAAGTCCTACATCTTTGGTAAACAACGGTGTAAAGACTTTATTTGAAGATTATTAACAAATCTGAGGAACAAACTTCTAGAGCTTCTGAGATGAGCTGCAAATGTAGAAATCAGAGAATGAAACCTAAAAGCTCATTTATTCAGTCTGGCTTTATGGAGAAATTTATCATTTTTATGACTGATAGTAATATTTATTTATTTGTGAGAATCACCTTTTACCTTACTTTAGTGTTAAATTTAAGTTTTAAATTTTATATTTTGATGTTTTATTACATTTTTAGTATTTGTTTATTTTATTGTGATGATTTTTTTTTTTTAATTTATACTTTAATCACTTCAGGTTTTCATTTAGTCTTTTAACATGTATTTTTAAATACATTTTTTTTATTTCTGACTGTTGAATGTTGGTTCTAGAGCTGTGCATGCTCTCGGTCTATTCCTTTGTATTTAAAGTCATCTTGATTTATTGTTTCCTTTACTTTCACTCAGGGTTCTTGCAGGTTTCAGTAAGTTAAATTTAAGACTTTTTGAGACCATCATGAATGAAATTTTAGACCAACACAACACATTACCAGAAATGTTCGAATCATTCAAGAAATTTAAAACCTTTCATTTTTGTTCATTTAGTTATCGAAGATTAAATTAAAAAAAGGTAAATTAATTGAGTATAAAACAGCAGCACAGGTCAAATCAGGCTGGTATTTCGTGATAAACGGGTGGAAGGTCCTGGCCACAGTCATGAAAAAGTGCATCATCTTGCAAAAGTAAGGGGATCCTTATGGCTGCCTCGATAGTGTCAAAAGATGCAGTCTTGGGATTTGGGAGCTGTTTTTTTGTGCACAGCGTCCACATACATGAGGGAAGGCCAGACTGCCAGAGTCCGCTCAACAACTAGAAAATTTTAAGCCGCCTGTGGCCACAAAGTGGCTCAGGAAACAATGTGGATTTTGTGACTCATAGTCCTCCCTCCTTGCTGGGGTATAATGGAAGAGAGTGTTCATTACCTTCAACATTTTATCTACATGCCACATCGAAATCCAGCCCTAAAGGCATCATGAAGTGTGTGGAGCCCACAGCTGCCTACAGACACCAGCTGTGCACTCCTGTATTTCTCTGCATGGTCCTGCTGGAGCAGGTCCAGAAGCTTCCAGTTCACACTGGGCCCGTCCATGGAGACTGAAACCAGCCTGCTGCGGTCCAACTGAAGCAAAGACTCCCAATGGAAAATAAAGAGAAATAAAAAGATAGATGGACAGCATTAAATAATAACCATACACTACAACTCTTCTGGTCTAAGGCTTGGTTTGACCAGTATCAGTTTCAATCAGTTTATGTGACATTAATAAAAGAATTAAATTATAAAATTAACACATTAGAGAAAAGCTGAGGAGTTTCTTCCCCCAGGCCACCTGCATCCAAAACACAAAAAACTAAGAGTTTTTACCAATCCCCCTTTGTTTATTGATTTATTATCCCAATGAAACAAACTTTTTTGAAAGGTCTAGCCATGCTGAATAAATAGGTAAAAAAAGATACATATATAGATGTACTTTATTGAGGCCAAGCTGGGAAACTGTGGTATTACAGCAGCTGGAAAAGGAGGTAATAACATAAACACTAAGAATAATAATAGTAATAATAATAATAACAATAATAAAATAAATTTTAATATATCCCTATTATTATTAGAGTTTGAATTTGAATGTTAACAATGAAACCTTCGGGAGGCAAAACCTCTTTTCACTCCGTGCAAATGTATGTCCTCTGAATATCAATACATTTCAGTACAATGTAAATACATTACATTACATTAGTAAAATAACTTTCAGCACGTTCACACCCAAGGTCCCGAACTGGATGGTCCTCCTGCAAAGTTTACAGTGAGCTTATCGATTGCTGGGGACGCAACATAGACTGACATAGAAATCGATGATTTCAAGCCACAACCCGTTGAAAACACACTTGCCCATGTACGGCAAGCAGCAGATGTACCTCTGTACACGCTGGGGTCGTAAACATGTCACCAAAGGTCACATACTGGCCTGCACTCATCACAGAATTTGTAGTTTCATCACCACCACCGGTAGCTATGTGAGCCCATCAAAAAGACAGATGACAGTATCAACTTATGTCGTTGTACTCAGTGGATTTTATGTGGCCAAAGCTTCTCGGGAATGAACAAAAGTAAAAAATTAAGACTTGACTCAATTAAATTTACGGCCTTCAATGAAGATCTGGCCATTTTTTAAAGACTTTTTAAGGCCTTCAATTAAAAGTTCCGAATTTTAGACATTTTTACACTATTTAAGACCCTGTGGGAACCCTGTTTAACTATTTTGGTGTATTTTGTTCTCCAGATCCTCTCAACATCATACCATCTATTATTACAATTGCAGTGGAATATGACTTAGCAGATGTACCTCTGCTGAGGCATTTATTTGGAATATATTTCAATATAAATATTTCCAATCATCTATTCAAGTTTTTTTTTTAAATTTTATCATAAAAATATTTCCATCAGATCACTTTTCCTCGTGAGAAAACAGTTTGCATTTTGACGTCATAGTCTGCACATCATAACATGTCTGCAGCCACTGTGACATCAACCATTTTATTCATATGCTGTCATTATAAAACATCATTTTACCTTTTTTGCGACATGAGCCACATGAGAAAAGAGCAAATTTACAAACTTGGGTAGACACAATTTTAAAGCAATTCTGACCCCAAGCTGGAGTCATAAGACTGATTTTGGGATAAACTGAAGCTTGGAAAGTCGGTCGCTTGGTTGGAAAAATAAGAGCCTGATTTTTGTCTGGCACAAATAAGACAGACATAACAACATGGAGGTCCATGAGGTTTGACTGGCTTATGATTAAAGCTGCCATATTAGATATGACATGAGCAGATTCAAGAGACCTGTTCTGCTTCCTGCTTTCTATATAACCAAGCAATCTGATCCTCTATGGGCTCCAGAAGTTTCTCCATGTTCAGTAACTGTCTCTTACAGTCTTTCTTTGTCTCGTCCAGTTTCCACTGATCTTTCAGGAAGTTTTCTTTGTCACTTATTAACTTCTCTGGTTTCTCAAATGTCTTCTCTTTTTCTATTATTTCATTTTCCACAGTCTGGAGTCTCTGCTTGTTAAATTCCCTCTCCCGCTCGACCTCCTCCAGTCGCTGTTTGACTCGATCCATCTGGTTCTCCAGTTCAGTCTTTATCTCCATCTGCTTGGAAACAGCCTCTGCCAGCACAGCTTTGAAACGACCAGTCTGATTCTCAGGTTCAGTCGTCGTCTCCATTTGTGTTACAGGCTCTCTCTCCTGGTCTGTCCCTGTGTTCAGAGGGTCAGGATTAATCTCTACTTTTTTTCTGATCAACTCTTTGATCAACTCCAAAATATTAAATATTTTCAAAACATTACTGAGTTACTTCAAATATCTGTACAAATACAGTGATGGAAGTATATTGAAATGTTCATACCATGAATGATAAACACATGCTGCTTACAACATTTGCTGGCTTTATGTCTGAAGTTTTGTTTTTGACAATTAATAAGTTACAGTCAAATAACCCCAGTCCTTAAAAATCCTGAGTTTTGCCTGCATAGAGGAAGACCCTTATGATCCAGGTCACTCAAACATTAAAATCAGTCTCTTATAGTATCTTTGTGCTTGTGTGTGTGTGTTTTTTTTTTTTTGGTGGGGGTAGGGGGAGGGGTTGACTTACATCTTGATACAAAGCTTTGATAGCTTTAAAATGTAAAAGAAAAGAGGCATGAGAACATGCACAGCAATGAAACCAAGAATCAACAGACAGAAATAAAACAATGTATAAAAAACACGTTCAAAGTTTAAAAGAAAATCCAAATGGATTTAGTGTGTAAAATGAAAATACACTGTGTCATCATGATAAGAAAATAAACAAATACTTAAAATATAATAAAACATCAAACAATACAATTCTAATCTTAAATTTAACACTAAAGTAAGGTAAAAATTCATATGAATAAATAATTAGGAACAGTCATTAAAATGATAAAGTTCTACATAAAGCCAGGCTGAATAAATGAGTTTTTAGGTTGTGTTTCCTGATTTCTACATTTGCAGTTCCTCACAGATGCTCTGGAAGTTTGTTCTACAGAACTGTTTCTCGATCTTCCAATAAAGTCTTTACACCGTTGTTTACCAAAGATATAGGATTTGCTATAAAATTATTATTGCCATATTTAAGTGTTTGTCTTTTTATTTTTATAAAATTTGCAGTAAAATATTAGAGCAGTGGTTTGAAGATATGGCTGCAAATCTTCATTATGTTGTTCTGTTTTTTATATACAATATGCAGAAAAACAGTTTCCATTTAGTTAAATTTGTACAAACCGTCTTAAGTTATGGGAAAATGTGACTGTCCTTCCCAGTGACAGAAACCAGAAGAAAAAAATAACTGAAACTAGAAAGCACTTGGAGAGCTCACACCTCAGTTACATCTATAAGCAATAGTTCCATGATAAAGTTTCCATCATAATATGATTCCTTGACCCTGAAAACCCACACCTAGCACTCAGAATCATGTTGATACCATTATTAGTTCGACAGTTATTGAGCAAAAACCATCGTTCACTAATGGTGGTTATCTGGATCACCACCAAAATCTAACCATTTCTACCTAACATCTCCTGAAAATTTCAATTTCAACACAATCTTTCCAGTAGTTTTTATGTAATCTTGCTAACAAACAATGAACATACGCTGGCAAAAACATAACCCCCTTGGCAGAGGTAACTAATTGTTGAATGCGTGCCACCAACTTGTTGCCAGTAACTTAAGCTTTTAACAAAGAAACTATCAACATTGGATCATAAAATATCCATACAGCATCACACTACAAAATGTTGATGTACACTGTAATACAGACATGTTTGTACACCCCTATTACACATAGCAGAAATATGTTTCCTTGTCTTACATCTTTCTCTGAAACACAGAGGCTGTCACTATGAGGGGAAGAGATGAAGACTAGTGTGGTCAATACCCACTGTTCTTTAGAAAAAAAAACATTTATATATATCAATATTAACAGATCAGATATCAGCAGAACTCCAGTATTTTACGCCCCTAAAATTGAGACATGGCATTGTAAATCACAAAATAACCGTAACAATGTCATTCAATCTATTTAAAGTATTGAACACAGCGTACTTGAGTTCTCATTACTGTTACAGTTTAGGAAAATCCTCAGACCTTGAGCTGACTTACATTTCCAAATAAACACAAAAAGAATAGAAACTGCAAAACCAGATATGGTACGAATGTCCATGATGGATACAGTCTGCAGACCTGAGGAGAAAAATCAGTAAAAACAAACACAAGGCAAGACAATATTCATTCCCATTATGACTTTTCACACTTGTTTCGAATTTATTTACTATAAAGTATTAAGACATTTAAATTTGCTACAGGTCATTTTTTGAGGCACCATGCTTTAACACGTTCAACAGGTGAGAGTTAAACAGTAAAGAAGCAGCCATGTCTTTTGTTTTCATAAAGGAAACCATCCACTCTCTTTGCTGAGAGCACTCATAAGAAAAGGACATCATGAGCAGCCTCTTTTTCCATGGACTGTATGGTGTGTGATACTGAACAGGACTGCCATCACTGTCAGGTCTTGAATCTTAAGTTAGAGACGAGTTGTTTTTCATTAGAAGTGTGTGAAGTCTTAAAAACACAGAACAATATAACTGAAGGAACTGCTGAAACACTGCAGTGAGCAGCTCAAATTTGGGTATGAAAATGTGAATTTGGTCTGAAACTCCTCACTCCTGTTCAAAATGTGTCCACTCTTGTTTTTGACAGGCAGGGGCGGACTGGCCATCTGAACGTTCTGGAGAATGTCATAACCTGGCTCAGGGCCATGACAAATACGGGAAGAACACGTGTTTTAGCAGAGAAATTATGTAATTTATTGACAAAACACAAAACAACCAAAGCTTTTAAACTGCAGAAATGAATTGTGATCAATCAGTAAATTAAATTCTAATAAACAAAGACAGAAAATGCGTCTGATGGGTGAGGGGAGTCCAGGTGGAATAAGAGAGAGAGCAGCAGAGGGGCTGGGCTTTTATGGCCAGCAGTCACCAGGCGATCCAATCACAGCTGCTCACTCAGGTAACTCTAAGAGAGATGGGAGATGTTAAGCCAGGTCTGTGGACCGGGAGCTAAGACAGGGACCGTCACAAGAATACCAGAATGGCCGGTGCTGCTGGTCGGCCACAGTCTTTTTTTTTTTCCCTCTCTTGCTTATAACAAACTGCTGTTCCATGTCCAGACCGATAGGCGGTGTTGGGCAAATTACTTTAAAAAAAAAAAAAGAAATGTTATAGTTACTGATTACTTTTCCCCCAAAAAAATAATTGAATTAGTAACGGAATTACTCCTTCATAAATGAAATTAGTTACCAATTGGTCCTTTAAAATCAAGTGGTGAGCAGCAAGTTAAAACCAAGGAGATGACAATAAGATTACTGTTAGAAACAAGATTTTTTTTTTATTACAATCTTTTGTTTTTGAAAACACACGACAGATGACCTTTAAAATTATGTTAAATGAGCATTTAAACCGTCTCAGCAGGCCAACAGTCCCCCACACCATGGGAAAGTCTGCTGAAAGTGTGAAGACGCCAGCATGGAGTTCTGGTCCAAATCCAGACTGTCAAACAGGGTGCTTTCTTAGGGTCTTCGCGACGCTACCCAGTTTCTTCAGGTGGACAGGACCTCAGTCAGGATACCTGCAATTTAAGAAGAAAAACAGCGGCAGTGGGGGTGCACAACGCGATACAGGCTGAGTGACCTTTTCCCCGTGAGCCAGAGCGCTACTACAGTGGAGGCAGACAGAGCTCCTCACTCTGCCGCTGCTGTAAGGGTGCGTCGTGACACTCTGGACTTCCTCCGACTCAGCTGTAGCTCTGGTGTGGTCCGCTGTGCTCAGCGGCAGTCGGCCTGGCGACTATCCAGTCCGCGGTGCTCGGCTGGTCTGCTGTGCTCGACTGAACTTGTGTGGATGTCTGCACATGCCACCCGTTGCTGTTCCTTCCAGCGTGTCCCTGTGTGCCCCATCAGGTTAAATTGTCCCCTCTGTAGTCCGATTGGCTACCGACCCGCTCCATTCTCCAGCCCCATTGGGATTCTCTGGGGATAAGTGCTCCACAGGTGCAGGTTATCATAATTAAGAGTGTCCCGACAGGAAATAGCCTAACTAAAAACATACTAAAACCATGCTATTAATAAATAAACTTAAAACACAATAAAAACAATCGCACAAAATATAAAACCATGCAGTATAAAAACACAAAAATAAAATCAATACCTCTGCCGTGCGACACTTCCATCCTGAAACGCCGGTTTTAACTCCACAGACCGCTCCGGACTCGTCATTGCTGCATCTAGCCGTGTTGCCAGATTGTGCGATTGAAATAAGAGATAAACCTACATGAAGCGTGTTTTAATTTTTATCCACGTTACATTTCAATTTCAAAGTGATATTTCCCGTTTTTTGTCTCCTAATTTACTTCTTCAACATCCTTTTGTTTGGTGGTGGAACATCCTTTTCTTTACACAGAAGTGAAGGGAGGGGCTACTGTTATTTGTAACTCTGTTATCACTGAACAGTCTGTCTAACCTTGATTTTTGCAACCAAAAAGACATGTCAGGTTTTGATCTAAGTTTTATGTTAATCCTGTACAGCTTTATTATGGTGAAAACAGTAGTAGCTACATTAGAAATGAATTTATTTCTGGCTGTAAGGATTTATTTTAGGTGGAAACATAATTTTACAGTAAAATTTAAATTTGTGTTAGGGTGGGATAAAATAATTTTAATAACTTCTGAACTGGGTTTATATTGATGGTAGATCATGCACCAGATTCATCCTGGGTTTGAGGGCACTACAAGCCCAAATGAGCAACTGCACTATTGGAAAAAAAACTGTAACCCATAACTCCCAATATCCACATGCAAGTTAGAAAAAGAAGAAGTCGAAAGTCGCTTATAATAAGAGGACCTGGCAACTCTGGCATCTCGTTCTCTCGTGTGTCTGGCTGAGCGAGGCCGGTCGGATAACAGCTGCTTGACATCGGTGCAAAGTAACGGGCCACATTTCACTGTCGGTAAAGGTAACGGCGTTATAACGTTAGAAATAGTAATTAATTAGATTACCCGTTACTGGGAAAAAATAACGGCGTTAATAACGCGGTTATTTACTCAGCCGTGTTGTGCGCAAGTAAAGACAGGAGAAATACACTCGAGAGTAGCGACCACTGTTGCTAATCCTTAAAAAAAGGAAAGAGAAGGCTGGGGCTGAGAGGGCAAGAGAGAAAAAATTTAGACAGCTAGAGAGCGAAGCATCTAAATGTCGCTAACTGACAGACATGTTTGCCACGCAGCAGCAGTGCTGCAACTACAAGCAGCAGCAATTTTGAGGCGACGTCAGAGAGAGCCAGACCGCTGTGCAGGAGGCTCACTGTTAACCCAGATAAGTTGACTTTACTCAAAAAATTTGAGGCAAGTAATTGCACTTAAATGGTTTAAGTAATGAAACAACTAATCAATTATTTTAAGTAAACTCAACTCCAATTCCAAATGGTCAGGGCTTAACTGTTTAAGTGGAATCTACTAAAAGACAAGTTATTTGTACTTGAAATTTGTTGTAAAAACAGCCTTCCCTTGTGAACCAGACAACTCAATATTTTAAGTAACATGTACTTATTTTCTTAATTACAATCAGACACATTTGTCATCCATAAAACTACATTTATTAACTTGTTAAAACTTAAAATGTATGTATACCATTTAACTCAAATATTTAAGTTGTTTAAACTTAAAATTAATTTTCAAAAATTGTGTGTTGGTAAAATATATACATTCAGAGAAATACAAAAATGCAGGGCATTAATTATATTCTGTTTTATTAAAAAAAAATAGAAACCATCAATTTACAATTTACAATTTACACTTTTGTTGAAGTATCTTACTTTAAATCATATTGAATTAACTGTTATACCCACATATCTGAAGTACAAATGAATTACTATATCAAAGAGTCTAATAAAGATGTTATTACCCATATTGATTGGAAACTTCAGTTTTTTTTCGAGGCAAGGACCTTTTGTCAGCTGCACTTTCGATGGACTTTGGCCCTCACTGTCTTAAAAGTAGAAGATGTCCACTGGAATGGTCGAAGTGTCTCTCTGTAGATCCTACAGAGTTTGAGAGACAAGAGGAAAACGAAGATATGCATGTCAACAGTTTGTCTCATGCTTTTGGGCAACTGTACATCCCATTCAAGACATTTTTTATATGTGAAGAAAAGAACAGATCATTCATCAGAAATAAAATATGAGAAAAATGTAGCACTGATGATGAATCATTTTGAGATGTAAAAAGTTAAAAAAGATAAATATACAGGCTTAACACCTGAGATAAAATTCCCAACTTATTAATCCAAAATATCAAAACACAAAGTTAAAAGTCAAATGCATGAATTTAAAAAGGTAAATGTCTGAGGGAAAAGTGAAAATCATTAGTTTACTCAAATGATTAAAATTGTAACCATATTTAGCCAAAACCAGAATTGTCTGCATGGATATCACAAGGACAAGTTTTTTTAGTAATAATTTTAACTAACCATTTATGTATGATAATTTCTTCCCAAACACAAAAAACACACAAAATTCAACCCACCTTTGTTTTAATGGGTCAAATAAAACTGACCAGCTAGAGTTTTCTTCTTCCTGAAGATTTCCATCAAGCCTGGGCACAGGCCAAAAAGGTAATCAAAGAAGGCTTCCTTAAGGTTTCTTCTAACAACTCTGTTCCCTAAAGACCTAAAAAATGCAAAGAAGACCAGTTTGGTACTAATTAAGAGTAATTTATAATAACATCAAATAGGCGACAGCAAGAGTGTTAAAATATACTCTACAGTGTTTGAAATAAAGCGCTCTTTTCTCGTATCTAACAGAACAGTACTTGCATTTCCAAAGCATCTTTCTCATGTCTGAGAAGAGGACAGTGGCATTACAACTGCTCTTCACATTTATTCTACTTTCAGCAAAGTATATTATTTTGTATTATCAACAATGTTAAGCATGTTTAGCAGAACTGGTTAGGAGTGACAAAAAACCTTTGAGATAAACCACAGTTAAATGTTGATAATGGTAACCAATAAAATTAGCACAGGAAAATAGACAGTTCTTTTTTTAGTAATAAAAGCTACAATAAAGATAAAATGATTTGTCTTAATCAGTAAAAAAACAGACAAACAAAAAAACGTACCAAGTTCCAGAATGTTAACAGTCGATTGAGGAAGACTCTATCTTCTTTGCTGCTGTGACTCAAACAAGGAAAAGGCGCAGTGTTGTCTCAAATAAGCCCAGACAAGTTTTGAAAAGCAACCAGCCAATCAGAGTGCAACATCTTGCCGCATTTTAGTACAAAGTTGAAATCTTAAGTCAACTTAACTTAAAATTATCAGTAAACCCAAAGTTTAAATTAAAAACTTGAAATTTTAAGTTTATTCAGTTCAGTACACTCTGCAATCATGTAATAATAGTAGAATACACCTAAATCATTTAAGTAATGAAACAAAACTTTTTTTTTTAAGCAATATTTACTTAAATTATTTGCCTACAATCAATTTTGGGGTTAACAGCTGATCAGGGACAGATGGATGAGGCACAGACGCTGCATGAGCTGGGGGAGGTTCCCAAGACAAGTGCAGGGCATGTAAATATGAAAGGAGGATAATGAGGGTTACTTGCAAGGTAATCTGATGTTAGCAAATGTTATTTTAGGTTGCTGCGTTTTGATTTATACCCAAAAATGAACCAAACTATTAGTCTACAGTTGTTACAGTTGTTTAGCCCTAAAGCACAATTTAAACATGCCTCAGCAACATGAATGCAGAAGAAATATTTACTAAAATTTATTAAACAATTTTTGTGAAGTAATTTCTGCACAAACTAATTAAGATTAGTAAGTAATAAATCCAGTTTAATATTACATGGAATAGATGATTCAATACATAAACCCTGTTTTTTTTTTTAATCCATTCTTTCACTTGTTTATTTAGGTAGAGCATAGAGAGGATGACACCCACTCCAGCTCCACCCTGCATTACTTTGAACGCCCCAAGTCTGACGTACCACTTCAGTGATAATGCTTTAATTTTGAAGGTAAAATATCATGGGTTAATATTACAGTTTTTTGTTTTTTTTTGAGACCCGTGTCTGTGGCTGATGATTTTTTGTGCATCCGTTGTTGTGGGCTGGGCTGAATTAAAGTCCAGGGCTGTTTTTCAGTCCCAGTCCGCCAATGATGACAGGTATTCTAATTAATTTGTTAAGCACTGTATATAGATACATATATTTTATTAATACAAATTGGTGTTGTATTTTATATTGTTGGAAAGCCTGAATGGTCACCTTTACAAGAGGTACAACTTCTAAGAATTGTGCATTTGTAGAACAAGCAGCACAGCTAAACCTGTGGGGGGAACCACCCCACTCCTCGACAAAATCTCCTACAACTGGAAGCTGGTGTTCTGGTGCAGAGTGTCAGTTATTTGGTGTCAGCCCTGGTGCCATTTCAAAACTTAGGACCCAAGTTCTGTCATAGGTGGACAAAAATTCACTGAAATTAATAGAATTATCAACTTCTGGACAACAGGAAATGTTTTTTATTTAATTGGGTGAACCTGTGATTTGAATAGACAACAAAGTTATCATTCCATTGATTCACTAAGCTCCCTAAATGGTTTATTAAATTTTGTTTTTGATTTTGTTTTATCCATTTCATTATTTGCTGCTATTTATTGAAATGATACACAAATTATGCAAGACTTAAGACTGCACCTCCAAGAGTTAATTTGCTGACGTTGCAGGAGCTTGTTGTTGCCCCAGTATTTGATACGATCATGTTCTCAAACTTTGTTATTCATACATGTGTGTAGATTGTACATATACATTGCTTAAAAAAGAATGAGACCTGTCATAAAAATGAGAAAACATAAAGGTTGTATAAATCTTTAAAAGACTTTATTGAAACTGATTTGTTTTTGTTATTGGACACAATAACAGCTGGCCACAGAGCAGGAGAAGGAAAAAACCCCACAAAAAACTAGAATTAAAAAAATATTTTATTACAAAAATGATATCCCTCTGGGACACATCTCAGACTGAATCAGCAATATCATTAATTTTCATAAGCGTTAAGGTAAAAATAATAATGATCAACTTAAAAATGAAGATTTGTAGTCATGTCTTCAAATCACTGCAGCATTTTACTGCATTTTTATATATATATATAAAAAAGAAAACAACAAAAAAATGACAATCATCGTTTTATAGCAAATCCTACATCTTTGGTAAACAATGTGTCAAGACTTCATTTGAAGATCATTAGACGATTCTGTGGAACAAAGTTCCAGCGCCACCAAGAGGAGCTGCAAATGTAGATATCATTAAATGCAACCTAAAAACTCATTTATTCAGCCTGGCTTTACATAGAATATTATCAATTGAATTACTAAAATTGATATTTACTTTTTTTGTGGCTATCACCTTTTACCCTACTTTTGTGTTAAATTTAAGTTTTTAGTATTGCTGTTAGATGTTTTATTATGTATTATAAGTTCTTTTCATATCATGATGATACATTTTTTTTTTAAATCTTTTTACACTTAATCATTTTAGATTTTCTTTTAATCTTTTAATATGTTTTTTAAATGCTTTTTTAAAATTATTATTTCTGCCTGTCAATTCTTGCCTGTTCAACTACAGATCATGGCTCAGTAACCAGTTGGGTAATTATCGTTTCTTCTTCTTTCACTTTTATGGTGTGCATTAGTCTCCAAATCCTCTTAAAATCCTTTGTACTACCATTACATAATTATCATTTTATATGTACACACACACACACATACGGACAAATTGTTGTTACCCTCCCGTTAAAGAAAGAAAACCCCACAATGGTCACTGAAATAACTTGTAACTGACAAAAGTAATAATAAATAAAAATTTACTGAAAATCAACAAATGAAAATCAGACATTGCCTTTGAATTGTGGTTCAACAGAATCATTTTAAAAAACAAAATAATGAAATTGGCCTGGATAACAATAATAGTACCTCTAGAAAAGATTGAAAATGATTTGACCATAGGGACATGTTAAACTAAGGTATGTCCTGTAATTAGCATCACAGGTGTCTTCAAGCTTGTAATCAGTCTGCCTATTTAAAGGATGAAAAGTAGTCTGTTTGGTATTGTGGTGTGTACCACACCGAACATGGATTTTCATTAGTTGATTTTCAGTAAATTTTTATTTATTATTACTTTTGTCAGTTTCAAGTTATTTCAGTGACCATTGTGTGTTTTTTCTTTCTTTAACGGAAGGGTACCAAAAATTTTGTCCACGTTTGTGTATATATTTCCAATCACAAGTACACCTGTGACCAGGTGTACTGTGTACTAAAGATTATCTGTTGAAGTTCTTTTTTTATTTTATCAGAAAAATATTTCCATCAGACTACTTTTTCTTGTGAAACGACACAATTAATTGGGTTTGATCTCAAAGGCTGCACATTAAAACATGTCTGCTGTCACTGTGACATCAACCATTTTATTCATATGCTGTCGTTCTAAAATATCATTTTTCCTCTTTTGAGACATTTTTGAGACAACTTAGGCAGTGCATACAATTTTAAAGCAATTCTGACTCCAAGCCGGAGTCGTATGACTGATTTGGAGAAAAACTGAAGCTTGGAAAGCAGGTCACCTTTTGGAAAAATGAGAGCCCGACTTTTGTCTGGCACAAATAAGAAATATTAAAACATGGAGGTCCATGAGGTTTGACTGACTTACATTTAACGTTGCCATATTAGATATGATATGAGCAGATTCAGGAGACCTGTTCTGCTTCCTGCTTTCTATATAACCAAGCAATCTGATCCTCTATGAGCTCCAGAAGTTTCTCCATGTTCAGTAACTGTCTCTCACAGTCTCTCTTTGTCCCATCCAGTCTCCACTGATCTTTCAGAAAGTTTTCTTTGTCACTTAATAACTTTTCTGGTTTCTCAAATGTCTGCTCTTTTACTGTTATTTCATTTTCCACAGCCTGAAGTCTCTGCTTGTTAAATACTCTCTCCCTATCAACCTCCTCCAGTCCCTTTCTGACTCGATCCATGTGGTTCTCCAGTTCAGTCTTTATCTCCATCTGCTTGGAAACAGCCTCTGCCAGCACAGCTTTGAGACCACCAGTCTGATTCTGCAGTTCAGTCTTTGTCTCCGTTTGCCCGGTAACAACCTCTACCAGCAGATCAGTCTGATTCTCAGGTTCAGTCGGCGCTGGAACAACCAACTGCTCCTGGTTCACAGTGTCACGACTAATCCCATCCCCATCAATTATTCTTCACAACTCTCTGATCTCAGCTAAAGAAAAAATGAAGAAAAAACAGGATGTTAGGTTAACAATAGGCAAAACAAACTATTTATAATATCCAGAATATTCGGAATTTTGAAATCATTATTGGGTTACTTCAATATCTGTACAAATACAATTATTATATACAATGATTGTTGACATTTTCATACCATGAATTACAAACACATGCTCCTTACAATGTTTTCTGGCCTTATGCCTGAAGGTTTTTTTTTTTTTTTAACAATTACTAAGTTGCAGTCAAATTTCCCAGTCCAAATAAAATCCTGAGTCTTGCTGGAGTAGAGGAAGACCCTCATGATCCTGGTCACTCAAACATTAACATCAGTCGTTTCCAGTGTGTGGGGGGTGAAGTTCAACTTACTTTTATATTTTTTCACAATTAATTAGCTATAATAAAACCAAACTGATTTGAGTTGTTATAGGACAATATCATCTTGTTGATGAGAGATTCTTTATGTATATAATTCAGAATCTTTATTTAATGGGAAGAAACAATCATTGAGAGAAACTTAATTCTGTCTGTGCACTGAATATTCAGTCGATTTTAAAATAAAGTATATTGTTTTTGTTTAATTCTGAAATCAATTCTTCAGAGGAAGACATTGGGAAAAAAAAAAGTTTACATTTCTTCTCACCAGTGCTTTTTATCCATATACAGACCAGAAAAACCAACGTAACAAAGAACAAGACACTAAACACCACACCGATGGCAATATATGTCACACAACTGTCCTTCGAAGAATCTCCTGAAATAGTAAAAGAGAGAAATACATATTATGGAAAAAAAAAACAAGTATGGAAAAATATAGTTTTTGTGGAACAACAGGATGCAGGTGAAAATAATACTGATAATAATAATAATAATAATGATAATAATAATAATAATAATAATAACAACAACAACAACAACAACAACAACAACAATAATAATAATAATAACTTTATTTGTATAGCACTTTTAAAAACAATGGTTTACAACGTGCTTTAACAAAAAGTCAAGAACCTACACACAACAAGGCACAAGAGCTTCAACACAAAGAAATAAAAACAAGAGGCTAATTCTAAATCAAGGCACTCTTACAGAAAGACAAAAAAGGCATACAAGACACTAGCAAGAAAAGCTAAGAGAAGAGCAACTGGAGCTTCTGGAGTCAAGTGACTCCAGGCCTCTGAATTGAAGGCACTTTTCATATGTCATAAGAACCCAGACAATACAAGAACCATGCAACATAGAATGAGAGCATGAGGACTGAAATAAAAGCTTAAAACATAAAATCAGTCAGAAAAAGAAAAGGCAATAAAAATGAGTTGAAAGCAGAAAACAGGACAGGAAATATAAAAAGATGACATTAATAATGATGATAAAATAATAAAACTAGAAAAGCACTCTGAGAGTGCAGACCTCTACCAAGCAGTTCAGTTCCACCCATAAATTGTGATTTCCACCCAACATTATAGTCCTATATTTATTTTATATGCACATTGTGGGACGAAAAATATCAGTCTGCAAGAAGTGTGATTGTTGTTGACATAAATATCATTATAAATTAAATAGAGTGACCTAGTTAGTAGTCGGTCTTGTAACTTGTTGACTGAACCAGTTTGTTGCTGCTTGTACAGATGTTGGTGTTGTGCACACCGCTGTGAGTAGAGCTGCATGCACAGCTTTCAGTGCTGATTGGCTCTTCAGTGTGCCCTGGCTCTGCGTGTAACCAGAGCGTGTAACCAATTGGATGGTGCTGTGGGTGGGACAATACTGGAGACATAAGAGACAGCAGATGGAGCAGCGTTGCAAGGGAAGCTGGGGAATGTAATGGCATAGGCTGATGAATGGGATTTGCCATTATTAACTTAAATGTGATGTCAATCTAGATCGGATCAGCACCAAAATGTATTGGCTTCTTCCTTGGACCAAACTACACCTCTGGTAAAATATTCATGTAAATCCATCCAGTAGTTTTTGCGTAAAACAGACAAACAGACAGACTGTGGCGAAAACTTAACCTCCTTGGCAGAGGAGCTATGCTAAAATAGAATAACAGACATGAGCAAGAGATAAGACAATACAAAGCCAAAAAGGTTATCTATGAAAAGATAAAAAGTGTAACAAAGGTGAATCATAAATTAGATAAAAACTGAATTAAAAGTAGGTAATGGCATTAATATATCAACATGACATAGAAAATGTAAATAAAAGAGGAGGGACTCATACAGTATCAGTAGCTCTGAAATACAGCTGGGGGCTGGGCCCATGAGTGCTTTAAAAGTGATCAATAAAAATATTAAAATAAATTCTAAAACCGACTGGAAGCCAGTGAAAGGAGGCTAAAATTGGAGTGATGTGATGCCGTCTACTAAAGCCAGTAAAAAGCCGAGCTGCTGCATTCTAAACTAGTTGGAGGCGAGAATGAGTCTTTTTTAATTTATGCTGGGGAGGAGAGAGTTACAGTAGTCCAGCCTTCATCCAGAAAATGAAGGCGTGGATTATTTTTTTTGAGGTCTGTTGGGCTGAGTATTTGTTTAATTTTTGAATCTGAATGCAAGTGAAAAACAGGACTGGATAATTTTATTGATGTGGGTGGAGAAGGTGAGATTGGAATCAAAATGACTCCTAGATTTCTGGCTGTTACTTTGATGTTTAATGAAAGTGGACCGACACAAGATGTTTTTTTTTTTGTTTTGTTTTTTTGCAGAGGATTATTTCGGATTTTGAATTGTTTAGTTGAAGGAAATTTTCTGCCATCCAACAATTGATGTCACTGAGACAGTCCATGACAGCAGCTAGGCCTCTTGGGTCCTCAGATCCCAGGGGAAGGTATATCTGTGTGTCATCAGCGTAGCAGTGAAAGGTCACTTGGTGGCTCTGAATTAATTGGCCAAGGGGCAGCATGTAAATAGCAAATAAAATTGGACCTCAAACTGAATGTTGCAGTACACCAGAGGCAACGGCAGAAGTAGAGGAGCTGTGATTGTCTATGGTGACCGCAAAGGTTCACTCTAAAAGATACGACTGAAACCAGCTAAGTGCAGTGTGCCTGACACCTGACACACAGATATCCTTGGTTATAAACTCCCCAGAGCTAAGTCCAGTAAATAAAACCAAATCTAGGCAATGTCCCTTTACATGGGTTGGTTCCTGTATTGCCTGGGTTAGATTAAAAGAGTTCAGAGTTTCAATAAAATCAACACACAACATGGGTTGTGAGGGACAACAGACATGTACATAAAAATCACCTAAAATAAGAATTCTTTCATATTTACATATAAAATGGGATAAAAACTCTGAAAACTTCTGATTAAAAACAGTGTTGTGCTTGGGGGGGTCTATAGATGATTAAAATTAAAACAGGGTCTTTCAATTTAATAACAAAAGCAAGGTGTTCAAAAGAGCTAAAAGTGCTGAAGGTGATGGGGGTGCATTTAAAAACCTTATTTATGACAGCCACCCCCCCTCCCTGACCTGACAGCCAGGGTTGATGGAGGTGAGTAAAATTGGAGGCTGGGGGGCTTCGATGAGAGCAGAGTAATTGTCCAGAGTGAGCCATGTTTCTGTTAAAATAAAAAAGTTGTTTTGTGAAATAAAATCATGACATGAAAATGTTTTGTTGTTGATTGATCTGATATTTGAAAGTCCAAAGTTTGCAGGTTTACTGTTTAAAGCAGGGCGGGGTAGCCAAGGAAGCAGGGGAATGTGGGTGAGACTGGAGGGGGTTCAATTTCTGACAGGACGGGGGTGAGGACATGGGGAGGTGATGTGGACTGGAATTAAAGATTCACTGATGGTACTGATGTGGGGGGGGCAGAGGAAGGTGGGGATTGGCAGGTGAGTGGGGGCGGATTATGGTGGAGCTTTGTGATGACCAGAGGTTGTGTTGTTTTTGATTGTGTGGTGGGGGGGAATGGCCTGTGTGGGAAGATGAGCTGCTGAGTGTAGACTGTCAAACAGGTGAGCAGTGGATCATGTACTGGATATTTGAGGACAGCATTTGGCTACACTGCCTGTTGGGATGGATGTTGTCGTGAGTAAAAAGTGAGGCTCTGTCCCAATAGAGATTAAAATTGTCAATAAAATGGAAGTTGTGGGTGGGGCAGGTGGACTGGAGCCAGGTATGGAGGCTGAGAATCCTGCTAAAACGTTCTGCTCCGCGACCGAGTGTGGGGATCCAGCCAGAAGTAAAAACTGTCTTTCCAGTGTCCTTTAAAATGTTTAAAAGCAAGTTAAAATCACTCCTTGTGATTTCAGACGGTTTACGGGAGGTGTCTTTTGAGCCGACATGCAGCACGATGTTAGAGACAGAGGAAGGGGAAGAAATGGAAAAAAACCCCTGATGTACCTGGTTATGGAGTATCCGGTGAGTAACCTGGTGGTGGTGGGGTGGGTGTGTGTGTGTGTGTGTGGGGGGCGTGCTGAGCGATGTCAAGCGCTGATGGAGTGAGGGTGTTGATTCATCTTGGTGCTGTTGGAGTGAGGGTGTTAGAAGCCCGGGGGAGCCCCCTCAAGCGCCTGGAAACAGCTTCTTTTAGCAGCCGGCGGCAGAACATCCTGGTGGAGGTGGAGGCTGCATTGCACAACTACAGACCAGGCTGGCTGCACCTGTGGTTTTGGGGTAGAGCTGTGGGCAGGGTGCGCTGTGAGCCCCACTTCCATGCCAGCATGAGGATCATCCTCAGACCCTGACATTCCTGGTCCGCGGTAGGGGAGGTGGAGTGCAGCGGAAGCCGAAACCAGCTGTGGTGCCAGAGCTGAGGGCGACAGGCCAGTGATTCTGGAGGCCTGCATCAGGGAAATGTGTTTCGATCGAGCTTGGACTATGGTTATGAAGCCCTCCAGCAGCCTATCCTTTTCATGGAGATCATTTTGCAGGCGGCAAAGCTTTCTTCTAACCGTGAGTTTTTATCTTTGTAGTCCACACACACACAGCCATTTAAAATCAGAGTTTTAAGTTTTTAAAGTCCCACTCTTCAGGGTCCTGTGTAGAGTTGGCGCCGTAGTGAGGAGCCGCAGTTTTTTTGTGCTTAATTCAGCCTGGATTGATTTGTCTGTCTGACTCAGAACTCTAGCCCAATTAAAAAAATCTAAAACAATGTAAAAGTAAAACAAAGATACCAAAATGCCAACAAAACTTGTTAAAAATCCAATTTTTGGGAGAACATCTGGCAGTCAGAAAGTAACCTGATGACATTTATGAGTCAAAATCTTAAAATGTTTACAACCTTTTAGAACAAAAATCGATTTGTGCCATAAAAAAACCCAAATATTTACGTCCTGCAGTGAAAATCTCAGTAGTGAACCACGGGTAATAAAACAAAGCTCCCGGCGTCACCCTACAGAACTGCAAAAACACAATTTAACCTTTAAAACACAGTGAAAATCAAAGCTTTGAACTTTATCAATGAAAACATAACTTTTAAACCCAGTCCAGCAGAGGTGTCATGTCTAATTTGAGGAGCTTAAATGCCTTTGAGAGGTCTTTTTTATGGTTTAAATTAAGGCTCTTGATGCTTGATGTGAAAATCTTTTTGGGGTGGGAGATATGGCCTAAAATTATATCACAACACTTGTAAGGAAAGTTGAATGACACTTTATTGAAGATACTAAAAAAATATACTAAATAATGACTCACTGATAACTGCAGCCTGCAGGCAGCAGCATTCATGAATCCAAAAATCAAAGTCAGGGCTGGAGAGGGACTCTGGTTCAGCCCTGGAGTTTGATGATATAGCAGCCCACTTTGGCTTGTAACTTGATGGTATAATTTTAGCTTTAGGTGTATAAATGCCTGAAAACACTGCAATATTATCCACATCCTCATTAGTCATACTGTAATTTATCATTTCATCTAAGATGGAAACTTAGAGAGCCTGGGAAGTGACAACGTTTTTATTTTTTTAAAACACGTACAATTTAGTGTCTTGCACGTAGAAAATACGACAACGCACATGCAAAATACTAAAACACACATGGGTTTTAAAAAATGAAGACGTACGTCACCTTCCAGGCTCCGTAGAAACTTGTTTGGATTGAAGCAATAAAAGAATATATTGCATTATTTTAGATTCCTCTCCTCCTGTTCCCTTTCAGTTCTGCAGTGAGTGTTTTTAATGATTCGACTGTTCTTCTGGACTGCTTTACAGCAGTGACTTCTCTTAGTTTGTGGATATAAATACTGCTGGTACTGGAACAAACTGTGATCAGGTGTTATTGTTCAGACTTTGCAGGAAAACAGCTCACCTGTGCCTCGTTCATTCATAACAAATGTTCTGCTAATACTGCTGAGTTGACTGCTTCTGCTACAAAAATTAAGTTTGATTTTTTTTGCTTGATGTTGCCCACCTCTTTTTCAGTCCATTTACACCAAAACATTTTACTGTGATATCTATATAGTTCAACAAATCTGTTTTTTAGTTTCAATTCAGCTTCAATTGTCTTTCAGTCTGGTCTGTTTCAGTGATAAAATGAGCTAAACTGCATTCTTTGTATCAAATTAACACTGAATCCTACCTGTCCTCGCTGATAACAGGGGCTGCTTGTTTGGCTGTGATGGCTCCTCCTCCTCCTCCTCTCTCTCACTGGGGATCTGCAGGCTTGTGCTTAGCTCAGATGGCTCCTCCTCCTCCTCCTCTCTCTCACTGGGGATCTGCAGGCTTGTGCTTAGCTCAGATGGCTCCTCCTCCTCCTCCTCTCTCTCACTGGGGATCTGCAGGCTTGTGCTTAGCTCAGATGGCTCCTCCTCCTCCTCCTCTCTCTCACTGGGGGTCTGCAGGCTTGTGCTTAGCTCAGATGGCTCCTCCTCCTCCTCCTCTCTCTCACTGGGGATCTGCAGGCTTGTGCTTAGCTCAGATGGCTCCTCCTCCTCCTCCTCCTCCTCCTCTCTCTCACTGGGGATCTGCAGGCTTGTGCTTAGCTCAGATGGCTCCTCCTCCTCCTCTCTCTCACTGGGGATCTGCAGGCTTGTGCTTAGCTCAGATGGCTCCTCCTCCTCCTCCTCTCTCTCACTGGGGGTCTGCAGGCTTGTGCTTAGCTCAGATGGCTCCTCCTCCTCCTCCTCCTCCTCCTCTCTCTCACTGGGGATCTGCAGGCTTGTGCTTAGCTCAGATGGCTCCTCCTCCTCCTCCTCTCTCTCACTGGGGGTCTGCAGGCTTGTGCTTAGCTCAGATGGCTCCTCCTCCTCCTCCTCTCTCTCACTGGGGATCTGCAGGCTTGTGCTTAGCTCAGATGGCTCCTCCTCCTCCTCCTCCTCCTCCTCTCTCTCACTGGGGATCTGCAGGCTTGTGCTTAGCTCAGATGGCTCCTCCTCCTCCTCTCTCTCACTGGGGATCTGCAGGCGTGTGCTTAGCTCAGATGGCTCCTCCTCCTCCTCCTCTCTCTCACTGGGGGTCTGCAGGCTTGTGCTTAGCTCAGATGGCTCCTCCTCCTCCTCCTCTCTCTCACTGGGGATCTGCAGGCTTGTGCTTAGCTCAGATGGCTCCTCCTCCTCCTCTCTCTCACTGGGGATCTGCAGGCTTGTGCTTAGCTCAGATGGCTCCTCCTCCTCCTCCTCCTCCTCCTCTCTCTCACTGGGGATCTGCAGGCTTGTGCTTAGCTCAGATGGCTCCTCCTCCTCCTCTCTCTCACTGGGGGTCTGCTGCTGCTGAGAGGCTACATGAGTGATTGATAATTAGTTCCTGCTGTCACACAGGCCTGTTTACACAAAACATATTCAAGTCTTTTATACATGCTAAATAACACCACAAATTTCATTTCTAAAAATTAGACATCATGTCCACAGTATAAGTTGTGTTTCTCTTCTTCCTTACCTGTATCATCAAACCAGGCTGTGAGCCTCTTTTCATAAAAATGTTTTAAGTTATGGGCATTAAGCAGTGTCAGCTTCTAAACTTTCTTTTTCTTAAACCTAACTTTCCCCACACAGTCTTTACTCTTCATTATCCACCTTAGTCCTTTAATATTTTCACATGAGGAACTGTTGATACCAAACAAACCAGGAGTAAGCTTTGGTTACAGTGAGACACACAGACCCTGCTGAAGCCTGTCTGCATGCCTGAGATGAGACAATGCTACAGAGATAGACCACATAGATGTTGCTTTGAGCCTCTCACATGCGTCATTTTGGAGAGGGCAAGCTACTGTTTATATCAACGCCATAGACTTTTACTCATTTGCTACCATAACCCCTCTCACATCAGCGTCAGTGTTGGCATACATATCTAATACTAGGGGTGCGTTGGAAAAGTCTTTTTTTGGTAAGGAACCTTCCTAACTGAAGAAATGACCCGGAAGCATTCAAGTGTTGGCCATGATAAGGGCTGTTCGAATTCTCCAAAAGTTTAGGAAAGGAGGGTTGTTGCTTTCTTTATTATCTCCTTTAGCTTAGGAAACACTGGATCCAACACTACTCTCTGGCAAATCAACTGCAGTATATACACAAATGGACACATCCAACTCAATCAGATATCAGCTGGTTAGATATAGAACAAACTATCTGTGAAAACATAACTATTTCAGACCTCCCATTCCTCAGTCAAACCATCAAGCATCATCCTTGTTTCAATGCAGGCACAATAGCTTCAACACTGACAGCCTGGTGGAAATTCCACAAAATCACAAACTCTAGCCTTGCACCATCCAATTTAACTCCAATCTGGCATAACCCTAATTTTCTAAGTAATAAAAAACCACTTAACCTGAATGCGTGGGCTGAAAAAGGCATCACACATCTGAAACATATTTTTCACAATAACACCCTGGTCCCATTCCACCACCTGGTCCAGGAGTTTGGCATCGGGAACAATAGCTTCCTACAATATTTACAAGTTAAAACATCTGTCCAATCCAAGATTAATATTAGAACCATCAATTTGTCTCTTCCTCCATCAACCGGGGAGCTTTTTAACATCCTCTCTCCAAAAAAACTTCTTTCCAAGGTATATAAAATAATAATACTGCAGACTGACATATCCATAGCATTACCCTCTAATAAATGGGAAGAAGAACTCTCTATTGCTCCTGATGCCGACTTCTGGGCTACAATCTTAAAAAACATTTATTTTATGACCAAAAATGCAAACCTTCAACTCATACAGTATAAAGTCCTTCACAGAACTCACTACACTGCACAAAAATTGTCTAAAATGGGTTTCAGGTCAAAAATAAGTCCAAATTGCACACAGAACTGTCCTGACACCTATATTCACGCCACCAGGCAATGCACACCCGTTAGACAGTTCTGGAAAAAAGTCACAGAGTCCCTGTCCCTCTTTCTGGAAAGCCACATCCCATTATCTCCCTCACTCTGCTTACTTGGTGATGTATCTTCACTTAACTTTAATACAAGTAAAAACAGACTCCTTCTTGTGGAATTAGCCATCGCCAAGAAAATGATCCTCTTAAACTGGAAATCAAGGAACTCCCTATATTTAACCCAATGGAAAAATCTCCTCTCTGACTAACGTAAGTCTGGTCTGGTCAAACTTGGGAGGGTGGGGGTGGGGGTGCTGGGGGAGGGGGAGCATAATCTGGTTTAGGTTGTGACCCCTCTCTGCTGGCCCCTCACCTACCTCACCTGCCCTCTCTTTTTATCGCACCACGACATCCACTTCTCTGGGGCAGGCAGAGAGAGGGGGGGTCGGAGGGCTCCCACTCGACCTGTTTTTCCCCAGTTTTAATGCACCACATCACACTTAGAACTGCACTTAGGCACGGTGAAGGGAAAATGTATCTTTGTCGGGGATCAAAGTTACAGAATAACAGGGGGGTACATGGGGTGGATCACTGGTTTGAGCTTGGTGCGGCTGGTGGGGGCTGGCCCCTTATGGCTAGGACTCTGTGCTGGGAAGCGCCTATCCATCAAGTGGGACAGTGTCGGTGGCTTTCGGGCGCA